>CM038146.1:43605507-43927878 GCA_021437245.1 Aegilops speltoides
GGGGTTGACGGAGAACGCGGCTCTGACGGTGGTGCGGCGACGGTGGCGTCGGCCATGGCGTGGGGAGCGAGGGAGGCGAGCCGAGAGGAACGGGGCGCCTGGGGAAGTGCGGGAGAGCGAGGGGCGATCCCGACGGGCAAGGCGAGGGAAACGGCGACGCGGCGAGCAGTGCGTGGCACCCATGCGGTGCTCGCTGCCGAGCACTTGCTACTGCCGCTGTCGGGTAAGCAAGCTTTGCCGGGCGCTGTCTTTGGGCTGGCCCGGCCAGTGGGCTGGCTAGTGGGCCGAGCGCCGTAAGTCCTTTTCTCGCTTTCGTTTTTCTTTTCTATTTTCCTGCAACTTTGTTGATTTATTTAAAATACCAAAAGGTTTTAAAATTCACCAAACTACTCCTGGTCCATTGTTGGAATATTTCCAACATGAAACATTTTAGTTTGAAGATATTTGGACATTTGAAATATTTTATAAATTTTAAATGCCCAAATTCAAATAGCTATGATTTAATTCAAAGACCACAGGATGACCTAGGAAATTGTGCATCACTTTTGGCAAAGCTTCGACCAAGACAAAAATGATGGACATTTTAGAAGGGCATTTCAGGTTCATCGAAAATATTTTTAGTAAACCCTAGTTGTTTCAGGGGAGTGGGGTTCTGCAATCCCATTTCAAATTTCATTGAAAAAATAGACATGATGCAACACTCTAATGCATGAACTAGCTAGGTGTGACAACTCACCTCACTCAAAAGAATCTCGCCCCGAGATTTAGGTTCCTCCGGGAAGAGGGCGGGTACTCAAGTCAAGACGCATCCTCCCTTTCCCAAGTAGCTTCCTTCTCGTAATGGTGCCACCATTGAACCTTGAGAAACTTGATATTATGCCGTCGAGTGGTACGCTCGGCTTGATCGAGAATACGAACGGATATTCTCGATATGTGAGATTATCTTGAAGATCAAGCTGTTGCGTGGTCCACCCACGGATAGGATCCGAGAAGCAACGCCTGAGTTGAGAAACGTGGAAGACGTCGTGGACTTTGGAGAGATGCGGAGGTAGTTCCAATTGGTAGGCAACTTCTCCTCGCTTGGCAAGAATGCGAAAGGGTCCAATGTAGCGAGGAGCCAATTTGCCTTTGATACAAACGATGGGTTCCCTTGAGAGGAGTAACCTCAAGGTAAGCCTTCGCGTCAACCTCGTAAGTCATAGCCTTATGTTTTCGGTCATATTGACTCTTTTGACGAGATTGGGCTGTTTTCAACTTTTCACTAACGATGCGAACTTGTTTTTCCGCTTCCTCGGATCATATCCGCCAAAGAATTGTCTTTCCCGGTTTCACCAGTTAAGAGGTGTTCGACACCTTCGCCCATAGAGAACTTCAAAAGGTGCTTTGCCCAAGCTAGATTGATAGCTGTTGTTATAAGCAAACTTCGCAAATGGAAGGCATTTCTCCCAATCCATTCGAATGAGATAATGTAAGCTCAAGCATGTCTTCTAGGATTTGGTCGACGATTCTACTTGACCACTTGATTGAGGGTGAAAAGCAGTGCTAAAGGAAAGATGGGTTCCCATAGCGCTTTGGAAACTTTCCCAAAATCGAGAGGTGAAGAGACTTCCTCGATCCGAGTTTATTTCAATGGAACACCATGAAGAGACACTATTCGAGAGATGTACAGATCTGCTAGTGACTAGCGGTTATACTCTCATGAACAGGTAAGAAATGGGCTACTTTGGAAAGGCGGTCGATAACTATTAAAGATAGCATTATTCCCTCTCTTGGTCCCGGAAAACCAAAGTGATGAAATCCATACTAATTTTATCCCATTTCCATTCAGAATAGCTAAGGGTTGAAGGGTGCCAAGAGGCCGTTGATGCTCGCTTTTACCGATTTACGACGCCGCAGCTTAGCAACAAATTGAGCAATGTCTCTCTTCATCCTAGTCCACCGTAACCTCCGGCGAGGTCCCGATACATTTTAGTGCTACCGGATGAATGGTGAGAGGAGATTCATGAGCCTCCTTAAGGATCAGCTGCCAGATAAAGCTGATTTTTGGGAACCACTAGGCGGTTCTCAAAATATACAACACCATGATCATTTGTAGAGAAACATTTAGCATCTCCGCTAGCAATGTTCTCCTTAATCCGGATATTCCTCTATCTCGCTTTTGGGCAGCGTGACTTGATCCATAAGAGTAGGTTTCGCCACCAAAGTGGAAAGGAACCCTCGAGGAACAATGTGAAGGTTGAGCTTCCGAAATTCCTCGTGGAGAAGTGGTTGATTTTGTTGCAACATCAAGTTGTTGCAATAAGATTTACGACTTAGCGCATCCGCCATGACGTTGGCTTTTCCTGGGGTATAAGTTATCCCTAAGTCGAAATCTGAGATCAACTCAACCCAACGTCTTTGCCTGAGATTCAAATCTGGTTGGGTGAATATATATTTCAGACTTTGGTGATCGGTGTAGATTTCGCAACGATTACCAAGAAGGTAATGTCGCCAGGTTTTGAGTGCATAGACTACAGCTGCAAGCTCTAGATCATGAGTAGGGTAGTTTTCTCATGTGGGTGTAATTGCCGTGAACCATAAGCAATTACGTGTCGATCTTGCATGAGAATACAGCCTAGTCCTTGTCGCGAGGCCGCAATAGATAACAAAGTCCTTAGAGAAATCTGTGGTACCAGACGGAGCGAGAGGTTAAACGCCTTTTCAGCCTCGAAAATGTGCTCACATTGTGGAGTCCACTCGAACTTTTTATCTTTCTTGAGGAGTTCGCTTAGAGGTTTAGCAACTTTGGAGAAGTTCTCATTAAGCGGCGGCAATAGCTCGCTAAGCCAAGGAAACTCGAACTTGCTTGACCGATTCGGTGGAGTCCAATTAAGGACGGCTTGAACTTCGCTCGGGGTTTACAGCAATACCTTTACCGAAATTACATGTCCTAGATAGGTCACTTCGCAGCCAAAATTCGCATTTAGAAAACTTGGCATAAAGGCGATGCTCTCAAGTTTCATCAACACTAGCCTTAGATGTTCGGCATGTTCTTCCTCGCTCTTGGAATAGATGAGTATGTCATCGAGGTAAACCACGACTTAATTTATCCAAATATTCCATGAAGATTGAGTTCATTAACCGAGAAAGTGGTCGGGCGTTGGTTAAGCCGAAGGACATGACGGTGTACTCGTATTGGCGTAACGAGTAACAAAGGCCGTTTTGGGAATGTCCCGCTTGGATTTTGATTTGATGGTAGCCTAACCTCAAATCCATCTTAGAGAAGACCGAGGATCCCGCGAGCTGATCATACGATCGTTGATCCTGGGAGCGGATACTTGTTCTTAATTGTGACCAAGTTGACGGTCGATAATCTACAACCATCCGGTCCGCATTCATCCTTCTTCTTGACGAAGAGGACGGGCAAGCCCAAGGAGATGAACTAGGACGGATGAAACCTTTTGCAAGGCCTCATCGAGTTGTTTCTTAAGTTCGGCTAGTTCTAGGGTGCCATCTTATAGGGTCTTCTAGAAATTGGGACAGTTCCTGGAATGAGGTCTATCACGAATTCAACATCTCTGTCAGGTGGGACACCTGGCAATTCTTCTGGAAAGACATCCGGAAAGTCACGGACTACCGGAACGTCTTCGAGGTCTGGCAATGGACTGGCATTAAGAGAATAAAGTTGGCGCTTGGATATTCGGGTCAAGACATTGACTATCTTTCCCGAGGGGTGCGTAAGTTGAACAGTCCTAGAGAAACAATCAATCTTGGCATGATGGGCTGACATCCAGTCCATACCCAAGATGATGTTTATATCCGAAGATTTGAGAGCTATCAACGATGCAAGGAAAACAAGTCTGTCGACCTGAATTTCATTACCATGACTTACTCTAGAGGTTTGCCATCTAGAACCCGGAGTAGAAATTTCCATGGTGGAAGGCATGTCACAGAATGCGGTGTTATGCAAGCGAGCATAGTTTTCGATATGAATGAATGAGATGCTCCACTATCGAAAAGAACGGATGCCGGTGGCAATTAACAAGAAGCGCATCGAGCACGACGTTGGGATCCTCTTGGGCCTCCTCACCGAGACACAATTAACATGGCCACGCGCAGGGTGGCCGGCTTGGCATAGAACACCTTTCCCGCTGGCTTGCCACGCCAACAGCTTTTGCAGGGCTGGTTGGGGTTGGTCTGGGGACAATCGCGCATGTAGTGGCCTGATTCCCCACACTTGAAGCACGCCACGGGCTGGCGCCAGAGGAGCGTTGTTGGTTGGCCCGCCATAGGGTCTAGCTGGTGCATATCGCTGAACTGGGCGGGCGCTGGAAGGATGGCCTCGTGTGAATCTGGGTGGCGAGGCGATATTAGGCACCCACACACGGCGCTTCGTGGTCCAAAGACCGGATGAGGAACCCATATCACGACCATGCTTGCGTGTTGCCTCGAAATCGGTCGACCAGTTTCAGCTGATGGCTTTGTTAACAAGCTTCGGAAAGAGGTGCACTCATGCGACGGAGATCTCGGCGAAGTTCGGGGCTAAGTCCCTGCGGAACCTTGCCTGCTTCTTGGCGCCGCGGAGACCTTCAGCTTGCATAACGTGCGAGATTACCGAACTCTCTACTATAGGCGCCCACGGAGAGACGACCTTGGGTGAAACTGCAGAACTCCTCACGCTATTTATCCATGAGACCCTCCGGAATGTGATGTTCACGGAAAGCCTCGCTGAATTCTGCCCAAGTAGTGACATGGCCAATCGGGCGATAGCCATATAGTTCTCCCACGAGAGATCAAGGGGCCTTCAAGATGATATGCAGCAAAGGTGACCTTGTCACCTCATTACCAAAGCAGTAACGCAGCTTGTGAGTAATCTTTGCCCGCGATCATCGGCGTCGAGAGGTTCGACGGAGTGGTGGAAGGTAGGAGGTGTAACTTGATGAAGTCACCGAGCGACACCAAGTTGTTTCTCGATGGTGGGCTGTGTTCTGCTCGATCACGCTCAAACAAATGGTTGGTCTCCGCTTGTTTCTCTCGGCCTCTAGCATAACTTCGGCCAGAGAAGGAGGGTGAGGCAGGTTCGCTTCTCCAACTCCACTGCCTTCGGCCTGCTCTGGCGGAGCAGGGTTGTTGCGGGTGTTAACCATCCTAGGAAAACAAGACAAGGATTTAGTCCAGGATGGCAAGATTCCGACATAGAAGTGTAGAATGTAATGGATAACTCGGAATGCGAGATGATCATCCGATGACATGGTAGATACAGGAAACTACTTCTTTATTCCATCGTCATACACACCATACAAGGTTTAGTACAAGACCAAACAAAGTACTACTACGGTGAAAGGAAGATTACATCTCATCGGAGGCACACCAAGCTCCTATACATTATTTTTGTTACACCTCCGGGATTAGTACACACTAAGTCATATTCCACGAATCACGCAGGGGCGGTGGAAATACAACTATTACAATACTAGTGGACTACTACTAACTCAGACGCGTCTCCGTAGTAGTTCTCATAGAAGTCTCCTCCGTAACTCAGAGTTCAACGTGATCGTCAAGGAACAGGCGGTCCTGGGAGCTCGTGGACCATAAGGGCATGGGTGAGGTCTTGGACCACTGAACGGGCAAGCGTGGACCACGGGTGGGGTGATGCCCCCACATCACGCCATCCATCATGTCCGGCAGAGCAGCCCCGACAGATACAAATCTCTCATATCCATGTAACCAGCTTGAACAGCCGGCAAAACGAGTCAAGGTGGCCCAGTGATCAAGACGGGCATTGAAGAGCTCCATCCTCAAGGTCTGCTCTCGTCCTTGTCCTCGAGCAGCTCGGCGGTAGTACGGGTTAGTGAGTCCTCCCGACCGAATCAAGATAGATGGCTCGAAGATAACCAAACGCCCAGAAGTGAACTTCGCATATACCGAAGTCGGTGTTGCGGAGCAGCCCAGTCTGGCTCGTATAATGGTCATCATAGAATACGCAGATCTTGCACCGCCATATCAATAGTAACACCAAGCCCATAGGAGCTGTGAAGGGCCTCGGTGGAACCAGGATAAGAGGGAAACACCCGGACAAAGGCAAAGATAACGACTTTGATTAAAATCTCGACATCGCTTCTTCAATCGTATTCGGGTACCAACGGTATCCCGCTTCGATCATAACCCGAACTAGCATGGTTGTATGACCGGTCACACCAATGCATCTCGTCGCATTTAACCACTTGATTTTGATCACGAGTGGCCATCTGGAAGCACAACCACAATGCAAAGACATTAGTATTTCTAGCGGAATTTGGACAGCATAACGACTGTAAACACTCAAAAGGGTTTGAGACATTTCACAAGGAATTGCATAACCACTCAACAATTTCATATCAAGGTTACGGGTCCAATAGTAGCATAACAGATAGTAAAAGCTGAACCAGGCTTGTAACCACCAAACCTACAAGGTACTACTGAATAGTAACACGTGAGCCTAATAGAGAGAAGAGATCCTAATCCTTAACCCCGATGGAAGAATGGACCGACTCAGATCGTAATGCCATGAGATAAAGAAGTAAAAAGAGCCTTACGCATCATCCCACAATCAATTCCCTACATATAACTAAAGCATTTCTAGACTCAACATCGACCAGTTTGGCTTGGAGAACCTCTGAGCAGTCCGGCTCGATGCCAACGCTGTCAGGACCCGACTCAATGTCACATCGATCTAGCCGTAACACATCATATCACTTTGCGGCCTCACGACGGTATCCCAACGGTGCCACCTTACCTTGGCCGGGACCGTTTATGCTTTTGGCACACGATATGATAGTGTCGCTAGCATCCATATGAAAAGGAGCCCGGCTGACATGACTAGTCGTAAACCCAAAGTGGCACAGACTTACAGGACAGCATCCATGACCCGACATCGAACGTGTTGGTCAACAAGAAGTAAGTTCGGGTCAGAAGGCCGCTGGGCTAGCAGGACTCCGGTACTCAATGCGTGACATTTCCCGAAGAGACGGATACATGAACGAAGAAGGACACATGCCGCCAGCCTAAGTGTTCCGGAGCGTGTAGCAAGCTACCATGGCTCGTTGGAGACACTAGGAGACATTTCCGTAAGAGAGGCTACTAAAGATAAACAACTAGATAGTCGATCCCACACATACCAAGCATTTCAATCATACACACAATATGCTCGATATGTGCAAATACAACAAGGCATCACAACATGACTCTCGACACAAGTACTTTATTTAAAGGCTCAGAGAGCCATTCATATCATACACACAAGTGCGGGTCACACGACCCACATACAAGTCATACAAGCATACAAGCCAACAATGAAGTGTTTTGTCCGAGTTCGCATAACTAGTAAAATAAAAGAGGCTTGGGTAAGCCTAGCTATACTACATGGTCCTTCTCTTGCTCAGATCACCACGGGCCTTAGTCTACTCTGTCGATGTCAACGCTCACGAAGAACCCGTCGGAAGGGTTTGTGGCATCTTCCAAAAATGTAAATTAAAGCAACATGAGTACAAAGGTACTCAAAGAAGACTTACATCGGACCCTACATACATGCACATTATCAAGAGGGGTTGGTGGAGTTATTGCAACAAGCCAGCTTTGACTCATGGCTAAGCTATCCCACGAGACACCAACTTGAAATAGTTTTATGCTTTTCGAGTCCACTACTCATCACTTCAATACACCACCGAGGATCCAACCCCGTCTTCCTACGGAGGAGCCATCCTCGGCACTCACGCTTATCTTGAGGCTTTTAGTAGTATCCATTTACTTGTCTATGAACTGTATAGGCAACCAAGTAGTCCTTATCATGACGCGCTATTCAATAGATGATGTTAACCCCGCGGGTGTACTTCTTCATACATGTTTCCACCACTTAGCGCCGCAGCACACGCCATGTGCTCGGCGGACTTCAGCGAAAGCCGACGTGGGTGTAGACCACGACCTACCTAGACACTCAAGTCTCTAGTCCAGGTTTATCGCCTATTTGGGTTCCATCTATGAGGAGTTCCGGCCGAAGTCTCGCTCACAGCCCCAAACGATGTGAACAAGGTTCCCGGGATACCAAACGGGCATCCGGTACACCCGCCACGCACCTACCGTGATCACAGCCCACCCCTATGGTCAGTGCTGTCCACGGCCTCCAGTAGGCTACAAACACCAGAAACTACTTGCAACTCCTGGGACAGAGGACTAGCGTGAATAAGAAGTCGAGCGGGTCATATTTCAGGGCCCAATGTATGGTAGTAGCTGTTTCTTAAATCACACATACAGATCTCAATGCTTAAGGACGGCCTCAATGAAACAACCCACCATGTACTCCTACATGGCCTTTCATCGATACCTTTACCAATTCGTGTTCAACACCTTACTCTCATCCGACTCGATCATTTCACTCTAGCCATCACCCGGATGAACCAGACTGACACGACTCTAAGCATAGCGGGCATAGCAAGGTAGGAACAACACATTCATATGGCTCAATCAACTCCTACACATGCTAGTGGGTTTCATCTAATTCTTGTGGCAATGACAGGTCATGCAGAGGAAAAGGTTCAACTACCGCAGCACACAGCAGTTTGAATCGCGTTGTCTAAATGCAGTAAACGAGCAGGAGCAAGAACATGGGATTTTATCGATATGATCAAATGGTTGGTTGCTTGTTCGACGGGTCGTTACAGGTATTGTTCTTCGTCGGGGTTATCACGGTACTCCTCGGGGCGAACTCGCGCAGAACACCGATACACGCATTACCAAACAAGATGCAACAATATGATGCATGCAATGAGACATGGCAAAATGAGTGCTTTGGGCTAATGCAACTAAGACCAAATGGGTTTGAACCAATTTGAACCAAAGATTCAAAATTCAAACTCATATATGATCATTTAAAGTGCTTAAACTTGTTCTGTGATAAACAGTGGGTTAGCTTCTGTAAACATGCATGAAACCTGTACAGATGGAAAGATTGGATTTTTCTGATCATTTTTCATATATAATTTGTCTCATTTGGAGCTATGGTTGATTTTATATGAATTTTTGAAGTTTGAAACAATTTTTGGAATTTCCTGTGTGAAAATAATTCCGAGAATTTAAATCTCACGTCGAGATCGCGTCATGATGACGTCGAGGGGTCAGCAGGCTGGTCGGGTCAAACCGACCAGTGGGTCCTACATGTCGATGGGGTTAGTTTAGTTAGGATTTAATTAAAACTAAACTAGGTTAATTAGCAGGGCTGGGCCCACATGTCATAGACCCAGGGGGGTCAACCTGGGCCCACCCGTGGTCAAAACCAGGGTCAAACCCACGGCGTTTAGCCGCCGGGCGAAACGACGCGGCGGCGGAAGTGGTTTTGGCTGCCCGCCACCAAATGGGGCGCGGAGACCACCGGAGTGAAGCCGAGGACGAACCGCAGCTCTTGGCGGAGTCCGCTGGGCTCGGGGTGGCGGGAGTTAGGCGCCCGGCGATTTTGGCGGCCACCGAGCTCGGGAAAACGAACTCGTCTTTGCCGTGTGTGGTGGGGTGCGTGGAGTGCTTGGTTAGCACCAGCGATGTGGTGAACGCGTTGGACACGGTGAGAAGGCCGGAGTGTGGCGGGAGCACGTCGGCGACGAGGTCCGCGCGGTGCGCGTCGCGATCTCGTGGCGCCGCTGTGGTGCACGGAGCGAGAGAGAGGGTCGGGAGGTAGTTAAGCTCACAGCCGACGCGACGGTGCGACGGCGTGGTCGGGACGAGCTGCAGCGGTGACGGCGTTGAAGGGGATCTCCGCGGCGGCGGACTCGGCGAGGCTGGTGCGGCGTCTTCGTGGCACGCGAAGGCCGGGAGGCTCGGCTAGCTCAAGGAGTCGACGACGGCGGAGCTCTGAACCGACACGCTGGCGTGGGGTTGACGGAGAACGCGCTACGACGATGAAAGCGGCGACAGTGGCGCTGGCCATGGCGTGGGGAGCGAGGGAGGCGAGCTGAGAGGAACGGGGCGCCTGGGGTGCGGAGAGAGCGAGGGGCGATCCCGACGTGGCAAGGCGAGGGAAACGGCGAGACGGCGAGCAGTGCGTGGCACCCATGCGGTGCTTCGCCGCCGAAAGCACTCTGCTGCCTGCTCGGTCGGTAAGCAGCTGTTGGCCTTGATCTTTGAAATGGGCGGCCAGTGGGCTGGCTAGTGGGCCGAGGCGCCAGGTAAGTCCTTTTCTGCTTTCTGTTTTTTTCTTTTTCTATTTTCCTGCAACTTTGTTGATTTATTTAAAATACCAAAAAGGTTTAAAAATTCACCAAACTACTCCTGGTCCAGTGTTGGAATATTTCCAACATGAAACATTTTAGTTTGGAGATATTTGGACATTTGAAATATTTTATAAATTTTAAATGCCCAAATTCAAATAGCTATGATTTAATTCAAAGACCCTGGGATGACCTAGGAAATTGTGCATCACTTTTGGCAAAGCTTCGGACCAAGACAAAATGATGGACATTTTAGAAGGGCATTTCAGGTTCATCGAGAATATTTTTAGTAAACCCTAGTTGTTTCAGAGGGGGCTGGGGGTTCTGGCAATCCCATTTCAAATTTCTGTTGAAAAAAATAGACATGATGCAACACTCTAATGCATGGACCAGCTAGGGTGTGACATCTTTTTATTTTTTCGTCGAGGGAAGTATGAATTGATTTGGTACAGTACACGTTAGGCTTGTCTAGAAATTTCAACCCGCACCTTGTTAACCCAAAATTTTAAGATAAATCTTTGTCTCGTTGAGCTCCAAAAACTCCCTCCATCTCAACCCGCTCCTTGCTATCCTAAAATTACAACGCGCACGAAAACTCCCACCTCCTGCAAAATCCCGACACGCAAAATGCCCGTGATACCCCCTGAACCGAAAGAACCACCTAGCTCAAATCTGTGGGGGTACTTTTGTAACTTACCCCACATTTCAGACAAGCGCGTCCCTAAGCCATGATTCCCCCCTCCCATCCCATCCGCCCACCCATTCGTACACCGAGGCCGCGAAAACCCGCGAAGCCCAACACCCTCCTCCGTCCGCCACCCAGCCGGAGCCTCTTCCCCGACGACGTCGTCCACATTAACACCTCAACGTCCCTCTTTCACCACACTGGATGAGGATCCATCGTCGATCTCGTCGTCCCACCGGTTCAGCCACCCCGTCCTCCACCTCCAAGGAGCTGCCCCAATGTTCCCCTCGTCTTTCACGCCACCTCCATTCCCACACCGTCGTCTTCACCTGCACCACCGGAAGAGTAGCATCATCATTGGTTCCTCGGATGAAGATGAGGTCTAATCGGCGCCACCAAAGAGGTTCTACACTAATCACTACATTTTCTTCTTGATTCGATCTCACGGTGCTGCCAGCGCTCTGTCCTGAGCCGCCATGGCGTGGCTCCATTCACAGCGGCGTCGCCGGCCACTTCCTCCATGGCGTCTCTACCTCGGCGGCGATTAACTTCCACCCAAGTCTTCCCAAAGGCTTTACCTGGCACTTTATTGAAACAAAAGCTATAAAACATGATTACTACAGTAGCTTAATCATGTTGACACACAAAAACAGTAGGGGTAAATATTGGGTTGTCTCCCAACAAGCGCTTTTCTTTAATGCCTTTTTAGCTAGGCATGATGATTTCGATGATGCTCACATAAAAGAGAAGAATTGAAACATAATGGGAGCATCATGAAGAATATGACTAGCACAATGATACGTCTCCAATGTATTTATAATTTTTGATTGTTCCATGCTATTATATTACCCGTTTTGGATGTTTATGGGCATTACTTTGCACTTTTATATCATTTTTGGGACTAACCTACTAACCGGAGGCCCAGCCTGAATTGCTGTTTTTTTTGCCTATTTCAGTGTTTCGAAGAAAAGGAATATCAAATGGAGTCCAAACGGAATGAAACCTTCGGGAGCGATCTTTTTGGAACAAACGTGATCCAGAGGACTTCGAGTGGAAGTCAAGCAACAAAGGAGGCAGCCACGAGGGTGCCCGGCACGCCCCCTACAGGTGGGCGCGCCCCCACCCTCGTGGGCCCCTCGAGCATCCACCGACCTACTTCTTCCTCCTACATATACTCATGTACCCCGAAAACATCAGAAGCGACCATGAAAAACTATTTCCACTACCGTAACCTTCTGTATCCGCGAGATCCCATCTTGGAGCCTCCGCCGACGCTTCATCGGAGGGGGAATCGATCACCGAGGGCCTCTACATCATCTCCAAGGCCCTTCCGATGAGTTGTGAGTAGTTTACCACAGACCTTCGGGTCCATAGTTATTAGCTAGATGCTTCTTCTCTCTCTTTGAATCTCAATACAAAGCTCTCCTTGATCTTCTTGGGATCTATTCGATGTAACTCTTTTTGCGGTGTGTTTGTCGAGATCCGATGAATTGTGGGTTTATGATCAAGTTTATCTATGAGAAATATTTGAATCTCCTCTGAATTCTTTTATGTGTGATTAAGTTATCTTTGCAAGTCTCTTCGAATTATCAGTTTGGTTTGGCCTACTAGATTGATCTTTCTTGCAATGGGGAAGTGCTTAGCTTTATGCTCAATCTTATGTGTCCTTTCCAAAGGATGTGAGGGCAGCAAGGCACATATTGTATTGTTGCCATCGAGGATAAAAATATGGGGTTTATATCATATTGCATGAGTTTATCCTCTACATCATGTCATCTTTCTTAATGCTACTCTGTTCTTTATGAACTTAATACTCTAGATGCATGCTTGGATAGCGGTCGATGTGTGGAGTAATAGTAGTAGATGCAGGCAGGAGTCGGTCTACTTGTCACGGACGTGATGCCTATATACATGATCATGCCTAGATAATCTCATAATTATTCGCTTTTCTATCAATTGCTCGACAGTAATTTGTCCACCCACCGTAATACCTATGCTATCTTGAGAGAAGCCACTAGCGAAACCTATGGCCCCCGGGTCTATCTCTTATCATATAAGCTTTCAATCTACTTTTATTTGCATTTTTACTTTTTCCAATCTATATCATAAAGTACCAAAAATATATTTATCTTATCATATCATCTCTATCATATCTCACTTTCGCAAGTGGCCATGAAAGGATTGACAACCCTTTATTTCGTTGGATAAGAACTTTGGAGTGATTCTTCATCACACATTGAGGGATGGTTCCAATTATATTAGCATTGTTGAGAGATTGCACTAGCAAAAGTACGTACCCTAGGCCTTGTCTTCAAGCATTGCAATGCCATCTGTGCTCACTTTTATCGATTACTACGTTGCTGTTTTTATTTATTCAGATTATAAAAATATATTTCTACCATCCATATTACACTTTTATCACCATCTCTTCGCCGAACTAGTGCACCTATAAAATTTGCCATTGTATTGGGTGTGTTGGGACACAAGAGATTTCTTGTATTTGGTTGCAGGGTTGTTTGAGAGAGACCATCTTCATCCTATGCCTCCCATGGATTGATAAACCTTAGGTCATCCACTTGAGGAAAAATTGCTACTGTCCTACAAAATTCTGCGCTTGGAGGCCTAACACGAGTCTACAAGAACAAAGTTGCGTAGTAGACATTAGTGGCTAGTATTTTTCCATGATAGATGTGTTATTCTCAAGATGAGTGTTTATTCACTTGCCATTGCACGAGAGTGTGGCGGTAATAGGGATGCCCAGTCCCGAAATGAAAAAGAAATTTACTTTATGTTTCCAAATAATAAATTCCTTGGGAAGTGTTGGTATGGAAGGCACCCATGGATACGTCTAGCCATGGAGTATGAAAGAATGGTAGAAAATAGAACAAACTTTATTTTATGTTTAGGAACCGCCTATGATGTATCTAGCATGGAAAGTATTGGAAATTACTCAGTCAATTTCGTTGATGGGAAAAACATGCCTCTCAAAATATTTTTGTCTCTCAATTTAAGCTTTGACCTCTGGCACCTCTACAAATCGCTACTTCCCTCTACGAAGGGCCTATCTATTTAATTTATTCAATTTTAATTTTTATTTGAGTCTCCATCATCTCTTATAAAGCACCAACAAGGAGCATTATGATCATACTTGTGCATTGGATGTAGATTATTTTGCATCCAAATGAAGTCCAAATGCCACGAGACTTTTTGGAGATTTTTTTACGCCCACAAGACAACTTGGGAGCCAAGGAAGTGCACGAGGGGGAAGCCCATGGGGCCCACCACCCACCTGGGCGTGACCTGATGGGTGGGGAGGCCCACGGATGTCCTTTCCACCTCCTCTCAGCTCTATAAATACCCAAATATTCCGGAAACCCTAGGAGAGTCGTGAAACACAATTCCAGCCACCGCAGTTTCCAGAACCATGAGATCCAATCTAGATCCCTATTCTGGCACCTTGCCGGAGGGGAACACGATCACGGAGGTGAAGGAAATATTCCCTAGAGCCAATAATAAGTTATTATTTATTTCCTCATATCATGATAAATGTTTATTATTCCTGCTAGAATTGTATTAACCGGAAACATGATACATGTGTGAATACATAGACAAACTTAATGTCACTAGTATGCCTCTACTTGACTAGCTCATTAATCAAAGATGGTTATGTTTCCTAACCATAGACATGAGTTGCCATTTGATTAATGGGATCACATCATTAGGAGAATGATGTGATTGACTTGACCCATTCCGTTAGCTCGTTTAGTATGTTGCTATTGCTTTCTTCATAACTTATACAAGTTCCTGCAACTATGAGATTATGCAACTCCCATTTACCGGAGGAACACTTTGGGTGCTACCAAACGTCACAACGTAACTGGGTGATTATAAAGGAGCTCTACAGGTGTCTCCAAAGGTACATGTTGGGTTGGCGTGTTCGAGACTAGGTTTTGTCACTCCGATTATGGAGAGGTATCTCTGAGCCCTCTCGGTAATGCACATCACTATAAGCCTTGCAAGCAATGTAACTAATGAGTTAGTTACGGAATGATGCATTACGTAGCGAATAAAGAGACTTGCGATGCGAGATTGAACTAGGTATTGGATACCGACAATCGAATCTCGGGCAAGTAACATACAGATGACAAAGGGAACAATGTATGTTGTTATGCGGTTTGACCGATAAAGATCTTCGTAGAATATGTAGGAGCCAATATGAGCATCTAGGTTCCGCTATTGGTTATTGACCGGAAACGTGTCTCGGTCATGTCTACATAGTTCTCGAACCCGTAGGGTCCGCACGCTTAAGGTTTCGATGACAGTTATATTATGAGTTTATGAGTTTTGATGTACCTAAGTTTGTTCGGAGTCCCGAATGAGATTACAGACATGACGAGGAGTCTCGAAATGGTTGAGACATGAAGATTGATATATTGGAAGCCTATATTTGGATATCGGAAGTGTTCCGCGTGAAATCGGGATTTTACCAGAGTACCGGGAGGTTACCGGAACCCCCCCGGGGACTTAATGGGCCTACATGGGCCTTAGTGGAGAAGAGGAGACGAGGCATGGGCTGGGCCGCGCGCCCCTCCCCCTAGTCCGAATAGGACAAGGAGAGGGGGACGGCGCCCCCCTTTCCTTCCACTCTCCCTCCTCCTTCCCCTTCTCAGAGCAGGGCGCACCCCCTCCTAGGCCGCCGCCCCCTCCCCCCTGGCTCCTTTATATCACGGGGAAGGGGCACCTCTAGACACAACAATTGATCTCTTGATCTCTTAGCTGTCAGCGTGCCCCCTCCACCATAGTCCTCCTCGATAATATTGTAGCGGTGCTTAGGAGAAGCCCTGCGACGGTAGAACATCAAGATCATCACCACGCCGTCGTGCTGACGGAACTCTTCCCCGACATTCTGTTGGATCGGAGTACGGGGATCGTCATCGAGCTGAACGTGTGCTAGAACTCGGAGGTGCCGTAGTTTCGGTGCTTAATCGGTCGGGCCGTGAAGACGTACGACTACATCAACCGCGTTGTTCTAACGCTTCCGCTTTCGGTCTACGAGGGTACGTGGATAACACTCTCCCCTCTAGTTGCTATGCATCACCAAGATCTTGCATCTGCGTAGGAATTTTTTTGAAATTACTACGTTCCCCAATAGTGGTATCTGAGCCTAGTTTTATGCGTAGATGTTATATGCACGAGTAGAACACAAGTGAGTTGTGGGCGATACAAGTCATACTGCTTACCAGCATGTCATACTTTGGTTCGGCGGTATTGTTGGATGAAGTGGCCCGGACCGACATTATGCGTACGCTTACGCGAGACTGGTTCTACCGACATGCTTTGCACACAGGTGGCTGGCGGGTGTCTGTTTCTCCAACTTTAGTTGAACCGAATGTGGCTACGCCCAGTCCTTGCGAAGGTTAAAACAACACTAACTTGACGAACTATCGTTGTGGTTTTGATGCGTAGGTAAGAACGGTTCTTGCTCAGCCTGTAGCAGCCACGTAAAATTTGCAAGAACAAAGTAGAGGACGTCTAACTTGTTTTTGCAGGGCATGTTGTGATGTGATATGGTCAAGACATGATGCTATATTTTATTGTATGAGATGATCATGTTTTGTAACCGAGTTATCGGCAACTAGCAGGTGCCATATGGCTGTCGCTTTATTGTATGAAATGAAAACGCCCTGTAATTGCTTTACTTTATCACTAAGCGGTAGTGATAGTCGTAGAAGCAATAGATGGCGTAACAACAATGATGCTACGATGGAGATCAAGGTGTCGCACCGGTGACGATGGTGATCACGACGGTGCTTCGGAGATGGAGATCAAGCACAAGATGATGATGGCCATATCATATCACTTATATTGATTGCATGTGATGTTTATCCTTTATGCATCTTATCTTGCTTTGATTGACGGTAGCATTTTAAGATGATCTCTCACTAATTATCAAGAAGTGCTCTCCCTGAGTATGCACCGTTGCGAAAGTTCTTCGTGCTGAGACACCACGTGATGATCGGGTGTGATAGGCTCTACATTCAAATACAACGGGTGCAAAACAGTTGCACACGCGGAATACTCAGGTTAAACTTGACGAGCCTAGCATATACAGATATGGCCTCGGAACACGGAGACCGAAAGGTCGAACGTGAATCATATAGTAGATATGATCAACATAGTGATGTTCACCATTTGTCGGTGTACTAAGGTAGGGGTACCTCAGTACCCCAACTTGTGCAGGCGAGTTCTGCTCTCCTGCGCGGGGTTTACTGCGTGCTGCGCGGGGCCTTCTTGCTCCATATCAAGCCATTCAAGAACAAAGTATACAAGACAGAAGATCGAGACCCGGCAAGAGGAGCTTGCCGGAAGGCCGTCGAGCTCAAGGTTACATCACTCACGCAAGGCCACAGCAAGAGGAACTTGCCAGGAAGACTAAAAGATTGCATCATAGAAGACACGCCTCGGCGCTATATGCGTCCCGGCGAGGGCCCGGAGAGCGACAAGTTATAGAGCCCGGCAAGCTCCCGGGTCCGGCAAGATCAAGACCCCGGCAAGGTACTTGCCGGGAGAGCTGCGCTGTGTGCCCACGCTCCAGCTCATCGGCCCACGCGTCGCCCTGGAGCCTTTCCAGGGACGCGTGGCGGATGGCTGCGCAGCTTGGGGGACACGGTGGCACTTCACGGTGATGGATCCATCGCCGTGGCAGACGGAGACGCAAGGGCGGGAGCTTTTGGGGTCGACGGCGACGGGCATTAAATGCCCTTGTCCCCCTCTGTCAAAGTAGGTAGAAACCACTGCTCAAACCTCGTAGCTCCACTTGTTCCGCCTGCTCCAACTACCACCTCTTTTACATTTTACCCCTTTCTCCTCGTTGACACCGCCGGTGACCCTTGCACTATAAAGGAGGCCCATGCACAACGTGGAGGGGTTCAATCCTTTGCAACTCCCACGCTTTCGGTGTAGCTGCTCTTCGTAGCTCTTCAAGCTCCCGAGCCCAATACAACCTAAAGCAGCAGAGGGTTTCTGCGTCCATCGCGTCTGGCTGGGTAAAATCGCCCGCGTGCTCGCCTCGATCTGCTCTCTGTGCTCCCTCCGCCCTCGTACCGCACAGACAAGGGGCCCCGGCCCCATAGGTGCTCGTGGCGGGCAGATCGCCCCCCCGACATCTTTGGCGCGCCAGGTAGGGGGCGTCGAGGTTGTGCGGACCTGATCCGGCGTTCGCGCGGGCGCGTTCTTCATCAACCTCTCCAAGTTTCGTTGGCAACTTCATCAACAACTGCGCCATGGCCCCGAAGACGAGGGCTTCGAAGGTCACAGACCCGTCTGCATCTTCCCCGCCGCCACCGGAGCCAACGGTGGGCGGAGGAGACGCCGGCGGAAGGGTGGGCACCGGCGAGGGCACTCGCGGCGCCACCAGATCCAGGGACAGGACGGATGACCGCGCCTCGGTCTCCGTGGATCCACGTCCATCTCAGCGCACGACGACCCAGCAGCGCCATACCACGGGAGGTGGTATCCGCCTGCTGGAGCAGGGACGCACCGGAGGCTCGCGGGATGTTCCGGACCACCGCCGAACCACGAGCAAAGCGAAGGCGCCGGCAGACCTGCTCCTTCTAACACTTGTTAGAAGTCCGAGCATACCCGCCTCCCGCATCGCTTCGCTCCGCTCCCCTCCACTCCGGCAAGCGCTCACAAGAGCGCAAATGCTCGACTTCCCTCGGCAGCGGACAAGGCGAAGATCGGAGGGCTACCATCGAGCCTGATCGCCGCCAACAACGACTCTCCACAGCAGCCGGCGACCTCGCGCCCGCGGTAGCTGAGAAGACGAAGGCGGCGGCGACAAGACGCCCGGGGTGCAACCACCGTGCACTCCCCGCCTTGAAGCGAAAAGACGCCGCCCGCCGAACAACGCCGGCAGCGGCTCCACGGCATCGTCGGATCCGCTGGCTCGTCGGGATCAACGCTAGGTCCTCGGCGATCGGCGACAAGAAGACGCTTCGGACCACGATCGGCGCCGCCGAAACTTCGGCGACAATCGAACCAGAGAGCTGAAGCCTTGCTAACAGCAAGCCCGGTGAAACCAGGCGACTTGCGTCTGACGCGAGCTGCCCTGCGTTCACCCGCGAGCTGCGGGCGTCGATGGCCCAGCATGAAGAATTTCAAGCCGACGTCGAGAAATCGACGGCAAGACGCACCCTCGAATTCCTTAGTGTCTACACCATTGCGGTGCAGCTGCTGCGGGGCGCGACGAGAAGATTCTGGCGAACTACTTCCCCGCCAGTGCTTAGGCGAACGTTCGTTCTTGGCTTATGCACTTGCGGAAGGCTCCATTTCTTCTTGGGCAGACCTTTGCCATCGGTTCGTTGGCGCCTTCACCGGCGGCCACAAACCCCACGGCGAGAGCGATCTCCACATTTTGGCCCGAAGGAAGGAGAATCCTGCGCAAGTATATCCAATGCTTCAGCCGTGTGCAGCACAACATCCCGATGTCCACCCTGCGCGGTTATCGGCGCGTTCCACCGAACGCGTAACACCGCGCATGCGTGAAGAGATGGCGATGACCAAGATTCGGGATGTCGGCGAGCTCTATGCTCTGGCTGATAAATGCGCCGCCGCGGAAGAGGGAGGAGGCTCCCCGGGGAGGATGCTGGCGCAGGAGGAAGCGACACCGACGACGCCGCTCCGGCAAAGAAGCGCCGGCGGCAGAATAATCAGAAGAAGAACAAGGAAGAGGTGCTTGCCGCCGAGAAGTCCGGCAAGGAGGCTCCCGCCAAGCATGCACAGGCTAGCGACTCGGCAAGGAGCCTGCCTATGAAGGCAGCCGACAAGCAGGACGGCCCCGGCAAGCAATACTGAAAATCCACCGCACCAAGGGCCACGATCTCTACAATCTGCAAGCGCGTCGACTATCTCGTCGAGCAGCAAAAAGCTAATCGAGAGCGCGACAAGGAGAAGGCCCAAGGTGGCGGAGGAGAACCGAGCAAGAAGCGGCCGCTCAATGGTCGGGAGGACGCCTGCAAGGTCAAGCGGCGGCAAGGTGATCGACCTTCCCGGAGCCGCGACAAGGATGAAGAAGACGACGACAAAGACATGGAGGATGAGGATGACAGCGAGCAGGAGTTCCAGAAGGCCACGGAGGTCCTGTGCGTCGACGGTGGCGCCTCACTGCACACCTCCCACCGCCAGCTAAAGCAGTGGGTGCTTGAAGTGAATGCAGCGGAACCGCCCGTAGAGTCGCGCAGGCTCCTCAAATGGTCCAGCACGCCCATCATTTTTGATCTTGAGGATCACCCTGACCGCACCACCGCGGTCGGGTGCTTGCCGATGCTGGTCTCGCCCACCATCCGCAACCTCAAGGTCACCAAAATGTTGGTTGACGGCGGGGCGGGCTGAACTTGATTTCCTCTGCTTTGTGATCAAGAAACTCCAAATTCCGGATGGCGAGCTCGAAGAGACCGGTTCTTTCAAGGAATTAACCGGGACGGAGCAAGCCCAAGGGAAGATCACTTTGCGGTGACCTTTGGCGGGAGCTCAATTTCAGGACTGGCGCATCACTTTCGGCGTCGCCGATATTCGTTGCCATACAATGGAATACTCGGCCGTCCTGCCTCGCCA
Source organism: Aegilops speltoides (assembly GCA_021437245.1). Lineage (NCBI taxonomy): Eukaryota > Viridiplantae > Streptophyta > Magnoliopsida > Poales > Poaceae > Aegilops > Aegilops speltoides. Next base: position 43,626,019 of record CM038146.1, read on the forward strand.
AGTTCATGGCAGCTTCCCATTATGCTTCTAACGTGCTCAAGATGCGGGGCGATAAGCGTCATCACCGTCCACGGCGACAAGAAGGATGCGCTTATCTGCACCGACAAGATTTACCGGGATCACGGCAGCCGCGCCGACAAGAATACACTTGCCGCTGAAGCTCCGGGGAAGAAGACGAAGACCAAGTCCGGCAAGTGCTCGGGGCCCACTCCGGCAACCGCACCTCTTCGGTCTTCTGCCTGCCGTCGAGGACGCCCGTCGAGCTCCACCGGCAAGGGTAAAAGGGAATGGCCGCTCGCGGCAACCAAGAAGGTGTCCGCCAGGAGGACGGCAGACGGTGGTACCTTCACCATCGATTGCCACGCTTGACAAAGAAATAGGAAGCGGCTCGTCGCCTTCTGCGGGCGAATGTCGATGTGTTTGCATGGCAACCATCGACATCCCCGTGTTCCTGTGAAGGTGATTGAGCACAAGCTTGCTGTTTGCCCTCATCTGTGCCCATCAAGCAAAAAGTGAGGAAGCAAGCCGTGGGCGCCAAGAATTCATCGTGAAGAAATCAAGAAACTAGAGGCAGCAGGCTTAGTTAGAGGTGTGATCCATCCGACGTGGTTGGCAAACCCAGTCGTCGTGCGCAAGGCCAACGGGAAATGGAGGCTGTGTATAGACTTTACCGATGTGAATAAAGCATGTCCCAAGGATCCATTCCCCTTGCCGCGCATTGACCAGATTGTTGACTCCACTGCTGGATGTGAGCTACTCTGTTTTCTTGATGCATACTCAGGCTATCACCAGATCTTTATGGCCAAAGAGGATGAAGAGAAGACTGCGTTTATCACTCCATGTGGCACTTATTGCTTCATCGCATGCCATTTGGATGAAGAATGCAGGATCAACATTTGCAAGGGTAGTGTATCTTGCTTTTGAGCCACGATCCACGAAATGTAGAGGCTTACATGGATGATATTGTGGTGAAGAGCAAAACAAGGATCTGCTGATTCAAGATTTGGAAGAGACATTTCAGAACCTGCGCAAGATACAGCTTAAGTTGAACCCGAGAAGTGCGTCTTTGGAGTTCCCTCCGCAAGCTTCTCGGGTTCTTTGTGTCCTGAGAGGGATTGAAGCCAACCCGACAAGATTAAGGCCATTGAGCAGATCGAAGCCCGAAGCGAGTCAAGGATGTCGAAAACTCGCGGGTTGTGTGGCTGCCCTCGGTAGGTTCATTTCAAAGTCTGCGAGCGCCCCTACCTTTCTTCAAAATCTTGAAGAAGGCAGGCCCCATGAAGTGGACTCGAAGCGGAGGCAGCGCTGCAAGATTTGAAGCGGTACCTATCCTCCACCCCAATACTTGTCGCACCTAGACCACAGGAGAAGTTGTGCTATACCTAGCGGCAACCAACCAAGTGGTTAGTGCTGCGCTAATAGCGGAGAGGAGTCCGACGAGGAGGCTACACCACCGGCAAGCAGTCCAGCGACAAGCGGGGGCTGCTCCGACAAGCTCGGCCCGACAAGGACAACTCTGCGCAGAGCAGGATGAGGTGCGGAAGAAGATGGTGCAGCGCCCGGTGTATTTTGTAAGTTCCCTTCTCCAGGGGCTAGATCAAGATACTACGGTGTGCAAAGCTGCTTTTCGGCCTCCTCATGGCCTCGAGAAAGCTGCGCCATTACTTCCAGGCACACGAGATAACAGTGGTCACTCGCTTTCCGCTGAAAAGGATATTGCACAACCCAAAAGCAACAGGCAGGATCGTTGAGTGGGCGCTGGAGCTGTCGAGCTTTGGACTCAAGTTTGAAAGCACTTCAACCATACAGAGCCGAGCTTTGGCAGAATTAATAGCAGAGTGGACCCCAACGCCCGACGAAGAAGTCCAAGAAACAAGTACACCCGTACAAGAAGCAACAAGGGAATGGGTAATGTACTTTGATGGTGCCTTCTCGCTGCAAGGCGCCCGGTGCGGCCTTGGTACTCATCGCGCCCACGGAGAGCACCTCAAGTATGTTATCGGATGCACTTCCCAAGGGAGCAAGCAACAAACAACACTGCTGAATATGAAGGTTTGCTCGCCGGCCTCAGGATTGCGGCCGAACTTGGGATCAAGAAGTTGATTGTGCGGGGAGATTCTCAGTTGGTGGTCCGGCAAGTTAACAAGAGTTACCAGAGCCCTTTGATGGAAGCTTATGTCGATGAAGTGAGGAAGCTTGAGGCGCTTTGAAGGTTTGCGGATGGAGCACGTCCGAGAGCTCGAGAATGAAATCGCGAGATGGCCTTTCAAAGTGTGCTTGATGAAGTTACACAGGAACCGGGACCTTCTTGCTCAAGCTGACTCAACCATCCGTCACGCCATCAATTGGGCAGTCCAAGAAGAGAAAGTTGGTCTCCGGCGACTACTTGCGGCGGGCCTCCCCGAGGCCGCCGCCAAGGTCCCCAAGATCAACGACTGTAAGCCGAGGAACAGTTTGCTCCTGCAGATCCTCGAATCAGACAGGTTGAAGCAAGTGTTCCCGACGAGCCTCGCCCGGCGAGCTTGCGAGGACCTTCAGCTCCGCGAGCAGAGGTTCTTCTGATGAGAAGCTGAGGTTCCCGCAGCGGCCCTCATGCCTTTAGTCCTTGCCGTTGAGCCCCGAGCTCCGGCATGGGCGCAGCAGATCGTCCGTTTCTTGCAAACTGGAGAACTTCCTGACGACCCAGAAGAAATAGAAAAGATAACCAGACAGTCAAGTATGTACCAGTTAAGTGGATAACGAGCTGCATGTAAGAAGGCTCAATGGTGTCGATCAAGTGCATCTCCGGGAAGATGGATGAAGCTATTAGCGAGAGATACACGGAGGCATATCGGCCACCACATTGGCGCAAGAAGCGCTTGCGGGAAAGCTTTCGGCAAGGGTTCTTTGGCAAGAAGCCCTCAAGATGCAAGCGCACTAGTAACCAAGTGTGAAGCGTGCGAGTTCCATGCAAAGCGATTCATCACCAGCTCAAGCTCTCCAAACAATCCCTTTGTCCGGCCCTTCTCGGTGCAGGGGCTCGATATCCTCGGCCCTTCCCCGTCTTGTCGGGGCTTTGAGTACTTGTGCGTAGCAATCGACAAGTTCACAAAGTGGCGAAGTGGAGCCGAGAGGAAGGTGACAGCACAATCAGCGGTCAAGTTCTTGGTCGATTGTGTGCCATTTGGAATCCCTAACAGATCATCACGACAACGGTACACAATTCACTAGTCGCACCTTCATGCGATCGTCCAAGACCTTGGCACCAAGGTCGCCGCTTCTGTTGCTCACCCGAGGAGCAGCGGTCAAGCGGAGAGGGCTAATCTGAAGTGCTGCGCGGACTCAAGACAAGAACTTTCGGCAGCTGCGCGAGTGCGGAAGAAATTGGATAGAGGAGCTGCGGCGGCTCTTTGGTCAATCGAGCGACACCAAATCGAGCCACCGGACAGACACCTTTGCTCTAGTCTATGGAGCGAAGCAGTTCTCCCCACGGAACTCGTATCACGGATCTCCTCGAGTGCTCGCTTATGATGAGCTCGAGCAAGAGCAATCTGCGGCAAGGCGGCGCATTGCTCCTCGAGGAAGGGCGTCTCGGGCTGCTATGCGAGCTGCTCGATACCAGCAAGCCTTGCGCCGCTACCATAGCCGCAAGGTCAAAGCCAGAGTCTCGAGGAAGGCGACCTTGTTCTTGGCGTGTTCAGTCCGCCAAGAATTCCAACAAGTTGGCCTTGAAGTGGGAAGGCCCTTATCGGGTGAGACAAGTCACGAGGCCCGGCGCTGTCCGCCTCGAGACCGAAGAAGGCTTACCAGTGAGCAACTCCTGGAACATAGAGCATCTTTGCAAGTTTTACCCATAAGGCGCGGTTGCCGTGATCCGCTCCGGCAACCACCTTTTGCACAAGCTTTGCCGCTGTTGCATGTAACCCTTTGTACAAAGCCGGGCGCAGACCCCGTGCATCAATAAAGTTTCTGTGTTTTGCGCTAGTTGCCTTTTCCCATGCTTTTCTTTGCTATTTGCATGTGTTATTTGGCATCTTTTGTGCGACACACATATCCGGTAAGCAATAGCACGCCGAAAGGCCATATACTTGTTACCCTCTTCTCTTTCCTTGCCTCTTAAGCAGAAGGAACGTTCCTCGCGCACAAGTTTGCCGGGGGGGAAGGAAATGGAGGATGAACCAAGTGCTGTTCAAAAAAGAGAAGCTTGCCGGAGAAGGAAATGGAGGATGAACCAAGTGCTGTTCAAAAAAAGAGAAGCTTGCCGGAGAATGCACAGATCACGAAAGCTAAGTTATTAGAATTTGAGCAGTTCAAAATTTTAAATTTTAAGTTGCCTTCCTTGAACAACCACACTTTGTATGGAAAACCTGTGCTCGGAGGAACCTACCCGTGGATAGCCGCACCCTTATCCTGTTTTCGAGCACACTCAACGATTTAAGTGAGCTGCGACAAGTGTCGCGCCCTTGTTTCGTTTTTGAGTCCGCTCAGCAAGCTAAGTGCGTTGCGACTAGCCGCGGCAAGGTTGCTTGCCGGAAAAGACCTTGGCCAGCAGGCTGCTTTGAGTTCAGCACTCAGCGCTCGCGGCAAGGGCCCCTTGCCGGCAAGTTCCCTAGAAGCGTAGGGTTGAAACATACAAAGTCGAGGATCAGAACAAGGGAGATAACACTACTCCTATTGATCAAAATAAAGATAATATCTTACAGGGAATAACTTGGCGCGATGACTAATGAGTTCATAACACCCTATGCAGCAACAAAAAAAAGAGATAAAGATAAAGGAGGCCTAGTCTCACGCGGTGCGCCTCCACCACGGAGATCTTGTTCACTTTAGCAATGATGTGGGCGACCTGCTCCTTGAGCCTCCATGTTCGCGTCGGCCGGCAAGCTGCGAAGAACGTTGGTGAGGTTTATGCGGGATTGCGGTATACAATCTTCGTCGGCTACGCTCCATGGTTCCCGCGCACAGCCGGCGAGTCTCCTCGGCAAGTTCTTGAGGATCTTCTTCCGCATGATTTGCAAGGGCGGCGCGATCCCCACGAAGAAGAGGCTGAGCTTGGCGCCGGGCGAGGTTTGGATCCGGGAGTAGATAAGATGCTCCGGCTTGGCGCCCGCCAACTCCTAGTCAATGTCGGACGCAGAAGATACCAAGTCCTCGGTCCATATCTCGACGATACGACGGAAATCCTCGGCTGCTTTGTTGGCGCTGACCACCAAGGTTCGCTCCTCGCGGAGCTCCTCCTTCAACTTGGTCTCCCGATCCCGGGCAGCGTCAAGCGAGTCCCTCAGCGCAGAGACTTTCAGCTCAAGATCCTCGACGGAGTCCTTGGCGGCCTTCAACTCGTCGCCCTTCTCGGAAAAGCGCGCTGGAGTTACGAGTTGGTGTGGGCGTGCTTCTCGCTCCGTGATGGCGCGGCAACCTTCTCCACGTTCGCCTTGCAGCTCCTCCAGCTGCGCGACCTTGGCGACAAGCTCTTCCTTGGCGGTCTCGCGGCAGCATGCGGCTTCGCCTCCTTCAATTCCCCGCCAAGGGCCTGCTCCCGAGCGGCAAGGTCTTCCTCGTGGCGTCGAGGTTGACCTTCCGCTGGATGAGTTCTCCTTCTCATCGGGACAGCTCCACCCCGGCGAGCCGTTGCTGCTCTTGGCCTCGGCCTTCTCCAGCAACCACTCTTCATACTCCCGGCGAGTCGCTTGCGCCTCCGCCACCTCGGAGAGCAGCCTGGTTGGCGGCGCTGAGCTCCGCCGCACGCTTCTCCATCTCCTCGGCGGCCTTGGCGACGAGGGCCTCCCGGGAAGCGAGCTTCGCCTGCCTGGCCCGGTAAAGGGCCAGGAGCTAGTGAAGCAGCTTCTCCTCCTCGGGCCCGTCACTCCCGCCGGGCCCCTCGACGATCTCCAAGCCCGCGGAGGCGAGGACCTCCCCATCGAAGGCCTCGCCCTCCGCGGGAGCTCGCGACGAAGAGCCCCACGGCACCTGGATGAAGACGCCGTTGGGGGCTTTCAAGTAGTAGCCGGGCTGCCCTTCTCCGGCGGAGGGGTCGGCGACCGGCGCGGCACTTGATGCTCCCGCTGCCTCCGGGCCGGCGGTGCGGTCGCCATCCCCCTCCCCGGCCGCTGCGTCTGCGGCCGGAGCGGTCTCTGGCACATGTGGCCCGGCGGCTCCCGCCCGTGTCCTCGGCGACAGGCGTCGCCGCCCGCCGCCGCCCGCGTCCTCCTCCTCCTCAATGCGACTTCCGTCTCCACTTGCTCGGGGGGAGGAGGATCTAGAAGAAGAAGAAAAGCAAAAGAAGTTCAAGCAAATATCCAAAAAGAGACAACGCCAAGAAGACAAAGTTGCAGAACCTACCTTGGCGGACGTCGTCAGCGGCGGGCTCTCTTGCCGGGGAACTCTCCCTTGGCGGAGTGGCCGCCCTCGCCGGGCTGCTCGCTCTTGGCGGGGTACTCGCCCTTGGCGGAGTACCCGCCCTTGGCGGGACGCTCTCCCTTGCCGGGGAGTTCGACCTTGGCGGGGATGGCGGGACTGCCGGCTCCTCGAGGGCGACCTCCGGATGCTCCTGCCGCTGTGGCTCCATCTCTGCACAAGTCAAGACAAACACGTCAAGATATTGGAACAAGACAAAATCTCCAGACGCGCCCGTGAAGCGAGGCGATGAAACCCAGTTTCTGTTGGGGGCTGCGCTGGGCTGCTCCTCGGGACAGCCTTCGGGTCCGCAAGCTTGGCTCGGCCGTCCCGATCGCCCAGGGGCGAGTCGTCCACGACCGACCACGGGCACCTTGGCCTTCTTCGTCGCGCCGACCAAGGTCCTGAAATCAAAGCAAGAAACAAGATTAGCTTCGACAATGGTCAAATTTGAGAAGATGAAGATCTCGGATACTTACTCCTGTTCCTCCTCGTCGTCTTCGCTCAAGGCGGAGAAGTCATACTCCACCTGAGTCGCGTCGGCGCGAGGAGCAGGAGGCGAAGACCCCCTCGGGCGCTTGGCGGTCCTCGGGGCTGGGGGCTGCGAAGACCCAGCCCCTGTGGCAGCCGGGACCCGAGAAGCGGGCGGAGCCGCCGCTCCGCTCCGAGAAGACCCCTGTCCGCTCGGCGCCGACCTGCGGGGCGCCTTTGCCGTGGCCTGCGCGCGAGTCGCTTCCGCCGTGGCTGGTGCGCCGGTCGCCCTCGGCGCAGCTTGGCTCCCCCGGGAAGCTTGCGCTGCCCGGCGAGCTGGTAGTTGCCGGGGGGCCTGCGTACTCGCTTCCGTCGCCGCCTTGCGGAGGCGCTTCAGTGGAGAACGCTTAGGGCTTGCCCGGGGCGGGGAGGTCTCCGACGACGAGGAGAGGTCGTCGGCGTAAAGCTTCGTGGACCCGCCGGAGCCCTCGGCGGCCTCGGCGTCCTCTTCCTCCTCCTCCCCGGCTAGCTCGCCGGACCCAGCGCCCTGCACTGCGGCCTCTCTCCCTCTGGCGTCTCCGCTCCCTCCGGCGCATTCGTTTCCTGCGGCGCCCCTGTTCCCTCCGGCAGCGCCGCCTCTTGCCGCGGCCTCGGCCGCGATTCCGGGGATCCCGGAGTGCCTCAGAGAGGTGACCCCGGCGAGCGCGTCGGGAGGAAGTTGCAGCAGTCTGCAGATCTCCGCCTCCTCCGCTTGGCAGGACTCCTCCGCAGCCTCTGCCTCCTCGGGCGTACAGCCGAACTCTCCTGCCGCTGCGGCTGCAGCGGCCTCTTCGGCCCGAGAAGCTATGTACGCGAGCTCCTGGTCCGTGGTGTCCCGTGTCAGCCCCCGGGTCTCGTCCTTGTTCTTCGCCACCTCCTCAAGGTTGTCGAAGAAGCTGAGGACGTCTATTAGCAAGGCGGAATCCATGTGCGCTCCACGCCGTGCGAATCGCCGCGGGCATCATGGCGAGGCGATCGAGCTGTCTGTTGCAGAGGGCACCACTCCCGGGAGGTCTGAACCACTCTGGATGGGCGGGTCATATTTGAAGAGTTCCGGACCATCCCCTCAGCTCAGCGTCGTGAAGTTGAAGTTCAGCCCGGGGCGCAGCCTCATTATATCCCCTGCGCCGCCGTACTCCCAGGCCGGCCTTTTCCTGTCTTGGAGAGGGGCAATGCGGCGGCGGAGGAAGTCTGCGCCTACCTCTGCAACGGACAGCTTTGCTGCTCGAAGACGAAGAATCCGGACGAGGGCAGCGTCGAGCTTGATATCGTCCGAATCCAGCTCGCTCCAGTCTCTGCCGCGCACGATGGGCGTTGTGCGCGGCGCGGTGAAGGGCTGCGGCTCGTCTTCAACGATCCAGCACCAGTCTGCACGCCACTCTTCCCACTTGCCGCGGAGCTCCCCCGGCAAGTACGACTCCTTCAAGTTCGCATTTAAAAACCCAAGAAATCCCTCTGGAGAGGGGGGCGCCGGGCTCTGCTCTAGGAGTGAAGAAATGCCTGAACAGCGCTACGTTTGGGTATATCCCTATGAAGTTTTCGCACATGTGTGCGAAAACCGCCATTGTGAGGATGGCGTTGGGGGTGAAGTCAAGAAGGTGGAAGCCATATGTGTGCATGATGTCGCAGAAGAAATTGGAAAAGGGGGGGCAAAGACCGCAGTGGAAGAAGGCTGCGAAGAAATAGTACCCGCCAGGATAGTTGTCCATGGTGGCGGCCGGATGAGCTCTGGTCCGAGGATGCGTCGTGGTCTTCTTGGCCCAGAACAGGTAATATTTGCTCCAGAGTTCCCGCACGCCGAGCCGCGGCGGGAAGACGACGTTCTGCTTCCGCATCAGGGCGAGCTTCGCCGCCTGCTCAGATTTCTCCTTCTTGGTCTTCTCCGCTTTCCCCTTCCCCTTCCCGGTCTTCGGGGCCATGGCGGAAGCGGCGAGGGAAGGAAGACGGAGAGTCCGGCGGCGCCGCAGACGCAAGAGACGGCGGAGGAGATGCGAAGGCGGAGCGCAAAGGGGATCTCTGGAGGAGGAAGAAGATGCAATGAAAGCGAAGGAGGGGAACCGCGCCTGCTTCCTCTGTTTTTATGGGGAAGTGGGGGGCGTTCCGCTCTTCTCATTAAAGAATGTGGGCACGTCCCATCCCACGACGCCACAATCGACGCGTCTTTGTTGCGCGGGAGGCGGCAGAGGCGGAAGTGGATTGACACGCCGTGGGCCTCGTGTGCCCAGCCTTTGTTTTGGGCCTGGCCCAACAGCGCTCGGCACGTGTGTGGCCCAGCCCGGGCTCTGTCGGTGTACTAAGGTAGGGGTACCTCGGTACCCCAACTTGTGCACAGGCGATTCAACTCCAGCGGCGAGGTTTACCACGTGCTCGCCGGGGCCTTCTTGCTCCATATCAAGCCATTCAAGAACAAAGTATACAAGACAGAAGATCGAGACCCCGGCAAGAGGAGCTTGCCGGGAAGGCCGTCCCAGGCTCAAGGTTACATCACTCACGCAAGACCCTGGCAAGAGGAACTTGCCAGGAAGACTAGAAGATTGCATCATAGAAGGCACGCCTCGGCGCTATATGCGTCCCGGCGAGGGCCCGGGGAGCGACAAGTTATAGAGCCCGGCAAGCTCCCGGGTCCGGCAAGATCAAGACCCCGGCAAGGTACTTGCCGGAGAGTCTGTTGTGTGCCCGCGCTCGGCTCATCGGCCTGCAGCGTCGCCTCAGAGCCTTTCGAGGACGCGTGGCGGATGGCTGCGCAGCTTGGGGACACGGTGGCACTTCACGGTGATGGATCCATCGCCGTGGCGAGCGGAGACGCAAGGGCGGGAGCTTTTGGGATCGACGGCGACGGCATTAAATGCCCTTGTCCCCCATGTCAAAGTAGGTAGAAACCCTTGTTCAAACCTTTGTAGCTCCTTTGTTCCCAAGACTTGTTCCAACTACCACCTCTTTTACATTTTACCCCTTTCTCCCTCGTTGACACAGCCGGTGACCCTTGCACTATAAAGGAGGCCCATGCACAACGTGGAGGGGGTTCAATCCTTGCAACTCCCACGCTCGGTGTAGCTGCTCTCGTAGCTCTTCAAGCTCCAGGCCCAATACAACACAAAGCAGCAGTAGGGTTTTACGCGTCCATCGCGGCCCGAAGCTGGGTAAAAGATCGCCCGCGTGCTCGCCTCAATCTGCTCTCTGTGCTCCCTCCGCCCTCGTACCGCACAGACAAGGGGCCCCGGCCCCATAGGTGCTCGTGGCGGGCAGATCGCCCCCCCGACACCATTGAAACTACTCCATCTCACGTGATGATCGGACATGGTTTAGTTGATTTGGATCACGTGATCACTTAGATGACTAGAGAGATGTCTGTCTAAGTGGGAGTTCTTTAGTAATATGATTAATTGAACATAAATTTATCATGAACTTAGTACCTGATAGTATTTTGCTTGTCTATGATTGTTGTAGATAGATGGCTCGTGCTGTTGTTCCGTTGAATTTTAATGTGTTCCTCAAGAAAGCTAAGTTGAAAGATGATGGTAGCAATTACACGGACTGGGTCCGTAACTTGAGGATTATCCTCATTGCTGCACAAAAGAATTACGTCCTGGAAGCACCGCTGGGTGCCAAGCCTGCTGCAGATGCAACTGACGACGTTAAGAACGTCTGGCAGAGCAAAGCTGATGACTACTCGATAGTTCAGTGTGCCATGCTTTACGGTTTAGAATCGGGTCTTCAACGGCGTTTTGAACGTCATGGAGCATATGAGATGTTCCAGGAGTTGATGTTAATATTTCAAGCAAATGCCCGGATTGAGAGATATGAAGTCTCCAATAAGTTGTATAGCTATAAGATGGAGGAGAATAGTTCTGTCAGTGAACATATACTCAAGATGTCTGGGTATAATAATCACTTGATTCAACCTGGAGTTAATCTTCACGATGATAGTGTCATTGATGAAATTCTTCAATCACGCCACCAAGCTACAAGAGCTTTGTGATGAACTATAATATGCAAGGGATGGACAAGACTATTCCCGAGCTCTTTGCAATGCTAAAGGCTGCAGAGGTAGAAATCAAGAAGGAGCATCAAGTGTTGATGGTCAATAAGACCACCAGTTTCAAGAAAAAGGGTAAAGGGAAGAAGAAGGGGAACTTCAAGAAGAACAGCAAGCAAGTTGCTTCTCAAGAGAAGAAACCCAAATCTGGACCTAAGCACGAGGCGAGTGCTTCTCTTTAGCAGATCGGACATTGGAAGCAGAACTGCCCTAAGTATTTGGCGGATAAGAAGGATGGCAAGGTGAACAAAGGTATATGTGATATACATGTTATTGATATGTACCTTACTAATGCTCGTAGTAGCACCTGGGTATTTGATACTGGTTCTGTTGCTAATATTTGCAACTCGAAACCGGGACTATGGATTAAGCGAAGATTGTCTAAGGACAAGGTGACGAGGCGCGTGGGAAATGGTTCCAAAGTCAATGTGATCGCGGTCGACATGCTACCTCTACATCTATCTTCGGGATTAGTTTTAGACCTGAATAATTGCTATTTGGTGCCAGCGTTAAGCATGAACATTATATCTGGATCTTGTTTGATGCGAGACGGTTATTCATTTAAATCTGAGAATAATGGTTGTTCTATTTATATGAGTAATATCTTTTATGGTCATGCACCCTTGAAGAGTGGTCTATTTTTATTAAATCTCGATAGTAGTGATACACATATTCATAATGCTGAAGCCAAAAGATACAGAGTTGATAATGATAGTGCAACTTATTTGTGGCACTGCCGTTTAGGTCATATTGGTGTAAAGCGCATGAAGAAACTCCATACTGATGGACTTCTGGAATCACTTGATTATGAATCACTTGGTACTTGCGAACCATGCCTCATGGGCAAGATGACTAAAACGCTGTTCTCCAGAACTATGGAGCGAGCAACTGGTTTGTTGGAAATCATACATACTGATGTATGTGGTCCGATGAATATTGAGGCTTGCGGCGGGTATCGTTATTTTCTCACCTTCTCAGATGATTTGAGCAGATATGGGTATATCTACTTGATGAAACACAAGTCTGAAACATTTGAAAAGTTCAAAGAATTTTAGAGTGAAGTGGAAAATCATCGTAACAAGAAAATACAGTTTCTACGATCGGATCGTGGAGGAGAATATTTGAGTTATGAGTTTGGTTTACATTTGAAGCAATGCGGAATAGTTTCACAACTCACGCCACCCGGAACACCACAACGAAATGGTGTGTCCGAACGTCGTAATCATACTTTACTAGATATGGTGCGATCTATGATGTCTCTTACTGATTTACCGCTATCGTTTTGGGGATTTATGCTTTAGAGACGGCCGCATTCACGTTAAATAGGGCACCATCAAAATCCGTTGAGACGACGCCTTATGAACTGTGGTTTGGCAATAAATCAAAGTCGTCGTTTCTTAAAGTTTGGGGCTGCGATGCTTATGTGAAGAAACTTCAACCGGATAAGCTCGGACTCAAATCGGACAAATGTGTCTTCATAGGATACCCAAAAGAGACTATTGGTTACACCTTCTATCATAGATCTGAGGGCAAGATTTTTGTTGCTAAATTCGGATCCTTTCTAGAGAAGGAGTTTCTCTTGAAAGAAGTGAGTGGGAGGAAAGTAGAACTTGATGAGGTAACTGTACCTACTCCCTTATTGGAAAGTAGTTCATCACAAGAACCGGTTCCTGTGACAACTACACCAATCAGTGAGGAAGCTAATGATATTGATCATGAAACTTCAGATCAAGTTACTACCAAACATCGTAGGTCAACCAGAGTAAGATCCGCACCAGAGTGGTACAGTAATCCTATTCTGGAAGTCATGTTACTAGACAATGGTGAACCTACGAACTATGAGGAAGCAATGATGAGCCCAGATTCCGCAAAATGGCTTGAGGCCATGAAATCTGAGATGGGATCCATTTATGAGAACAAAGTATGTACTTTGGTTGACTTGCCTGATGATCGGCAAGCTTTCGAGAATAAATGGATCTTCAAGAAGAAGACTGATGTTGCTGGTAATGTAACTGTCTACAAAGCTCGACTTGTTGCGAAAGGTTTTCGACAAGTTCAAGGGGTTGACTACGATGAGACTTTCTCACCCGTAGCGATGCTTAAGTCTATCCGAATCAAGTTAGCAACTACCGCATTTTATGATTATGAAATATGGCAAATGGGTGTTGAAACTTCATTCCTGAATGGATTTCTAGAAGAAGAGTTGTATATGATGCAACCAGAAGATTTTGTCGATCCAAAAGGTGCTAACAAAGTGTGCAAGCTCCGGCGATCCATTTATGGACTGGTGCAAGCCTCTCGGAGTTGGAATAAACGCTTTGATAGTGTGATCAAAGCATATGGTTTTATACAGACTTTTGGAGAAGCCTGTATTTACAAGAAAGTGAGTGGGAGCTCTGTAGCATTTCTGATATTATATGTAGATGACATATTATTAAGGGATAATTAGATTTATGCCCCTAGTTGTGTCCCACTCGTCTGTTTTACCCCTAATTCCCAAAAGTCACTGGTTCTGTCCAAGTCACTTTGCTCCTATTATGCTTTTGCCATTTGACCGTTTGACAGTCAGTTTGAAAACTTCATAACTAATTCATACTAAATCAAAAAAATGCAAATAAGATACCAAAATGTTTAGAAAAACATCACCTATATGTTAGTGTCATTTGCATTCATGAAAAAAGTGTTGGAAAGTGCCCATCCGAGTTTTAGCTCTTATGCTACCACCATGAATAGCAAAATCTAAAAAAGTTCAAAAAAATTCAAAAAAAATTGGTGACAAAGAATGACAAATGTTTTAAGTGCTTGCCAAGTTTCATCAGGGAATAACATTTGTGGGTGCCGCGGCAAAAAAACAATCAGCACTCCAAAATAGATTAATTTTTTGCCATGACTTCCACGAATGCCGTTCCCTAATGAAACTTGGCAAGCACTTAGAACATTTGTTGTTCTTCGCCGCCATATGTTTTTTGAATTTTTTTGAATTTTTTTGAATTCTTTTAGAGTTCACTATTCATGGTGGTATCAAAATAGCTAAAACTCGGATGTGCACTTTCCAACACTTCTTTAATGAATCCAAATGACACTGACATATAGGTGATGTTTTTCTGAACATTTTGGTATCTTATTTGCATTTTTCTGATTCAGTATGAATTAGTTATGAAGTTTTCAAACTGACGGTCAAACGGTCAAAGGGCAAAAGCATAAGAGGAGCAAATTGACTTGGACAGAACCGGTGACTTTTGGGAATTAGGGGTAAAATAGACGATTTAGTGGGACACAACTAGGGGCATAAATCTAATTATCCCTATTATTAATTGGAAATGATATAGAATTTCTGGATAGCATAAAGGGATACTTGAATAAAAGTTTTTCGATGGAAGACCTCAGTGAAGTTGCTTGCATATTGGGCATCAAGATCTATAGAGATAGATCAAGACGCTTAATTGGACTTTCACAAAGCACATACCTTGATAAAGTTTTGAAAAAGTTCAAAATGGATCAGGCAAAGAAAGGGTTCTTGCCTATATTACAAGGTGTGAAGTTGAGTCAGACTCAATGCCCGACCACAGCAGAAGATAGAGAGAAAATGAAAGATGTTCCCTATGCTTCAGCCATAGGCTCTATCATGTATGCAATGTTGTGTACCAGACCGACGATGCTTAGCAATAAGTTTGGCAGAAGGTACCAAAGTAATCCAGAGTGGATCATTTGGAAGCGGTCAAGAACATCTGAAATACCGAAAAGGACTAAGGATATGTTTCTCGTTTATGGAGGTGACAAAGAGCTAGTCGTAAATGGTTATGTCGATGCAAGCTTTGACACTGACCCGGACGATTCTAAATCGCAAACCGGATATGTGTTTATATTGAACGGTGGAGCTGTCAGTTGGTGCAGTTCTAAACAAAGCGTCATGGCGGGATCTACATGCGAAGCAGAGTACATAGCTGCTTCGGAAGCAGCAAATGAAGGAGTCTAGATGAAGGAGTTCATTTCCGATCTAGGTGTCATACCTTGTGCATCGGGACCAATGAAGATCTTCTGTGACAATACTGGTGCAATTGCCTTGGCAAAGGAATCCAGATTTCACAAGAGGACCAAGCACATCAAGAGACGCTTCAATTCCATCCAGGACCAAGTCCAGGTGGGATACATAGAGATTTGCAAGATGCATACGGATCTAAATGTTGCAGACCCGTTGACTAAGCCTCTTCCACAAGCAAAACATGATCAGCACCAAGACTCCATGGGTGTTAGAATCATTACTGTGTAATCTAGATTATTGACTCTAGTGCAAGTGGGAGACTGAAGGAAATATGCCCTAGAGGCAATAATAAAGTTATTATTGTCACTAGTATGCCTCTACTTGACTAGCTCATTAATCAAAGATGGTTATGTTTCCTAACCATAGACATGAGTTGTCATTTGATTAATGGTATCACATCATTAGGAGAATGATGTGATTGACTTGACCCATTCCGTTAGCTTAGCACTTGATTGTTTAGTATGTTGCTATTGCTTTCTTCATAACTTATACAAGTTCCTACAACTATGAGATTATGCAACTCCCATTTACCGGAGGAACACTTTGTGTGCTACAAAACGTCACAACATAACTGGGTGATTATAAAGGAGCTCCAAAGGTGTCTCCAAAGGTACATGTTGGGTTGGCGTATTTCGAGATTAGGTTTTGTCACTCCGATTGTCGGAGAGGTATCTCTGGGCCCTCTCGGTAATGCACATCACTATAACCCTTGCAAGCAATGTAGCTAATGAGTTAGTTACCGAATGATGCATTACGTAACGAGTAAAGAGACTTGCCGGTAACGAGATTGAACTAGGTATTGGATACCGACGATCGAATCTCGGGCAAGTAACATACCGATGACAAAGGGAACAATGTATGTTGTTATGCGGTTTGACTGATAAAGATCTTCGTAGAATATGTAGGATCCAATATGAGCATCCAGGTTCCGCTATTGGTTATTGACCGGAAACATGTCTCGGTCATGTCTACATAGTTCTCGAACCCGTAGGGTCCGCACGCTTAAGGATTCAATGACAGTTATATTATGAGTTTTGATGTACCGAAGTTTGTTCAGAGTCCCGGATGAGATTACAGACATGACGAGGAGTCTCAAAATGGTCGAGACATGAAGATTGATATATTGGAAGCCTATATTTGGATATCGGAAGTGTTCTGGGTGAAATCGGGATTTTACCAGAGTACCGGGAGGTTACCGGAACCCCCCGAGGGCTTAATGGGCCTACATGGGCCTTAGTGGAGAAGAGGAGAGGAGGCAGGGGCTGGGCCGCGCGCCCCTCCCCCTAGTCCGAATAGGACAAGGAGAGGGGGGCGGTGCCCCCTTTCCTTCCTCTCTCCCTCCTCTTCCCCCCTTCTCCTAGTCCAACAAGGAATGAAACTAACCCGGACTGACACTGTTTTCAGTAGAACTGCCATGATGTTGTTTTATGTGTAGAAAAGAAAAGTTCTCGGAATGTCCTGGAAATCCACGGAGGCACTTTTTGGAATTAATTAGAATTTTTGGCGAAAGAATTAGTGCCAGGGGGCCCACGGCCTGTCCACGAGACAGGGGGCGCCCCCCCTAGGGCACGGCCCCCTATCTGGTGGGCCCCCTGGACTTCTCCGACCTCAACTCCAAATCCATATATTCCGTCTCGGGGAGAAAAAAATCAAGGAGAAAGTTTCATCGCGTTTCACGACACGGAGCCGTCGCTAAGCCCTAATCTCTCTCGGGAGGGATGATCTGGAGTTCGTTCGGGGCTCCGGAGAGGGGGATTCGTCTTCTTCGTCATCATCAACCATCCTCCATCACCAATTTCATGATGCTCACCGCCATGCGTGAGTAATTCCATCGTAGGCTTGCTGGACGGTGATGGGTTGGATGAGATTTACCATGTAATCAAGTTAGTTTTGTTAGGGTTTGATCCCTAGTATCCATTATGTTCTGAGATTGATGTTGCTATGACTTTGCTATGCTTAATGCTTATCACTAGGGCCCGAGTGCCATGATTTCAGATCTGAACCTATTATGTTTTCATGAATATATGTGTGTTCTTGATCCTATCTTGCAAGTCTATAGTCACCTACTATGTGTTATGATCCGACAACCCCGAAGTGACAATAATCGGGACACTTCTCGGTGATGACCGTAGTTTGAGGAGTTCATGTATTCACTATGTGCTAATGCTTTGTTCCGTTTCTCTGTTAAAAGGAGGCCTTAATATCCCTTAGTTTCCATAAGGACCCCGCTGCCACGGGAGGGTAGGACAAAAGATGTCATGCAAGTTCTTTTCCATAAGCACGTATGACTATTTACGGAATACATGCCTACATTACATTGATGAACTGGAGCTAGTTCTATATCACCCTATGTTATAACTATTGCATGAGGAATCGCATCCGGCATAATTATCCATCATTGATCCATTGCCTACGAGCTTTTCACATATTGTTCTTCGCTTATTTACTTTTCCGTTGCTCTTTATACAACTACTACAAAACCCAAAAACATTTATCTTTACTTTTGCTACCGTTACTATTATTATCATACCACTTTTGCTACTAAACACTTTGCTGCAGATACTAAGTTATCCAGGTGTGGTCGAATTGACAACTCAACTGCTAACACTCAAGAATATTCTTTGGCTCCCCTTGTGTCGAATCAATAAATTTGGGTTGAATACTCTACCCTCGAAAGCTGTTGCGATCCCCTATACTTGTGGGTTATCAAGACTAATTTCTGGCGCCGTTGCCGGGGAGCATAGCTCTATTCTCTGATTCACTTGGGATTTATATCTGTTGATCACTATGAAGAACTTGAAAGACGATCGAACTACTATTTTGCCCTTAACTACGAGGGGAGGTAAGGAACTGCCATCTAGCTCTGCACTAGATTCTCCTTTCGTTATTAGTAGGCTTGCGACACCTAAACCTGCTACTACTATGAATTCTGATATGTCGCATGTTATTGATGATGCCACTTCTGCTATGCATGATGAAACTACTTCTGTGCGTGATACTACTTTGCCATTAGGTGAATTTCTTGATGAACAACTTGCTAGATTTAGGGGGGATGAAATTACTGAAGATCCTATTACTGATGATAGTGATGATGAAGGTCCCCCCAATGATTATGTATTACATGTTGTTCCTAAGGGTTATGTTAAAAAGCTGCTATGGAAATTCTTGCTTGCAATGATAGAAATGATCTTAAGAAATTATTAGCTAAATGGAAGCAACAGTCTCTTAATGCTAGAATGAAACCCGATCCTGCTTTTGCTACTTCACCTATCTATGTTAATGATACGGATTATGAATTCTCTATTGATCCTGGTATTATTACTTTAGTTGAATCTGATCCTTTTTATGGCCTTGAATCTGAAACTGTTGTGGCACATCTTACCAAGTTGAATGATATAGCTACCCTGTTTACTAATGATGAGAAGTCTCGTTATTTATATATCCTTAAGATATTTCTGTTCTCATTAAAGGGTGATTGAGGGAGTCCTGGACTAGGGGGTGTCCGGATAGCTGAACTATCATCATTGGCCGGACTCCAAGACTATGAAGATACAAGATTGAAGACTTCGTCCCGTGTCCAGATGGGACTTTCCTTGGCGTAGAAGGCAAGCTTGGCAATACGGATATGCAGATCTCCTACCATTGTAACCGACTCTGTGTAACCCTAGCCCTCTCCATTGTCTATATACACCGGAGGGTTTTAGTCCATAGGACGAACAACAATCATACCGTAGGCTAGCTTCTAGGGTTTAGCCTCCTTGATCTCGTGGTAGATCTACTCTTGTACTACCCATATCATCAATATCAATCAAGCAGGAGTAGGGTTTTACCTCCATCGAGAGGGCCCGAACCTGGGTAAAAACATCGTGTCCCTTGTCTCCTGTTACCATCTGCCTAGACACACAGTTCGGGACCCCCTACCCGAGATCCGCCGGTTTTGACATCGACATTGGTGCTTTCATTGAGAGTTCCTCTGTGCCGTTGCAATCAGGAAGGATGCCTCGTCCCGTCTTTAAAGACGGTACCGTTGCCAAAGGAGCTTTGGCCACCGGCCAAACTATCCGGCTAGGTGGTTTCCTTATGACCGCCTGTTCGGCCGCCGCGCCGACGATGACCTCTCAGGTCATCAAAAGCGATCTTCACGTCAACTCGAAACTCGCCGAGCAGCTAGATCCGATGGAGCTCTCTTCCGTAAACGAGCTCTTGGATCACATCGCCGCCCTGGGAGTCGCTACAGACTACAATCAGATTGGGCCTAAAACCGATCTGAGAGAGATCAACTCTCCCCAGGCTACCCACCACGTTGTTGTGGTGGAGGAACAGCACGGGGACTCTTCTTCTGCATTAAGGATGAGCTATGTCCGAATTCCCGACCCCTCCATGCCGGATTCCCTCGGAGGGACGGACATCAATCAAGCACTGAACCTAAAGCAGGCAGCAGGCCAGATTCGTTGGACAACATCCAGCAATCCAAGCTTCCAAGTTCGGAAACTTTTCGGCCCTTGAGTCTTAGATTGGACGGGGTGCCAAATTTAATTCCACCCGCCCACCCAAATACAAGCGATCTATCTCGAATCCGGCAAGAGCCCGCTGAAACAGTACATCATTACTGGGCCAGATTCCTCCTAGTTATGGACAGGATAAAGGACTGCCGTGAGGAAAGCGCAATTTCAATCTTCTGCAACAATTGTACGGACAAGGGAATCATGAACGCCATAAGTCGTCGTGAAATTACACGCTTCGTCGACTTGGCGTCCATAGTACGAAAGTACTGTGCGATGGAGAGTGCCTGGAAAACCGAAACCAAATTTTGGGACAATCCGGCTCCGAACACAACCCTAGTCCGAAATAAAAGGGTGCATCATATTCAGGCACCTGGGTTAAAAACCAAAAGGCAAAAACCGCCTAAAGGGCACGGAACCGTACTGGAGGGATGGCTCAGCGGACCCTGTAAAATCCATAGTACAGAGGGCGCAACTCCAACACAAAACCTTCGAGCATGTTGGATACTATGGCAGGTGGCCAAAAGTGGCGAAGAGCTTCTAGCCCCAGAGAACCAGCCCAGCAGTACTAGTACGGTATTAACAGTCTTCGAGACTTTCGCATCAAATAATATGCGGAAACGAACACTCCATGCCTCGCCAAGTCTACCAAGTAGCAACAATAAATCCATGGAGCGACGCGGCTATTACCTTTAACGCCAAAGGATGTAACCTAAATTCGAACAGCTCGAGCACCACCAGACTTGGTCCTCGGTCCAATAGTGGGCGGCTTTACGCCTTACTAAGGTACTCATGGATGGCGGCAGCGATTAAACCTCATCTACGAGGAAACCCTTGAAAAATGGAAATAGACCGGAGCAGCATTGAGCGAAGCAGCACAACCTTTAGAGGAATAATCCCTAGTCGGGAAGCACGCTGCACAGGAAAAATTACACTAGATGTGGTGTTCGGCTCGCCGGACAATTACAGGTCTGAGGAGGTCACGTTCCAAGTGGCCCCGTTCAGCAGCGGATATCACGCTTTATTAGGGTGAGAGGCATTCACAATTTTTCAAGCTATACCCCATTACGGGTACATGAAGCTCAAAATGCCCGGGCCCAACGGAATATCACTCTTGTCCGTGATCCGGACAAGCACTCCGCGCCGAAAATAAGACAACCGCACTAGCCCTAGAGGCACTATCCGAAGCCCTAGCGGTCAAGGAACTCACTGCGCTGCGCTCCACGGTGAACAGGGACGATGTGATACTCGATAAGAGATCCAAGTCCACCTCTTTTAAGACAGTGGACAAAATAGTCAAATTCCAAGTCCATCCAACGGACCCCACAAAGACGGCCTCCATTGGGGCACAATTAAACCCTGATGTAGACGCCGCACTACGAGAATTCCTTCGGGAAAACTGGGACATCTTTGCCTGGCACCCTTCAGACATGCCAGGAATCCCACGCAGGTTGGCAGAGCATAGCCTAAATATCCTAAAAGGATTCAAGCCAGTCAAACAGGCTCTTCGGTGATTTTCCGAACCCAAAAGACAGGCAATGAGAGAGGAGCTAGCCAAACTATTAGAAGCCGGATTCATCAGAGACATAAAACATCCAAACTGGCTAGCAAACCTGGTAATGGTACCAAAGAAGAACAAATCCTGGCGCCTGTGTGTCGATTTCAAGGACCTCAACAAGGCTTGTACAAAGGATCCTTTCCCCCTTCCCCGCATCGATCAAATTATCGATGCTACCGCAGGGCATGATTCATTGTGCTTCCTCGACGCATACTCCGGCTACCATCAAACCAAGATGGCGGAGCCAGACCAAGCCGCAACGGCATTCATTACTCCATACGGACCATTCTGCTTCAACACAATGCCCTTCGGGCTCAAAAACGCCGGCGCAACATACCAGCGCATGATTTAGACATGTCTGGCAACCCATATCGGTAAAATAGTGGAGGCATACATAGACGATGTGGTCGTCAAGTCTAAACATGTCGAAACTCTAGTAGACGATTTAAGGCTCACATTTGACAACCTCCGAGCATATGACATTAAGCTCAACCCGGAAAAATGCGTTTTCGGCGTACCAGCCGGAAAGCTCTTGGGCTTCATTGTATCTGGTAGAGGAATTGAAGCAAACCCAGCCAAGATCCGAGCTCTGTCGCAATTGGATATCCCAAAAGACCTCAAACAAATACAAAAATTGACCGGATGCGTGGCGGCTCTAAGCCGCTTCATCTCCCGCTTGGGAGAAAAGGCATTACCCCTTTATCGCATCCTCCGGCGCACCGAACACTTCAAATGGACGGATGCCGCCACGGCCGGACTCGAAGAAATAAAGGCCACATTGGCAACAAATCCGGTCCTGGCCGCGCCCAACTTGGGCGAACCAATGTTATTATACATCGCGGCAACACATCAAGTTGTAAGCACGGTGCTCGTCGTCGAACGAGAAACGGAAGGACACAAATTCCCTCTTCAAAAACCAGTATACTACGTATCCACTGTCCTAACTCCATGCAAGTCCCTGTATACACATTATCAAAAGATAGCATGGTGTTCATGGCATCCCGGAAGCTGCGACGCTACTTTCAAGAGTGTTCGATAACAGTAGCCTCCGAAGTACCTCTTAACAACATTATAAACAACCGCGACGCGACTGGCAGGATTGCAAAATGGCCCATTGAGCTCCTACCATTCGACATAACTTACAAACCACGGCGAGCTATCAAGTCGCAAGTGTTGGCCGACTTCATCGCTGAATGGACCGTAGCCGAACTCCCTAAAGAGTACGGCGCAAACTCCAATTGGATTATGCACTTCGACGGCTCCAAAATGTTGGCCGGCCTGAGGGCTGGCGTCGTCCTGACGTCCCCAACCGGAGACACAGTCCAATACGTACTCCAGATAATGTACACGGACTCGAACAACGCAGCCGAATACGAGGCCCTTCTACATGGCCTCCGGATGGCGGTCTCCATGGGCATTAAACGCCTAGAGGTGCGGGAAGATTCGAACCTCGCGATATCCCAAATAAATAGAGACTTCGAAGCCAAGGATCCGAAAATGGCTGCTTACCGTAATGCCGTTCTAAAAATGTCAGCTCGGTTTGAAGGGCTTGAATTTCACCATATAGCCCAGGATAATAATCAAGCGGCGGACGTATTGGCACGCATCGGCGCAAAGCGCGATGCCGTCCCTCCCAACATATTCCTGGAACGGCTTTTCAAGCCATCCGTACTATGGGAAGGGGAGTCCAGAAACAACAACCCGGAACCAACCGCACCGCCCAACACCGAACACTCTGACACAATCGGTGGCTTTGCCAATGAAATAACACCTTCATCCCACGAAATAATGGCAGTTATTGCCCCGTGGACAGAACCATTCCTAGCCTATTTAACAAGGCAGGAACTTCCCGAAGACCAAAACGAGGCCCGTTGCATAGTACGGCGATCTAAAGCCTACAAGGTCCATGAGGGAGAGCTTTATAAGAAAAGCACAACCGGAGTCCTTCAAAGGTGCATCTCCGAAGAGGAAGGGCGAAATCTTATGGCTGAAATTCACGCCGGACTCAGCGGGCACCACGCTGCAGCCCGGGCACTTGTAGGCAAGGCCTTCCGTACAGGATTTTATTGGCTGACAGCCCGGGAAGATGCTCAGGACTTAGTCCAACGGTGCGTCGGTTGCCAGCTCTTTGCTAATCAAAGCCACATGCCACCCACCGCCCTCAAAACTATACCCATCACCTGGTCGTTTGCGGTCTGGGGGCTTGACATGGTTGGACCCCTTAAAGGGGGAACCAACAAGCAAAAATACCTATTGGTCATGGTGGACAAATTCACCAAATGGATAGAGGCCAAGCCAGTTAAAACGGCCGAATCCGGACCTGTGATAGACTTCATATCTAGGGTAGTACACCGCTACAGCGTCCCCCATAGCATCATCACTGATAACAGCACGAACTTCACGGCCGACGAGGTTAAACTCTGGTGCAAAAACATGGGCATCAAGCTCGACTACTCTTCAGTCTATCACCCTCAAACTAACGGTCAAGTCGAACAAGCAAATGGTCTAATCATGAGCGGCATTAAACCCAGACTAGTGCGGTACTTTAAGGAATCTAACACGCATTGGGTAGAGGAGCTCGACTCCGTACTCTGGGGGCTGCGGACCACGCCAAACCGCACTACCGGATTCACACCATTTTTTTATGGTATACGGCACAGAGGCAGTTTTGCCCTGTGACATAATTCATGACTCACCTCGCGTGCGCATGTACGAAGAAAGAGAAGCCGAGCTGGATCGGCAGGACAGTTTGGACGCCTTAGAAGAGGAGCATGACGTGGCAAAAGCTCGTTCCGCATTCTATCAACAGCAGGCTCAAAGATATCAAAGCAGAGAAGTACGGGCCAAAACTTACAATGTTGGCGAATTAGTTCTACGCCTGCCGGACAAGAAAAAGGACAAGCTCAAGCCCAAATGGGAAGGTCCCTTCATCATTGACCAGGTCCTGACTGGCGGAGCGTACCATCTGCGAAATGCATCGGATAACCGACTCGAGCCAAATCCATGGAATGCAGCCCGTCTCCGTAGATTCTACGCCTAGCACCGGACTCTGAGTTCGTCTCCCTCCCCCGTCTATATTTTATACTTTAACTGTCTTTTATTTTCCCCCTCTCTTTCTTTTTTCCCTTTTCCTGCTCTCACGGGCCTTCGGTGGCTCGTCTGCGCATTGTTCGCACACACTTGACGTGCTATCCGCACTCATTATACCTGGGGGCTTCTTTAACAGAAGCTTATTTATATGGGCCTTATACCCAACACATGTGTCACACTTCCGCATGTACCTTTTATTCACCATTATATGCATCGATATGACTTAAGTTTTGGCCAAGCTGGGTTGCCTGGCTCCTGTGCTTACCCCTACGTTCCCGATTGTTCGGCTAGGAGGTAAAGGAGCACCTCTGCGATTATTCTTGCTGGTCACCGGATGTGTACCTCGGTAGGTGAAGCCGAAAGCTAGCGTTCTTAAGGGAATATTGGGTCGGTGAACTAAAAGACGATTTCTTACCTATTTATTTATCTGCCCCCAGATGCTTTCCTGCTTATTTCGTAGTCCGGACATGCACTTTAGGGCATGCCTCCCAGGGAAAGGAACCCCTAACGGAACTATTCTCCCTAGAAGATGTTTCTTACTAACCATGTAATATAACATAACTAGTTGGGCACTTGTCTGCTAAAGCACTAATGACCCCCTACGCCTGGTCTCCACGCATGCCCCGGTTTTTTTTAACCGCGAGGGTATTCGGACACACTCCGGACTGTCGGGTCCTGAGGTTGAAGCGAAAAGGTCCGCAATGACAAACGATCTACAATCCGGCTAGAAGGCATTTTACGTGTCATTTTAAATTACATAGTCAAACTGACTGATTGTATTCCTCTTCAATACCATCTAACAGGTTGTCTAGTTTACAGTCCCGCTGGGAATACTTTGCGGCCAACTCTACTTGGCCGTACATTAAGCTCACAGGGATCTCCTTCCCATCGGGCCCCACAGGTCCGACCTCAGCCATGTGGTTTGGATCGGCCTTCATGTACCTCGTCTTCACCATGGCCCAGGCCTCCTTGGCACCTTGACGACAGGCTGATATCTTCCACAGACGAAAGCGCCGCCGTGCTCCCTGAAGCTTCTCCACAAGCCCTCCAAGACCCTCGGGTAGGGAGACGGACGGCCATAAGGCCTGGGCGATGCCGCTCATCACCTGCAGAACTCGTTCATACAGTTGCAACAGCTCGGGAAGTTGGTCACCCGTTGAAACGGGCATCTCCTCTGCAGGACGGCCTGTGAGCATACCTACAGACATATTCTGGTTAATCAACTTCCTCGCCGAACTCTTGTTTTCACAAAGTTTGTTCAAGCACTCACTATAAATGCCGCGACGAAGCCGCAGATTCTCCTTCACGGAGTAAGACAGCTGGACACGAACATCTTTTAGTTCCTCGCCCAGCTGAGTGTTGGCATCTTGGAGGTTATTTTTCTCCTGCCGCACCCTTGTCAGCACCTTCTCGCTGGCCTTTAGCTGGCGTAGTAGCTGCTGCATGTCCGGATCTAGTCCGGCGCCATCTGCAATTTTATTGTCAGACTCATACGCACGCCGCACTTCACAAAATACTTATCTTTCGAAGTATATCTTACCAGAGGGGGTCTCTGTGGCTCCCCCTGCGGCGGCTAGTGCGGCCTCAAGTTGGGCCTTGCACTCTTGAAGCTCCTGGGACATGTGGGTATTCTTCTCCGTAAGATCCTGCATAAACAAATGGTCCTTAAATCAGTTATTCTAACTATTTTAAGTCTCAGGGGCTACTGGCATATATAACTGTCAAAATTCATCACCCGTATGTCTTTACATACTACTCCGTGGCTCTGGCTAGACCATCTTGAGCAGCACGGAGGTGCGCATCACCCAAATTAAAGGCATTTAGCCTCCTTGATCTCGTGGTAGATCTACTCTTGTACTACCCATATCATCAATATCAATCAAGCAGGAGTAGGGTTTTACCTCCATCGAGAGGGCCCGAACCTGGGTAAAAACATCGTGTCCCTTGTCTCCTGTTACCATCCGCCTAGACGCACAGTTCGAGACCCCCTACCCGAGATCCACCGGTTTTGACACCGACAGTGATGCTAAGACTTGGTATAATTATCTTGCTCCTGGTTGTGTGCGTAGTCCCCAGGATATGATTTATTACTTCTCTGCTAAATATTTCCCTGCTCATAAGAAACAAGCTGCCTTGCGGGAAATATATAATTTTGTGCAAATCAAAGAAGAGAGTCTCCCACAAGCTTGGGGAGGCTTCTCCGGTTACTTAATGCTTTGCCTGATCATCCTCTTAAGAAAAATGAAATACTTGATATCTTTTATAATGGACTAACAGATGCTTCCAAGGACTACTTGGATAGATGTGCTGGTTGTGTTTTCAGGGAAAGAACAGTCGACGAAGCTGAAATATTATTGAATAATATGTTGACTAATGAAAATAATTGGACTCTCCCCGAGCCAGTTCCTGAAGTAATTCCTGAACCAATTGAGCCAACTCCCGAGCCTATTCCTAAACCCACTCCGAAGAAGAGAGGTGTTTTATTTCTCAGTCCTGAAGATATGCAAGAGGCAAAGAAATCAATGAAAGAAAAAGGTATTGAAGCTGAAGATGTTAAGAATTTACCTCCTATTGAAGAAATACATGGTCTTAATTTACCTCCTAAAGATCCACATTGTCTTGATAACCCGACACAGGTAGTAAAGGTAAATTCTCTCTATAGATATGATAAAGTTGAAATACCCTCTACTAAATTTCATAGCCCATGCTTAGATGAATTTGATGACTTTATGGCTAGACAAGAAAGTTTTAATGCTTATGTTGGTAGAGAGTTCAAGAATAATGCTTTCAAGATAGGACGCGTAGGTGATAATCTGGCTAGAGTTAAAGATGAACTTCACCACGTTAGCAAATATGCTTCTATGGTTGCTACTCAAGCTGAGCAAGTACTCAAAGCTCAAAATGATTTGCTTGATGAATTGAATAATAAAAATGACTTTGCTGTTAGAGTGGCCACTAGAACTGGTAGAATGACTCAGGAACCTTTGTATCCTGAAGGCCACCCTAAGAGAATCGAGCAAGATTCACAGAGAAATAATTTAGAGGCACCTAGTTCTTCTAAAAAAGAAGAAGAAGAAAAATGATAGGACTTTGCATGCTTCTAATGAACCTACTGTAGACACACGAGAATCCCAATGATATTTCTATTTACGATCTTTGAAACACAATCGGTGATGAACATGAACCTAGTGATAATGTTAATGATAATGTTCATGTTGATGCTCAACCTAGCAAAGACAATGATGTAGAGATTGAACTGTTGTTGATCTTGATAACCCACAATCAAAGAATCAACGTTATGATAAGAGAGATTTTGTTGCTAGGAAGCACGGTAAAGAAAGAGAACCATGGGTTCGAAACCCATGCCCTTTCCTCCTAAACCATCCAAGTCAAAGGATGATGAGGATTTTGAGCGCTTTTCAAATGATTAGACCTATTTTCTTACGTATGCGCTTAAGCGATATGTTGAAAGTAAATACTTATGCTAAGTATATGAAGGATATCATCACAAATAAAAGAAAGATACCGGAAGCTGAAATTTCCACCATGCTTGCTAATTACACTTTTAAGGGTGGAATACCCAAGAAACTTGGAGATCCGGGTGTACCAACTATACCATGCTCTATTAAAAGAAATTATGTTAGAACTGCTTTATGTGATCTTGGAGCCAGTGTTAGTGTTATGCCTCTCTCTTTATATCGTAGACTTGAATTGAATAAGTTGACACCTACTGAAATATCTTTGCAAATGGCTGATAAATCAACTGCTATACATGCCGGTATTTGTGAGGATGTGCTGTTGTGGTTGCAAATGTCACTATCTTAACGGACTTTGTTATTCTTGATATTCCCGAGGACGATAGTATGTCTATTATCCTTGGTAGACCTTTTCTTAATACTGCAGGGGCTGTTATTGATTGCAACAAAGGCAATGTCACTTCTCATGTTAATGGTAATGAGCATACGGTACACTTTCCGAGGAAACAATCTCAAGTTCATAGCATCAATTCTATTGAAAAAGTTCCAACTATCATTTTTGGAGGTTTTGAATTTCCTCTCCCTCTGTCAAGAAAAAGTATGATATTCTTATTGTTGGGGATTTTCATATCCCCGTTGAGGTAACTTAGTGTTATTCGAAATTTCTCCGGTTCCGTGTTATTCTGAATGAGCTTGTTAACAAGACTTGATCAACCTTGTTAGTGGATTCTTTTGATGATCACGAGATGCATGAAACTAGAAGGCACAACCTTCTGTACCCTCTTTTTACTTTCTGTTATTTAGATTAAATAAAGCAAAAATAGTATTATCCGTCTGTTTTCTGAATTATCCGTGCATTAAAAAATAGTCTGAAAATAAAAGTGCTCCAAATGCCCTGCAAATTTAGTATGATTTTTTCTGGAATATTTGAGGATTTTAGGCACTGAAAACACTGCAGGAGGGGCAAGCACCAGGCCACAAGAGAGGAGGGCCCCCCCCCCTGTAGGGCGCGCCCCCCTGTCTCCTAGGCCCCTGGTGGCTCCCCTCCACTTATGCCAGCACCCACACACTTCATATTCTACCAAAAAAAATCCCCATCCAGCTCAAGCACGAGTTCTAGCTCGTTTTGCTGCGGTTTTCGATCTCTTAGCTCAAAGCTCCATTCGCAAAACTGCTTTGGAAGATTGTTGTTTGGTTTGTTACTCCTCCATTGGTCCAATTAGTTTTTGTTCTAGTGCTTTATTCATTGCAAATTTTTGCTGCATAGGTGACCATGTTCTTGAGCTTGCATGTTAAATTTTTGGGGTCCCAAGCAATTCCAATGCATGATATAGGCTCTAGGCACTTGTAGGAGTAGTTGCTATCAATCTTGTTTAGTTTATCCACTTTTATTTTGAAGTTACTAAAATTTTAGAAATTTTCAAAAAAGAAATATGCTTAGAAGAATGTACCAAGGAGGTTCCTCGGCAAAGAAAGGGCCAAGGATTGCTATACGTGAACAAGATGTTAATTTGCCAAGGGACGCAAATGTACGGGCTTGTGAGTGGCCATCCGATGATTTTATGGTCGAAGCAGGCTTCAAGGAGGAATTTGACGCGTATGTGCGTAATGCCGAGATGGAGGACTTAACACAAGATAAGTGTCCTCAGTATTATCAATTGACTGATTCCTTTGTGCGAAGGTTCAAATATATTTCTGCGCGTAATTCTCCTAGTGTTATGTTTGATATTTATGATACATCTTATACCATGGATTTATAGGATTTCACAACTGCTTGCAAACTCCCGCAGTGGGGTAATGTTAATGATCCTCCCAAATCTGAAGTTAGAGATTTTCTTGCTAGTATTACTGTGGGAGAATCTAGGGACGTAACACAAGCTACCATAGGGAGCATTCATTTTCCTGCTATACATTACTTTGCTCTCTTTATTGGTAGATGCATTAACGGTAATTAAAGACGAAGTATGTCACATGTGTGCCCCTGATCTTTGTGTCCTCAAGGGTGCTGTGTCAGGTTATAGAGGTTATAACTTGGGGGCAATAGTTGCACTTAGGTTGCAGAATAATAGTAGAAGGGGAGATTTCTTTGGAGGAATTTATGCAACCCGTGTGGCTAATTTTCTTAATATAGCTCCACGAGAGGGGGATATGATTGTACCACCTATTTATTTGGATAAAGAAGCTATGTTTAATCATCATTTTCTTGAGAGGAATGAACAATTCCTCCATTATCGACTAACCTATAACAGACGCAACGTCGTCCCTGTCACTCTTCCTGCTCCCTACCTTTTTGATTATCAGGCAAAAGGAAGGTATGTTGTCACCAGGGAAGAAGCAACCGAATATGAGAGGGGAATGGAGGCAGCTCGCCAACACGCTGCTGCTGAGGAGGCGGTCGCCTCTGCATCTCAGTACTACCCCAGTTACTCTTATGGATATCAGCCATGCGGTCATTGGTATTAGACCAACTTAGGCCAAAAGCCTAAGCTTGGGGGAGTACGTATTTCTCACCGACCTTACATTCATGTTCACACACTAGTCGTCGGTGCTCATATTCTTTCATTGTATTATCCATGCTAGTTTAAATTTCTTTTTCTAGTTTTCTTCTTGTGTGTTTGATAAACTTTAAGAAAAAACCAAAAAAAATTAGTTAGTTTAATTTCCATGCTTGTAGTAGAAATTAAAATGAAAACCCAAAAAGATTTCTCGTTCTTCTTTTACTTGTTGAGATCTTTCCCGTGTAAATAGTTTTATTTTCTTTTCTTTCTTTTGGGGGGTCGAGAAGACCATATTGAAAATGCTTAGTGGCTCTTATATGCATGATTGTTTATTTAATTTAGAGCCCATATTACTTGTCTTCTCTCTTGAGTTGAATGCTTGCAGATTCCAACTTAGTCCAATGCACGTGCACTCTTATTATTATACACATCGTTCGGTCGTGCAATTGAAAGGCAATAATGATGATATATGATGGACTTATTGGGATGAGAAAAGCTGGTATGAACTGGACCTCTCTTGCTTTTGTAAATATGATGATTCATTGTTCCTGAGTCAGCTATTACGAAGTAAACATATTTGCAATGACATTTAGAGATTATAGTTGCTTGTGCCATGCTTGATTAGCTATGAGTTATAATGGTTTACCTTGCGTGCCAACATGCTATTAGAATGATTATGATGTGGTATAATGGGATGGTATCCTCCTTTGAATGTGCTAAGTGACTCGACTTGGCACATGTTCACGCATGTAGTTGAATCAAATCAACATAGCCTTCATGATATTTATGTTCATGGTAGATTATATCCTACTCATGCTTGTACTCGGTGTAAATTAATTTTATTGCATGTTTACGACTGTTGTCGCTCTCTTAGTTGGTCACTTCCCAGTCTTTTGCTAGCCTTCACCTGTACTAAGCGGGAATACTGCTTGTGCATCCAAACTCCTTAAACCCCAAAGTTGTTCCATATGAGTCCACCATACCTACCTATATGAGGTATTTATCTGCCATTCCAAGTAAATTTGTATGTGCCAAACTCCAAACCTTCAAATGAAATTATGTTTTGTATGCTCGAGCAGCTCATGTTTCAACTAGGGCTGCCTATATCTTCCATGCTAGGTGAGTTATTCTCACGAGGAGTGGACTCCGCTCCTCATTCACGAGAAAGGGCCGGTAACCGGGATGCCCAGTCCCATGATCCAAAACAATCAAAACAAATCAAAATAATTAAACAAAACTCCCCCAGGGTTGTTATATGTTGGAGGCACTCGTTGTTTCGAGCAAGCCATGGATTGGTGCTTGTTGGTGGTTGGGGGAGTATAAACCTTTACCATTCTGTTTGGGAACTGCCTATAATGCATATAGTATGGAAGATACAGCCATCTCATAGTTGTTGCATTGACAGCAAAAGTATGCTGCTCAAAATATTATTCAATCTCTATTTTAAAATCGAGCTCTGGCACCTCTACAAATCCCTGCTTCCCTCTACGAGTCATCACCCTTCTTATTAAAAAGCACCCGCTAGAGATCACACTGTCATTTGCATTCATTATTATTGGTTTATATTGGGTATGACTTGACTGGATCTATTTTACCATGAATTACAATGTTTAGTCAGTCCTTGATCTTTAAAGGTGCTCTGCATTTATGTTTTGCGGTCTCAGAAAGGGCTAGCGAGATACCATTTTTCTTATATCATGTTATGATTATTTTGAGAAAGTGTTGTCATCCGAGTTTTATTATTATGGCTCGCTAGCTGATTATGTTATTGATATGAGTAATTGTGAGACCTATGTGTTATTGTTAGTATGGTTAGTTCATAATATTTGCTGAAACTTGAATTCTGGCTTTTCATGTTACAACAACAAGAGCAAACAGAGTTTGTAAAAGTTTTTCTTTATCAGTTTCAGTTTATCAACTGAATTGCTTGAGGACAAGCAAAGGTTTAAGCTTGGGGGAGTTGATACGTCTCCAATGTATCTACTTTTCCAAACACTTTTGCCCCTGTTTTGGACTCTAACTTGCATGATTTGAATGAAACTAACCCGGACTGACACTGTTTTCAGCAGAACTGCCATGATGTTGTTTTATGTGTAGAAAAGAAAAGTTCTCGGAATGTCCTGGAAATCCACGGAGGCACTTTTTGGAATTAATAAGAACTTTTGGCGAAAGAATTAGTGCCAGGGGGCCCACGGTCTGTCCATGAGACAGGGGGCGCCCCCCCTAGGGCGCGGCCCCCTATCTCGTGGGCCCCCTGGACCTACTCCGACCTCAACTCCAACTCCATGTATTCCGTCTCGGGGAGAAAAAAATCAAGGAGAAAGTTTCATCGCTTTTCATGACACGGAGCCGCCGCCAAGCCCTAATCTATCTCGGGAGGGCTGATCTAGAGTCCGTTTGGGGCTCCGGAGAGGGGGATTCGTCGCCGTTGTCATCATCAACCATCCTCCATCATCAATTTCATGATGCTCACCGCCGTGCGTGAGTAATTCCATCGTAGGCTTGCTGGACGGTGATGGGTTGTATGAGATTTACCATGTAATCAAGTTAGTTTTGTTAGGGTTTGATCCCTAGTATCCACTATGTTCTGAGATTGATGTTGCTATGACTTTGCTATGCTTAATGCTTGTCACTAGGGCCCGAGTGCCATGATTTCAGATCTGAACCTATTATGTTTTCATGAATATATGTGTGTTCTTGATCCTATCTTGCAAGTCTATAGTCACCTATTATGTGTTATGATCCGACAACACCGAAGTGACAATAATCGGGATACTTTTCGTTGATTACCGTAGTTTGAGGAGTTCATGTATTCACTATGTGCTAATGCTTTGTTCCGGTTCTCTATTAAAAGGAGGCTTTAATATCCCTTAGTATCCATAAGGACCCCGCTGCCACGGGAGGGTAGGACAAAAGATGTCATGCAAGTTCTTTTCCATAAGCACGTATGACTATTTACGGAATACATGCCTACATTACATTGATGAACTGGAGCTAGTTCTATATCACCCTATGTTATAACTATTGCAAGAGGAATCGCATCCGGCATAATTATCCATCACTGATCCATTGCCTACGAGCTTTTCACGTATTTTTCTTCGCTTATTTACTTTTCCGTTGCTACCTTTACAACTACTACGAAAACCCAAAAACATTTATCTTTACTTTTGCTACCATTACTATTATTATCATACCACTTTTGCTACTAAACACTTTGCTGCAGATACTAAGTTATCCAGGTGTGGTTGAATTGACAACTCAACTGCTAATACTCAAGAATATTCTTTGGCTCCACTGTGTCGAATCAATAAATTTGGGTTGAATACTCTACCCTCGAAAGCTGTTGCGATCCCCTATACTTGTGGGTTATCACGCGCACCCTCCTAGGCCGGTCGCCCCCTCCCCCTGGCTCCTTTATATACGGGGGCAGGGGGGCACGTCTAGACACAACAATTGATCTCTTGATCTCTTAGCCGTGTGCGGTGCCCCCCTCCACCATAGTCCTCCTCGATAATATTGTAGCGGTGCTTAGGCGAAGCCCTGCGACGGTAGAACATCAAGATCGTCACCATGCCGTCATGCTGACGGAACTCTTCCCCGACATTCTGCTGGATCGGAGTACGGGGATCGTCATCGAGCTGAACGTGTGCTAGAACTCGGAGGTGCCGTAGTTTCGGTGCTTGATCGGTCGGGCCGTGAAGACGTACGACTACATCAACCGCGTTGTTCTAACGCTTCCGCTTTCAGTCTATGAGGGTATGTCGACAACACTCTTCCCTCTCGTTGCTATGCATCACCATGATCTTGCGTGTGCGTAGGAAATTTTTTGAAATTACTACGTTCCCCAACAGGAGGGGCTCATCATCCTCATTGGTGCTCGTCCGATGATGCGTGAGTAGTTCATCACAGACCTACGGGTTCGTAGGCAGTAGCCAGATGGCTTTTTATCCGTTTTTGATTCTTAATACAATGTTCTCCTTCGATGTTCTTGGAGATCTATTTGATGTAATGACTTTTTGCGGTGTGTTTGTTGGGATCCGATGAATCGTGAGTTTATGATCAAATCTATTCATATCCATACATGATTATTATAGCCTCGTATTTCTTCTTTGATATTTCGGCTTTGTTTGGCCAACTTTATTGATTTATCTTGCAATGCAAAGAGGTGCTTTGTGATCGGTTCGATCTTGTGGTGTCCTCACCAAGTGACAGAAGGGGTAGCGAGGCACACATGTATCATTGCTATTGAGGATAAAACGATGGGGTCTATTCCTATATGAATAGATCTTGTCTACATCATGTCATCGTTCTTATTGCTCATTGTCTTGGATATCATCATAATTATTTGCTCTTCTATCAATTTCCCAACAGTAATTTGTTTACCCATCGTATGCCATTTTCTTGAGAAGCCACTAGTGAAATATACGGCCCAGGGTCTATTTCCTATCATATATTTTCATATCTATATTGCCATTTGTGTTTCCAATTCATTTGCCTCTTTTGTTTCAGATCTATATTATCAAAACCCCAAAAATATCTCACTGAGTTTTATTTGCCTTTATTTTATTTGCATCTATCAATCTATCTATTTCATATTTTACTACCTTCGAGGGATTGACAACCCCTCTTACGCGTTGGGTTGCAAGTATTTGTTATTTGTGTGCAGGTGTTGTTTACATAGTGTTGATTGGTCCTCCTACTGGATTGATAACCTTGGTTTCATAACTGAGGGAAATACTTACCATTGTTGTGCTACATCATCCTCTCCTCTTCGGGGAAATACCAACGCAGATACAAGTAATCAAGTCACACATATCGAGAAGGAGTGCAAGCATAAGGGTACAAAGACATCGACCAAGAGGGGAGCATGGAAGCAGCTGAAAGAAGCCGAAGCAATGAAGAAGGTGTGCAAAAGTTGCACCATTGGACTGTCCGGTCCTTGCTGGAGCCACACCCGAAGCTCTTTAGACTGACCAGACAATCTCATCAGAGGGACCAAACAGTCCGGCCAGCCCGACTATGTGGTCTCTTAGACCGGACCGTCCGGCAGTGCACGTGTGAGCAGGAATTGCCGACGCCCATGTAACTTTACCATTCATCCCCCACTTACCCCTTCATACCTTGGACCTATATATCCCTCCTCCTCCATTATATGGGTTAGCTAGGATAGAACTCATGCCATAGAGCTTTACTCATGTACCTCCCCTTATGGGATTACTCCATCATGTAGATGAAGACCTCCTGTTGAGGGGATGGCTCCATAGGAGTACCAAGACCTCCACTTGAAGGTAAGACTCCATGGAATTAAAGCCCTCTGTCGGTGTCAAAACCGGCGGATCTTGGGTAGGGGTCCCGATCTGTGCGTCGAGGCTGATGGTAACAGGAAGCAAGGGACACAGATGTTTACCCAGGTTCGGGCCCTCTCGATGGAGGTAAAACCCTACTTCCTGCTTGATTAATATTGAAGATATTGGTAGTACAAGAGTAGATCTACCACGAGATCGTAGAGGCTAAACCCTAGAAGCTAGTGTAATGCCCTCGATGCGGCTATATCTCCCACATGTCGAAGCACGACTTAGAGGCATAACCGCATTGAAAGCAATGTCGCAAGTGAGGTAATCTTCGCACAATCCATGTAATACATAAGGGAAAAGGTACATAGTTGGCTTACAATCGCCACTTCACACAATTACATGATGAAAGCATTACATCATCCAGATACAATCAAGGTCCGACTACGGAACCAAAATAAAAGAAGAACCCCAAATGCGACAAAGGACCTCGATCGACCCCAACTGGGCTCCACTACTGATCAACTAGAACGAAACAACACAAAGGGCAAGATCTTCCTCAAGCTCCTCCTTGAGCTTGGTTGCGTCACCTGCTCGGTAACATGGGCACCGCAAACTGGTTTTGAAGTATCCGTGAGCCACGGGGACTCAAAGAATCTCGCACCATGCGAGATCAAGACTATTTAAGCTTATGGGTAAGGTAAAGGCATGAGGTGGAGCTGCAGCAAGCGACTAGCATATATGGCAGCTAACATACGCAAATGAGAGCGAGAAGAGAAGGCAAAGCACGGTCGATAAAAGTATGATCAAGAAGTGATCCTATAGCAACCTCGTCAAGCATAACTCCAACACCGTGTTCACTTCCGGACTCCACCGAAAGAGACCATCACGGTAACACACGCGTTGATGTATTTTAATTAAGGTCAACTTCAGGTTTTCTACAACCGACATTAACAAATTCCCATCTGCCACATAACCGCGGGCACGGCTCTCGAAAGTTTATACCTGCAGGGTGTCCCAACTTAGCCCATGACAAGCTCTCGCGATCATCGAAGAATAGACCTTCACCCAAGACACTCGATCGACTCGGTATCTGGTACATCAAGACATTTCGACAATGGTAAAACAAGACCAGCAAAGCCTCCCACAGCCGACAAATCCCGATAGGAGCTGCACATATCTCGTTCTCGGGGCACACCGGATGAGCCAGACGTCGGGTTGGCATAGACCTGGTTGCCTGGGGCGCCGGACATCGCTCAGTTGGACCAACACTCGAAGGAGCACCGCCCGGGGTTAAAATAAAGATGACCCTCGGGCTCCGGAAACCCAAGGGAAGAAAAGGGCTAGGTGAGGCAAATGGTAAAAGGCAATGTTGGGCCTTGCTGGACAAGTTTTATTCAAAGCGAACTGTCAGGGGGGTCCCATAAATCACCCGACCACGTAAGGAACGCAAAATCCGGGAACATAACACCGGTATGACGGAAACTAGGGCGGCAAGAGTGGAACAAAACACCAGGCATAAGGCCGAGCCTTCCACCCTTTACCAAGTATATAGATGCATTAATAATATAAGAGATATTGTGATATCCCAACAAGTAACCATGTTCCAACAAGTAACAACATCTCCATGTTCCAACAAGGAACAAACTTCAATCTTCACCTGCAACTAACAACGCTATAAGAGGGGCTGAGCAAAGCGGTAACATAGCCAATCAATGGTTTGCATAGGAAAAGGTGTCAAAGGTTAGGGGTTTGACATGGAAATTTGGGAGGCTGACAAGCAAATGGTAGGCATCGTAGCATTGGCATAGCAAAAGAGCGAGCAAACTAGCATAGCAAAGATAGTAGTGATTTCGAGGGTATGATCATCTTGCCTGCAAGGTTCTCGAGTTGTCGAAGACTTGATCCTCGTGAGGCGTTCTCAACAGGTTCCTCGTTCACGTACTCGCCTCCGGCTCTACCCAAAGCAAGAACACAAGCAACGGAACCACAATCAAACAAGGAACAATGCACAAGCAATATGATGCAATACATGACATGCGATGCGAGATGTGACATGCAATGCATATGTATGCTCCGGAAGGAAAATGATGAACCGGGCATCAACTTGGCAAACCAAGTATGCCGCTGGAAAGATGAGATGATTTCGGTTGAAATCGATATAAAGATCACCGGAATCGGATGCACGGTTTGCAAATGACAAGCAAAACAAGAATGACGCAAATCTGCGTTTAACAGCCCGATGCTACTTAGCACGCAACAAGAAACTATGCTACAGCACCCCAACATAAAAACAAAGCATAAGGCAGCGAACTACAGGAGATGCTTAACAAAAGAGGAACACTGAGCTACGGCTAAATCACATCATAACATGTTCAAACAAGCATGGTGAAAGTGCTCAAAATATCAGATTCACAGACTTAGTGAAAATACTAACATACCAGGAATTAACATCAGGAAGGCATGTTTAGAGCAAGCAAACAACATGCTACAGGAACTTATAATAGCAAAGCAAGGCATGACATGATTCTACTCAAAGCATATATCAATAGTCCCTTACTAACCATAAGCCCAAAAGGACTCTAAGAAATGATGGCACCCATGTAAACATAGCAAGTTTTATTACAGATTTCAGACTTAGTGAAATATCAGGACATGGCAAAAACAGATTCAACATGGCATGTTCGTGAGCTCGATGCACTTACTACAGAGCATCTCATGATAAACTAAGCATACACCCATCAAGAAGACATGGCATATAGGCTATACATGGCAAGAACAACCTCATAGCATACACGGATCAACTACAACAACCTCGTGAAAATTGAATCTCATGCAAACAGTCTGCCAGGAAACATTTGCAAGCAAAAGTAGAGCACGAAAATGACATGCTAGACTACTCCATAAATGCCAACAAAGACATGGATGGATAGAGCACATCCATATGTCCAAAACACCCTTACTGATCATGCTCAAAAAGGGCATAGATCTCTCTGTAACAACATGAACATATGGCATAAAAATAACAGCAGGACAAGACTTAGTGAAAACACTAAGTTCCTGAAATCAGCAACATCATCATCCCTACTTTGCATGCTTGTTCTAGTCAACACATAACTCAAAAAAATTACATGGCAAACACCCCTGGAAAGATGGCATGGCAAAGTTCAACTCACATGTAGGACTCAAGTTCATAAGGTGCACACATAATTCATGGCAAAAATGACAAAAGAGCTCGAGCTGATAAGATTCTGAAACTAACGATCTGAAGCCTTCTTCCAACAGCATTTCGGGCATCAAGATGAGCTCAAATGCAAATGATGCAATGGAATGAAATGATGTACTCGTCGAGACGAACAATTTGACATATTATACGCATGAAACGGAGCTACGGTTGCAGAGATGTGATGCTATGAAAATGCAAGAAAATTACGGGAATCTGGGACAGTGAAATTTTACCTTCTCGGGAAAAGTCAACGCGAGGTGGATCTGGATCGGGGATGAAGGCACGGACTCCGAGGCGGCCGGAGCATCGCCGGAGTTGGCGAGGAGGGCGGATCTCCGGCGAGGCAGCGAGGTCTCCGGCGAGGTGGAGGCGCAGGAAGGCGCGGGGGAGCCGGCGGGACGGTCTCCCATGCGACAGCAGGCGCGGTGGCAGAGCGCCACGGCGGACGGAGGCGGCGCGGGGCCGGCGGCGGACGCGTCCGGCGGCTGGACGGACATGTCCAGGCGCGGAGAGGGATTGGATCTAGGGTTTCGGGGGGGGTTTGATCCGCGAATTTCGGGGGAGGTCTAGTTTTATAGGTGGAGGGAGCTAGGAGAGTCCAAATGAGGTGCGGTTTTCGGCCACGCGATCGTGATCGAACGACCGAGAGAATGGAGGGGAGTTTGGTGGGTTTTGGGCCACTTTGGAAGGGGTGTTGGGCTGCAACTCAAAGAGGGCTTTCACGGTTACCCGGTTAACCGTTGGAGTACCAAACGAGCTCCAAATGGCACGAAACTTGACAGGCGGTCTACCGGTGCTATACCAAGGCCGCTTGGCAAACCTCGGGCCATTCCGAGAAAGTTTAATACCCGCATACGAAAAAGAGGGAAGAAGGAACACCGAGGACATAGGAGTGCCGGATTGCAAAACGGACAACGGGAAAATGCTCGGATGCATGAGATGAACATGTATGCAAAATGAAATGCACATGATGACATGATAAAATGCAAATGATGACATGGCAAAGTGCCACACGCAAGCAAATGACATGGCAACGATGGCGAATAACTGGCGGACACCTGGCGCATCGGATCCGGGGTGTTACAACACTCCACCACTATGAGAGGATCTCGTCCCGAGATCTAGGATGGCACCGGAGGGAAAACGGAAGAGAAAAAGAAAGGTAAAACTAAGTTGCTTCTTTGACGAACGAGTGAAACCACGAACCTTGAGAGGTTGAGCAATTTAAAAGAAAGAGTACAACAGAGATGAACGAGATTACAAGCAAACCGGTAGAAAATGAACAAGGAGTATTACGAGGACTTGAAGGTTGCAAAGGCATGAATCAAGAGTTTAATGGACAAGATGGAATTCGAAACCACTCCGGTTAAAACAAGATGAGAGGGGAAGAATGATATAATTTGGGCAGCACTCCGACTGAAAGAAGAAGGAAAACTTGATAAAATGAAAAGCACTTGAAGAGATGACACAACATTCCGGTTAAATGGATAAGCAAGAAAAGAACATGATCCTCACAAAACGAGGTGATGGGTGAAGAGCACAATGCCTCCGTAATGAAAGAATAGAAGATAAATCATAGGAATAACAGAATGAAGGAGAAAATGCAAGCTTGGACATCATCCTTGCAAAGAAGAATCGAACGGAGATGTTGGAAAAATCAACAACGAGAAACACAAGCTTGTTGTGGGCTTATGGAAAACATCTCGAGACTATGAGGTGACAACCGGCCACTAATGCAAACCATTGATTGCTTGAGATCAACGAAGAGATGCAAAACTGCTTTCGCCGAGATGATAGAGAGACAACTTGGATCATAGATAAACACCACAAATAGCAACATTCCTTAGGAAAGGCTTTAGGTGAAATCTTTACCAAGATAACTCCAATGAAGAGATTGACGGATTTAAAATACCTCATTCTTGACAACATGTGAATCATGAAACATGAAGGAAATTGTCAAGAATGACCTAACACCATCTCAAAAGATAAGGTAGAAAGAATTGCACTCCGGATTACCATATGAAGAAAGCTTGAGCTCCTTATGAAAGAATCTCGATGAAAACTTTGAGAAGGGAATTAAATCCTTGATGAACCATCATCTTGAGTCTCCATCAAGAACTCGGTAATAAAAGGATGATAAAAAGGAAGAGAAGTTGAAAACACAAGGTGAAGCCTTGCAATGATTTAGATGGAACTTCGCGACGAGATAATGCGGAAAACTTGGAACTCCGGAAAAGAAGGATGAGCAATTGAAACCAAGAATTTATTCCTCCTGAACAAACTCCGAAGGAAAGGATTAATCACTTGGATGAAACAAGAATAAGAATTATGTTATGCGTATCCTTCACCAATTTTAATTGATGACAAGCAACGGATTTGGCATACTACTTACTCTCGTAGAAAGGATTAAAAGAGATATATCGAAACTTGAGAAGGTCTTGAACGAACCACCGGTAGGATTGGAAAGAACAAATGAAATGATATGATAATGAAAGAGGTGAAATCTTGAACGAACCGTCGTAAGAATAGAAAATGATCGAAGTAGGGTGCATCACCGGTAAGAATTAGCAAATGAACAAAGGTGCTTGAGACAAACTAGATACATGAGAACAAAGAGATCAAGAACTGATTAGAGGATATTCGATTTATGCACCGGCAAGATAGGAGAATGATAACTGACAGCTGAGAATGAATAAACCTGAATTGATGGACTCCGGATGACAAACTGAGAAGACTCTCGAATATCTCCTGATGGGTGAAAAAAGATTCTCACAATCGAAAACAATTATGAGAGGATGGCAACAAGCTAGCACCATGAATCTTGAAGAGAATGGAGCAAGATTTAAGAGAAACTCTTCTTCGGTCTTCAAACGACGAGAATGACAACGAGAAACACCACCAAGAATTATTGAGGCACACCGGAAGAATCAAAAGCGAAGAGGTTGAGCCAACTATGAAAAGAATTTGAAAGATCTTGGAGAAAAACATTTGACTGATGATGACTCATTCTTACGTCAAACTCTGAAAAGAATTTAAGATAGCTCTGGGAAAATAGAAGAGTCAGGTAAGATCCTGGTAAAAGACCTATGGGTTAGGGCCCACTCAAAAGAACACCGTTGAAAAGATTTAAAGAGATATTGCACCGGTTGAATTAAATGACTTGAATGAGATACCAATCTCGAAAGAGCTTGAACGAATGCAGAGTGGAAACACGAATCTTCAAGATATCTTGAGCACTCCGGAATAACAAATAGCGAGAAGTAGAATGATAATGAGGTGCATCGGTATGAGAAGACATTGAAATGAGGAAAAAGGTATGATCAACAAAACTTGACTTGAATCCACCGGAGAAGAGAAAGGAATGAGGAATGACGAACTAGTAGAACATCTTCTTGAGAACCACCGGGTAAGAACATTGATGGAAAAGAATGGAGAAACTTCACATGAATAAATGGATACTTGGTAAAAAAAATCTTAGTCCTTGAGGAAAAAGGGTGGGTGGGCGGGAAAAACAAAGGCAACTTGGAGACGGATGAAACAAACACCGTTGAGAAGAAATGATAAT
The DNA here is from genome assembly GCA_021437245.1 of Aegilops speltoides. NCBI lineage: Eukaryota > Viridiplantae > Streptophyta > Magnoliopsida > Poales > Poaceae > Aegilops > Aegilops speltoides. Next base: position 43,668,185 of record CM038146.1, read on the forward strand.
TGGTCTTGCTGATGTTGAAGTGAATGATCGGATCCTCTTGAAGAGAAGCACACCGGTTGAAAAAAAATTGACATGACAATCTCGATTGTCGAGAAGGTATGGTATTCACATCGGAGTATGAGAACACCATTTCGGAAAGGTATGGATTCAACATTTGACTTTGAAGCAACTCGAATACCACAAATAACACAAAACAAAGGATTGGCTTGCAGAATAAGCCGGAACAAACATATGATAGAGATTTCGTCCGAAGTTTTCGTGGTGAGGCCTACATGGGCTCGATCGTACAGCACCATCATGTACAAGGTAGTGCACATGACATACGAAGCGTCCCCGAGTCGGCATAGCCAAGGACTCTTTAAGACACAACGAGACCACTGTAAAACCAACCGTGAATAGGCGGACCACTAGACGTCGAACCCCAATTTCATATCATACATCCGTCGGAAAGATATCCTAGGAGCTACTTGAATTCCCACCTATAAAACTCCCGAAACTTTCTGGTTATGCAATCTGGTGTTGGGGATACAGGGGAGCAATATATCTCACCCAAACTAACAATCCCTACATCCAGCTGTATCCATCCGTCAACACATAACCAAGAAACCTTCGGAAATCGTCTACCTCAACCTTCGAAAAGCATCCGTTATACAAGTCATGGCAATACTCCCGTACTCACCTCAAGATCTTTGGGTTAGCGGGTTATCTCACCAACAACTGCATAAAAGAGATTTTCGATGTCGGCGTGCTAAACTCAGGTATTCCAGAACTGCAACGATAAAATTATGACGACAACACCTCGGAGCTCAACTCCCCGGGACACTGCCACAACCCCTAAATGTCAGGAGGCAACCAAGGCAATGTTGTCATCATAAAACCATCGGAACGATTCTAAGATACCCGCGTGATCCTAAAAAATTTTTAGTGAAATTTGAGAAGAGAAGAGTCAAAACTCTACGTCAGGATACCTCACCAGAAGGTCGAAGGGACTGGGGAGTAAAAAGAATTCCTAACTCTCCGATATATATAATCCTAAATGACTCAAAACATTTTTTTCTAGACACAACTCGGCCGCTAAAAACGATCAAGCAATGGGGCTCCTAAGGTCGGGAAGGCTCGATTACCAACTTAGCGCCCTCGATGCGGCTATATCTCCCACGTGTCGAAGCACGACTTAGAGGCATAACCGCATTGAAAGCAATGTCGCAAGTGAGGTAATCTTCGCACAATCCATGTAATACATAAGGGAAAAGGTACATAGTTGGCTTACAATCGCCACTTCACACAATTACATGATGAAAGCATTACATCATCCAGATACAATCAAGGTCCGACTACGGAACCAAAATAAAAGAAGAACCCCAAATGCGACAAAGGACCTCGATCGACCCCAACTGGGCTCCACTACTGATCAACTAGAACGAAACAACACAAAGGGCAAGATCTTCCTCAAGCTCCTCCTTGAGCTTGGTTGCGTCACCTGCTCGGTAACATGGGCACCTGCAAACTGGTTTTGGAAGTATCTGGTGAGCCACGGGGACTCAGCAATCTCGCACCCGCGAGATCAAGACTATTTAAGCTTATGGGTAAGGTAAAGGCATGAGGTGGAGCTGCAGCAAGCGACTAGCATATATGGCAGCTAACATACGCAAATGAGAGCGAGAAGAGAAGGCAAAGCACGGTCGATAAAAGTATGATCAAGAAGTGATCCTATAGCAGCCTGCGTCAAGCATAACTCCAACACCGTGTTCACTTCCCGGACTCCACCGGAAAGAGACCATCACGGTAACACACGCGGTTGATGTATTTTAATTAAGGTCAACTTCAGGTTTTCTACAACCGGACATTAACAAATTCCCATCTGCCACATAACCGCGGGCACGGCTCTCGAAAGTTTATACCTGCAGGGTGTCCCAACTTAGCCCATGACAAGCTCTCGCGATCATCGAAGGAATAGACCTTCACCCAAGACACTCCGATCGGACTCGGTATCCGGTACATCAAGACATTTCGACAATGGTAAAACAAGACCAGCAAAGCCTCCGCTGTGCCGACAAATCCCGATAGGAGCTGCACATATCTCGTTCTCGGGGCACACCGGATGAGCAGACGTCGGGTTGGCATAGACCTGGTTGCCAGGGGCGCCGGACATCGCCGAGTTGGACCAACACTTTCGAAGGAGCACCGCCCGGGGTTAAAATAAAGATGACCCTCGGCTCCGAAACCCAAGGGAAGAAAAGGGCTAGGTGAGGCAAATGGTAAAAGGCAATGTTGGGCCTTGCTGGACAAGTTTTATTCAAAGCGAACTGTCGGGGGTCCCATAAATCACCCGACCGCGTAAGGAACGCAAAATCCGGGAACATAACACCGTATGACGGAAACTAGGGCGGCAAGAGTGGAACAAAACACTGGCATAAGGCCGAGCCTTCCACCCTTTACCAAGTATATAGATGCATTAATAATATAAGAGATATTGTGATATCCCAACAAGTAACCATGTTCCAACAAGTAACAACATCTCCATGTTCCAACAAGGAACAAACTTCAATCTTCACCTGCAACTAACAACGCTATAAGAGGGGCTGAGCAAAGCGGTAACATAGCCAATCAATGGTTTGCATAGGAAAAGGTGTCAAAGGTTAGGGGTTTGACATGGAAATTTGGGAGGCTGACAAGCAAATGGTAGGCATCGTAGCATTGGCATAGCAAAAGAGCGAGCAAACTAGCATAGCAAAGATAGTAGTGATTTCGAGGGTATGATCATCTTGCCTGCAAGGTTCTCAGAGTTGTCGAAGACTTGATCCTCGTAGGCGTTCTCAACAGGTTCCTCGTTCACGTACTCGTCTCCCGGCTCTACCCAAAGCAAGAACACAAGCAACGGAACCACAATCAAACAAGGAACAATGCACAAGCAATATGATGCAATACATGACATGCGATGCGAGATGTGACATGCAATGCATATGTATGCTCCGGAAGGAAAATGATGAACCGGGCATCAACTTGGCAAACCAAGTATGCCGCTGGAAAGATGAGATGATTTCGGTTGAAATCGATATAAAGATCACCGGAATCGGATGCACGGTTTGCAAATGACAAGCAAAACAAGAATGACGCAAATCTGCGTTTAACAGCCCGATGCTACTTAGCACGCAACAAGAAACTATGCTACAGCACCCCAACATAAAAACAAAGCATAAGGCAGCGAACTACAGGAGATGCTTAACAAAAGAGGAACACTGAGCTACGGCTAAATCACATCATAACATGTTCAAACAAGCATGGTGAAAGTGCTCAAAATATCAGATTCACAGACTTAGTGAAAATACTAACATACCAGGAATTAACATCAGGAAGGCATGTTTAGAGCAAGCAAACAACATGCTACAGGAACTTATAATAGCAAAGCAAGGCATGACATGATTCTACTCAAAGCATATATCAATAGTCCCTTACTAACCATAAGCCCAAAAGGACTCTAAGAAATGATGGCACCCATGTAAACGTAGCAAGTTTTATTACAGATTTCAGACTTGGTGTAATATCAGGACATGGCAAAAACAGATTCAACATGGCATGTTCGTGAGCTCGATGCACTCACTACAGAGCATCTCATGATAAACTAAGCATACACCCATCAAGAAGACATGGCATATAGGCTATACATGGCAAGAACAACCTCATAGCATACACGGATCAACTACAACAACCTCGTGAAAATTGAATCTCATGCAAACAGTCTGCCAGGAAACATTTGCAAGCAAAAGTAGAGCACGAAAATGACATGCTAGACTACTCCATAAATGCCAACAAAGACATGGATGGATAGAGCACATCCATATGTCCAAAACACCCTTACTGATCATGCTCAAAAAGGGCATAGATCTCTCTGTAACAACATGAACATATGGCATAAAAATAACAGCAGGACAAGACTTAGTGAAAACACTAAGTTCCTGAAATCAGCAACATCATCATCCCTACTTTGCATGCTTGTTCTAGTCAACACATAACTCAAAAAAATTACATGGCAAACACCCCTGGAAAGATGGCATGGCAAAGTTCAACTCACATGTAGGACTCAAGTTCATAAGGTGCACACATAATTCATGGCAAAAATGACAAAAGAGCTCGAGCTGATAAGATTCTGAAACTAACGATCTGAAGCCTTCTTCCAACAGCATTTCGGGCATCAAGATGAGCTCAAATGCAAATGATGCAATGGAATGAAATGATGTACTCGTCGAGGCGAACAATTTGACATATTATACGCATGAAACGGAGCTACGGTTGCAGAGATGTGATGCTATGAAAATGCAAGAAAATTACGGGAATCTGGGACTTAGTGAAATTTTACCTTCTCGGGAAAAGTCAACGCGAGGTGGATCTGGATCGGGGATGAAGGCACGGACTCCGAGGCGGCCGGAGCATCGCCGGAGTTGGCGAGGAGGGCGGATCTCCGGCGAGGCAGCGAGGTCTCCGGCGAGTGGAGGCGCAGGAGGCGCGGGGAGCCGCGGGGCGGTCTCCGGCGACGGCAGGCCTTGCGCGGCCGGGCGGCCACGGCGACGGAGAGGCGGCGCTTGGGCAGCGGCTTCATGCCGGGCGGCTGGCGGCGGAGCACGGGAGGCGCGGAAGCGGAGGAGCGGCGCCTTGGCGGCGGCGGGCGGCGGCGGCAGGCGGCGACCATGGGCGCGCGCGCGGCGGCGGGCGAGACGGCGGCGGGCTTTGCGGGCGCCTGCGGAGATAGGCTCAGGCGCTGGCGCGGCGGCGGACGCCGGCGGCGCGCAGCAGGTTGCCGGGCGGCGGGCCGGCGATGCGAGAGCGGCGGCGGCGCGGGCGCAGAAGGCGCAGGCGGCGGCGGCGGCGGCATGGGCAGCAGCTGCAGCTCGACGCTGGGCCCATGGCCGGCGGCGGCGGGAGGGCGCGGGCGACGGCGGCACGCGATTCGTCGAACGGCGGCGGCGGACGCGTCCGGCGGCTGGACGGACATGTCCAGGCGCGGAGAGGGATTGGATCTAGGGTTTCGGGGGGGTTTGATCCGCGAATTTCGGGGGAGGTCTAGTTTTATAGGTGGAGGGAGCTAGGAGAGTCCAAATGAGGTGCGGTTTTCGGCCACGCGATCGTGATCGAACGACCGAGAGCATGGAGGGGAGTTTGGTGGGTTTTGGGCCACTTTGGAAGGGGTGTTGGGCTGCAACTCAAAGAGGGCTTTCACAGTTACCCGGTTAACCGTTGGAGTACCAAACGAGCTCCAAATGGCACGAAACTTGACAGGCGGTCTACTGGTGCTATACCAAGGCCGCTTGGCAAACCTCGGGCCATTCCGAGAAAGTTTAATACCCGCACACGAAAAGAGGGAAGAAGGGAACACCGGAGGACATAGGAGTGCCGGATTGCAAAACGGACAACGGGGAAAATGCTCGGATGCATGAGATGAACATGTATGCAAAATGAAATGCACATGATGACATGATAAAATGCAAATGATGACATGGCAAAGTGCCACACGCAAGCAAATGACATGGCAACGATGGCGAATAACTGGCGGACACCTGGCGCATCGGATCCGGGGTGTTACAGCTAGCCTATGATGGTATGATTGTAATTGTGATCGGCCTTCTAAGGACCAACCTCTCCGGTTTATATAGACACCGGAGAGGGCTAGGGTTTACATGGAGTCGGTTACAAGAAAGGAAACACAATATCCGGATCGCCAAGCTTGCCTTCCACGCAAAGGAGAGTCCCATCCGGACACGGGCCGAAGTCTTGAGTCTTGTACCTTCACGCTTCAATAGTCCGGACGTTGTACACATCTGGCTGTCCGGATACCCCTAATCCAGACTCCTCAAGAGCCCTGAACCAGGCTTCAATGACGATGAGTCCGTAGCGCGATATTGTCTTCGGCATTACAACGCGGGTTCCATCTCCGAATACTCCAAAGTACCTGTTATGACGAATAGTGTCCGGCCCCCAATCAATGTTGTGCTCCTCGGCTTCAGTGCCTCAATAATGACCACCTCCACATGTCGAGCGAATACAAGGAGCCGGGGCATTTTTGCATTTGACACCCTCAATCCTCCGGGCTGACCGCCTATTTGAAGGGACGGGGATTCTCAGATCCAAACCTCACTCTCTCTCCCTGAGCTAGCATCCCGTAGAGCGCTCCGCAAAAAACCATTCCAACATGGCCGGCCATCGCAGCTCTTGTGCTTGCCCCCCTCGCTCTAAGTCGGGGGATTGGGGAGAGTGCTTAGTTCCTCATAGTCGTTTGATAAAGTTACAAACCCAAGGGTTTCTTCCACCGGCGTTCATGGTCCCCGTCCGAGCCGGAATAGCTACTTATGATGGAGGGGAACAAGCGGAGGGATCCCCAAACCCATCTCCAGAGGAGCGCGTATGCCTCATCCCGCACCTGCTAAGGGGCGTCGGGTTTCCTATACACTCGTTTCTTCGCGGGCTCCTGGAGTTCTACGGCCTCCAATTGCACAACCTCACCCCTGCCTCCATTCTGCACATAGCGGGGTACGTCGCACTTTGCGAGCTGTTTTTAGGCTGCAAACCTCACTTCGGTTTATGGAGGAAGCTGTTCTGCCTTGTTCCCCGCGCCCAGGGAGAATCCTTGTGCCAAGTGGGCGGGGCCGAAGTATGGCGCATTGCCGAGACCGGATACCTGTCCGGCACTCCCGAGAAGGCACCAGAAAACTGGCCTTCAGAATGGTTCTACATTGATGATGTTCCCCTTCTGGATCCAGTCCGGACAGGTCTCCCCCAGTTCAGTAACGCCCCGCCGAAGGCACGTCTAAGCTGGTGCCCCCGGGGCCCTCAAGAAGAGGATACGAGGGAAATACACTTCCTGATGAGCAGGATAAAGTTACTGGCCAAATCCGGACTAACGATAGTCGAGGTCATGGCGATATGCATAAGGCAAGGAGTGCAACCGCTTCAATATCGGGGGAAGCCCATGTGGCATTTCAACGGTGAAGACGACACCACCCGCTGCGGTCGTAAGGGTCCGGACTCCGCCACTGCTTTGGCAAGGGTATTGTCCGATTTATACAAAGGGGAAGAGGAGGAATTCCTTCGCATTAAAACGCGGGGCGGATTCTCCATGTACAACCCCCCAGAGTGGGTAAGTTGTTGTTCTTTTCCCTGCTTCGCTTACTTTAGCGTCCTTCTGCTAAGATTACTTGCATCAACGCCTCCGAGCAGGAACTAAGGAGGGTCGTAGAAGGAATCTTCAGCCCCTCCCCGCAACCAGAGGACCCCGAAAGGGCCCTAGATCCGGGACTCAAAGAAGATCCGGATATCACTGTGGAGCTTATCAACGGGGTATTCTATCAAGCGAGATGGGATGGCGCCTTAGTGGCCATTACGGCCGACTATCCCGGACTGCTCCCTGTGTCATGTGTAAGCCGAACTAAGAACCCTATCCTCCGAAGAGGACTCCCCTCAGGTGTTATGATTTACCCTTGAGGCGTCGTGCTGTTTGCAGAGACGACGGTCAGAGCGAGGGGCCGAGCCCCTAGGGACTCGTCAACCCCGGGCATCCGGATCGGGCAGGCTCAAGAGGAAGGCGGTGAGGGTTGACACACCGATGCGGAGGTAAAATAATAACCTGTCCTGTGGTTATAGAACTTGAAATATGACAGCGCCCTTTGTGTCTGGCAGGAAGAGGAACAGCCGGACTATATCCGGGGTTCCCGCCAATCACGCCTCCACCAGCCAGGTTCCAGAACTGACTTCGAGGGCGGAGGCGGACACGGGGCCAGTACCGCATAGTTCCCCGACGGAGGATGCGGATATGTGTTCGGCCACAAACTCTGAAGTGGAGAGCGCCATGAATCACCGGCGCCGGAGGACCGTGCTTCGGAACAACATCTTTTCCGAAGAGGCTTTCAATGCCTTCAATTCGGCGGACGCATACGTCTGAGCTGCTCGAGGCGGGCTTGCCCAAGCGACGAACCAATATACCAAAGATATACGGGTAAGATATTTTGATAAGTATGTATAGCAGTAGCCGCTTAGACTTGGAATAGTTGGGACAACTGTTTGAAGGATCAATAAACGCACAGGTCCTTGTGGACAAGAATGAACAATTGGCTCGGGAGCTCGAGGCATGTAAGGCCCAGCGGATGGACGCAGTTGCCTAGTTAGAGGAATCCCAGAAGGCCCCCTCTGGTAATATTTGTCTCAATTGTACACAGATGTACCAGTTAGTAAATGGCTAGTGTGATTAGTCTTAACAGAAAATTCTGCAGACAATCCCGGGGTGAATCCGGAGGGTGTAACGGACGACGACTCACATCTCAAAAGGCAGGTAAAGGCTGGAGAGCGCATCCTTACGCAAGTGACGCAAGAGAAGAACAAGCTACAAGATGCCAATATTCGGCTGGACGTGGAATTAAAGGACGTCCGCGCTCAACTGGCGGACTCCGTGAAGGAGAACAAAAGGCTTCGGCGCGGCATTTATGGTAAGTGCTCAAACGAACTGTATGATAGTTCGGCGAGGAAGTATTTTGAAAGAATTTGTCTTGCAGAAATGTTAACGGGTCACCCTGAAGAGGAGATGCCCTCATCTGCAAGTGATTTTCTGCAAGAACTTTTGCAGTTGCACGAGCGCGCTCGGCGGGTGATGCACGGCGTTGCTCAAGCCTTGTGGCCATCAAGCCTCCTGCCGAATGGCATGGGGGAGTTTGCGAACCTGCTTCAAGGAGCCCGGCGACGCTTCCATCTGTGGAAGATATCAGCATGCTGACAAGGTGCAAGAGAAGCCTGGGCGATGGTGAAGACGCGCTACACCAAGCTGGACCCGAACCATATGGCCGAAGTAGGACCGGCGGGGCCCGATGGGTAAGAAATTCCCGTGAGTTTGGTATATGACCAGGTAGCGTTAGCTGCTAAGTATTCTCAATAGGATTGTAGGCTAGATAGCCTGTTAGATGGTATAGAGGAGGAATATAGTCAGTCCCAGTGACTGTGTAATTTAATTGGCATAAGTAGCCCCTAGCCGGATTAAAATCATTTGTCATGGCGGACCTTTTCGCTTCAGCCCCCGTATCCGACAGTCCGGGGTGTGTCCGAATACCCGCTCAGTTATACAAAAACCGGGGTATGCGTGGAGACCGGGCGTAGGGGTCATAAGTGCTTGAACAGACAAGTACCCAACTAGTTATGTTATATTACATGGATAGTAAGAAACATCTTCCAGGGAGAATAGTTCTGTTATGGGTTCCTTTCCCTGGGTATGCATGCGTCGATGCACATGTCCGGACTGCGAACAATGGCGCAGGATACAAAACTTCTGGGGTTTTTTGTTGTAACCAACCGAATACATCCTATGTTCACCGATCGAATATTCTCTTAAGGAAACTAGCTTTCGGCTTCACCCAGTCTGAGGTACACATCTGGCTGAACCGGCAGTAACAATCGCAGAGGTGCGCCCCTTATGCCCTAACCGAATTAACGGGAACATAGAGCATAAACACAAGAGCCAGGCAACCCATCTTGGCCACATCTTAAGTCATATCGATGCATATAATGGTGAAGAAAAGGCACATATGGAAAAAGAACGCATATGCGATGGGCAAAAAGCCATTTAAAGTAATTATGTTTAGCTTCCGAATAGGAAGCCCCCAGGTATAGCTTACACACATAGTACGGCCAGAGTGATCCGGGAGCCCGCACTGTATTAAATACTTCGTGTGAAGAGAAAAAGGGTCGAGAAAGGAGAAAAAAGGGGTGGAGCATAATTAAAAAGGAGGGGTAAGGAGACGAACACTAAGTTCGGCGTTAGGCGTAGAATCTCCGGAGTCTGGCCGCGTTCCATGGGTTCGGCTCGAGTCTGTTATCGGATGCATTACATAAATGGTACGCCCCTCCGGTGAGAACTTTGTCAATGACGAAGGGACCTTCCCACTTGGGTTTGAGTTTGTCCTTCTTCTTCTCCGGTAGGCGTAGAACGAGCTCGCCAATATTGTAAGTTTTGGCCCGCACTTCTCTGCTTTGATATCGTCGAGCATGTTGCTGATAGAATACGGAACGGGCTTTTGCGACATCGTGCTCCTCCTCCAGGGCATCCAAGTTATCCTGCCGATCTAACTCGGCTTCCTTCTCTTCGTACATGCGTACGCGTGGTGAATCATGTATTATGTCGCAGGGTAGTACTGCTTCCGCATCGTACACCATAAAAAATGGTGTATATCCGATGGTGCGATTCGGTGTGGTCCGCAGCCCCCAGAGTACGGAGTCGAGCTCCTCTACCCAGTGCGTATCCGATTCTATTAAAGATCGCACTAGTCTGGGTTTGATGCCGCTCATGATGAGACCGTTTGCCCGTTCGACCTGGCCGTTTGTTTGGGGGTGGTAGACGGAAGCATAGTCGAGCTTAATGCCCATCTTGCCGCACCAAGTTTTCACTTCATTGGCTGTGAAATTTGAGCCATTATCAGTGATGATGCTGTGGGGGACACCATATCGGTGTACGACCCCGGATATGAAGTCTATTACAGGTCCGGATTCGGCCGTTTTAACTGGTTTGGCTTCTATCCATTTGGTGAACTTGTCCACCATGACCAATAAGTATTTTTTCTTATGGCTTCCCCCTTTAAAGGGTCCGACCATATCCAGCCCCCAAACCGCGAAGGGCCAAGTTATGGGGATTGTTTGGAGAGCGGTAGGGGGCATATGACTCTGATTGGCGGAGAGCTGGCAACCGACGCAATGTTGGACAAGGTCCTGTGCGTCTGCTCGGGCCGTCAGCCAATAGAAGCCTGTACAGAAGGCCTTGCTGACTAGCGCTCGAGCCGCGGCATGGTGTCCACCCAATCCGGCATGGATTTCAGCCAAGAGTTGTCGCCCTTCCTCTTCGGAGATGCACCTTTGGAGCACTCCGGTCGTGCTTTTCTTATAGAATTCCCCTTCGTGGACCTTGTAAGCTTTAGAACGCCGGACTATGCAGCGTGCTTCATTTTGGTCTTCGGGGAGCTCCTGCCTATTTAGGTAGGCCAGGAAAGGCTCAGTCCACGAGGCAATTACGGTCATGATTTCGTGGGCCGAAGATGTTATTTCGGTGGCAGAGCCTCCGATTGTGTCTGATGGTTCGGAATCTGGGGGTGTGTTCGGATCCGTGCTGGTATTGCCGGACTCCCCTTCCCATACTACGGACGGCTTGAACAACCTTTCTAGGAATATGTTAGGTGGGACAGGGTCGCGTTTGGCGCCGATGCGGGCGAGGATGCCCGCCGCTTGATTGTTTTCTCGAGCCACATGGTGGAATTCGAGCCCCTCGAACTCAGCTGACATTTTGAGGACAGCATTGCGGTAGGCCGCCATTTTCGGATCCTTGGCGTCAAAGTCTCTGTTTATTTGTGATATTGCGAGGTTTGAATCCCCGCGCACTTCTAGGCGTTGGATGCCCATAGAGACCGCCATCCGAAGACCGTGCAACAGCGCCTCGTATTCGGCTGCATTATTAGAGTCTGTGTATAATATTTGAAGGACATACTGGACCGTGTCTCCGGTGGGAGACGTTAGGACTACCCCTGCTCCCAATCCGGCCAGCATTTTGGAGCCGTCGAAGTGCATGATCCAGTTGGAGTACGCGCCGTACTCTTTAGGGAGTTCGGCTTCTGTCCATTCGGCGACAAAGTTAGCCAGTATTTGCGACTTAATGGCTCGCCGCGGTTTGTATATTATGTCGAACGGAAGGAGCTCGATAGCCCATTTAGCAATCCGGCCCGTAGTGTCGCGGTTATTAATTATGTCATTGAGTGGTACTTCGGAGGCCACCGTAATCGAACACTCTTGAAAGTAGTGTCGCAGCTTCCGGGATGCCATGAAGACCGCGTATGCTATTTTTTTATAGTGTGGGTATCGGGATTTGCATGGGGTGAGGACCGTGGATACGTAATAAACCGGCTTTTGAAGCAGGAATTTGTATCCGTCCACCTCTCGTTCGACGACGAGCACTGCGCTTACCACTTGATGTGTTGCAGCTATGTATAGTAGCATAGGTTCGCCGGTATTTGGCGCTGATAGGACTGGATTACTGGCCAATAAGGTCTTTATTTCATCTAGTCCAGCCGCGGCTGCATCCGTCCACACGAAGTGTTCGGTGCACTGAAGGAGGCGGTAAAGAGGCAATGCCTTTTCACCTAACCTGGACATAAAGCGGCTCAGAGCGGACACGCATCCGCTAGTTTCTGGATGTGCTTGAGGTCTGTTGGTATAGCCAACTGCGACAGAGCTCGGATTTTTGCCGGATTCGCTTCAATTCCTCTATTGGAAACAATGAAGCCCGGCAGCTTCCTCGAGGGGACGCCGAAAACGCACTTTTCCGGATTCAACTTGATGTCGTATGTCCGGAGGTTATCGAATGTAAGCCTCAAGTCGTCTATTAGGGTTTCGATGTGTCTTGTTTTTATGACCACGTCGTCCACATATGCCTCTACTGTTTTGCCGATTTGTTTCTCCAGGCATGTTTGAATCATGCGTTGATAGGTTGCGTCGGCATTCTTAAGCCCGAAAGGCATAGTGTTGAAGCAAAAAGGGCCATATGGCGTTATGAAGGCTGTTGCAGCTTGGTCGTACTCTGCCATCTTTATTTGATGGTATCCAGAGTATGCGTCGAGAAAACACAGCGAGTCGTGTCCAGTTGTGGTGTCGATGATTTGATCGATGCGAGGGAGGGGAAAGGGATCCATGGGGCAAGCCTTGTTGAGGTCTTTAAAGTCGACGCATAGGCGCCAAGATTTGTCCTTCTTTGGCACCATCACCAAATTTGCCAGCCAATCCAGATGTTTAATATCTCTGATGAATCCGGCCTCGAGTAGCTTGGCTAGCTCTTCCCCCATTGCTTGTCGTTTGGGCTCTGAGAATCGCCTTAGGGTGTGTTTGACAGGTCTATATCCCTTTAGTATGTTAAGGCTATGCTCGGCCAATCCACGTGGGATGCCCGGCATGTCCGATGGGTGCCAGGCGTCCCAATTCTCGCGTAAAATGTCTCGTAGTGCGGTGTCTATTGCGGGGCTCAACTGTGTCCCGATGGAAGCTGCCTTCATGGGGTCCGTTGGATGGATTTGGAATTTGACTATTTCGTCTGCGGGTTTAAATGAGGTGGACTTGGGTCGCTTGTCGAGTATCACGTCGTCCCTGTCCACGGTGGCCCGTAGCGTTGTTAATTCTTCGGCTGCTAGGGCTTCGGATAATGCTTCCAGGGCCAGTGCTGCGGTTTTGTTTTCGGCGCGGAGTGCGACGTTCGGATCACTGGCTAGAGTGATGATTCCATTGGGCCCGGGCATTTTAAGCTTCATGTACCCTTAATGGGGTATGGCTTGCAAGCTTGTGAACGTGTCCCGCCCCAAAAGGGCGCGGTATCCACTGCTAAAAGGGGCCACTTGGAATGTGATTTATTCGGACCTATAATTTTCCGGAGTGCCGAACACCACATCGAGTGTGATTTTTCCCGCACACCGTGCTTCCCGACTGGGGATGATTCCCCTGAAGGTGGTGCCGCTTTGCTCAATGCGGCTTTTATCAATTTCCATTTTGTTGAGCGTTTCTTCATAGATCAAGTTCAATCCAATTCCGCCATCCATAAGTACCTTAGTGAGCCAGAAGCCGTCCACGATTGGGCTAAGGACCAGAGCGGTCGGTGCTCGGACAGTCTGGAATCGAGGCTCATCACTGGCATTGAAACTTATAGCAGTGTCGTTCCAGGGGTTTGCCTTTGCCACCTGGCAAATTTCAGCGGAGCTTTGATGAGCTCGCTTGCGCCTATTGTTTGAGGCGAAAGTCTCAAAAATAGTCAATACCGCATTGTGTTCGTTGGCGGGATGTTGTTCTGCTTTATGGCTTGCGAGAAGATCCTTGCCAATTTTTGCAACCTACCGGAGTATCCAACATGCTCTGAGGCTATGAGTTGGTGTCGTGTCCGGAGTGCTATGGAGTTTACATGGTCCATTGAGCCATTCTTCCAATACGATTCCCTGACCTGGGGTGTACTTTGGTCTCTTGGGGACAGGATTGGTGAAAGCACATTTGCTCCCTAGGTGGTTTTGGTAATTAATGACAACATACTTTGTGGTTGGACTAATACTTTTATCAAGTATGTTTCAGGAAAGTCAATCACTCTGGCATGGCAAAAGGACTGAAGAGGTGAACCCCTAGGATGCTAAGGAAAGCATTGGCAATTGCTCAAGACTCTATTTTTGGTTAAGTGATCCAAGATCACATTGAGTCTATAGGAAAGCCAATACTATTAAAAGGGGATGAGGTTATGATGATGATCTGGTTGCTCAAAGTGCTTAGTGATTTATCTCTCAAACTATCAGCAATCTTTCATTCCAACATATACTCATAAGTAATCTCGGTCCCACCGATTCCATAAACTCAGTCACACCGAGATGAACCACCTCAGCCATATAGCCAAACCCTAGAAATTTCGGATTTTCCGATTCCAAACTCGGTCTTACGAAATTGGTGTTGCCAACCTTCAGAACCTACAGACTCAAATCGGTGTCACCGAGATGAGAAAGTCGGTCCCACCGAGAATGGCAAACCCTAGACTTTGGAAGAATCGGACTAACCGAGATTGTATTTTCGGTCCCACGAAAAGCCCAACGCTCACAAGATTTGAACTTTCGGTCTCACCGAGTTGTCAACTTCGGTCCGACCGAGATTGGTCAAATGTGTGTAACGTTGGATTTTGTGTGGAGGCTATAAATACCCTCCACCTCCTCTTCATTCGTGGAGAGAGCCATCGAAAGAACTACCACTCCTACCTTACATTTCTGAGAAGAAAACTACCTACCCTTGTGTTGAAATCAAGTTGCTCCACTCCCACCATATGAAACTTGATTTCTAGCCTTCCCAAGTTGCTTTCCACTCAAGCCCTTCTTCCACCACAGCCAAATCAGTGAGGAGAGTTGAGTGTTGGGGAGATTATCATTTGAAGCACAAGAGCAAGGATTTCATCATCACCAACACCATCTATTACCTTTTGGAGGGTGGTGCCTCCTAGATTGGTTAGGTGTCGCTTGGGAGCCTCCGTCAAGATGTGGAGTTGAACCAAGAAGTTTGTAAGGGCAAGGAGATCGCCTACTTCGTGAAGATCTACCCGAGTAAGGCTAGTCCTCCGTGGGCGTGAGCCATGATGGCATAGACAAGGTTGCTTCTTCGTGGACCCTTCGTGGGTGGAGCCCTCCGTGGACTCTCGCAGCCGTTACCCTCCGTGGGTTGAAGTCTCCATCAACGTGGATTGACGATAGCACCACCTATCGGAACCACGAGAAAAATCTCCGTGTCTCCAAATTGCGTTTGCTCTTCACAATCTCTCCCTTACTACTTGTGCAATTTACTTTCCGCTGCCCATACTCTAGAATTGCATGTGTAGTATGTTGCTTGACTTGTTTGCATGTTACTTGACTTGATCATCATTGTAAACTTGCTAAAAACTTGTCCTAATCAAAAGGCTAAACTTTTATCTTGTCAAGTTGTCTAATCACCCCCCTCTAGACACTCTTGCCTTCAACGATCCTACAATTGGTATCAGAGCTTTGGTCTCCATTGCTTTGGTTTGCACACCATTGGAGGAAGATGGACGTGTCTACGTTTGGGAGTGTTAGTCATAGAGTGCCTATTCTTGATGGAGTGTCCTATAACTCGTGGAGGATTGAAATGCTTGCTATCTTTAAGACGTACAACTTGTGCAAATATGTTGAAACCCCATATGTACCTCCATTTGACCCCTTGCACCCTACTATGGATGAAGAGCTTGATTTGCTTCGTAACCTTAGAACTGTAAATCTCATCATTAGAAGCTTGCCCGATAACTTGCTTAAGCTTGTCACAAACTTTGAGTGCGCCTATGCTATGTGGAAGTTCTTGGAAGAACTTTATCCGGACTATTCCTTGAGAGGTCTTGATGAAATTCTATACAAGACTATTGAATTTGATATGATGCGCCCCAATGATCCCAACTTTGATAAATGCTTCTTTGAGCTTCGTGATCTTATGAAAAGAAGGGTGATCCGGTTTTATCAATGTTCAATTAGAAATGCTCTTGTATTGCATTCGATGATTATTGTCACTCTGACAAAACTGATGCAAGTCATTGTCAAATTGACCTAGGTATTGATGAATTATCTATGGGTCAATATGATGATGAGCATGAGCATGATGACGATTACCCGATTCGGACACCGAGCTAGACAAGATCATGAAGAGTCTCGATCTTATGGCAAATCGAGAGACTACATATCCGGTGGAAAAGAGTGGATTCTTGATAGTGGATGCACCGATCACATGACCGGAGATGAAGACATGTTTCGAGAGCTTGCAAAGAATGATGGTCCACGCAAGTATGTGACTTTTGGAGACAACTCCAAGGGTAAGGTACTTGGCCTTGGTAAGGTGGCCATATCTCATGATAGCTCCATTAAAAATGTCATGCTTGTTGAATCACTTGGATACAATTTACTTTCCGTGTCTAGATTAGTGACTTTGGATTCAATGTGCTATTCACCAAAGTAGATTGCCAAGTTTTTCGTAGTGACAATCATAACATGGTTTTTACCGGTATCCGTAGAGGTGACCTATACATTGTCGATTTCACTAAGAAAGCTCAACCTAGAACTTGCTTCATTGCTAAATCTGCTAAAGGTTGGTTATGGCATAGAAGGCTTGGACATGTTGGTATGCGTAATCTAGATAAGCTAATCAAAGGTGATCACATTCTTGGTGTTAAAGATGTTTTCTTTGACAAAGATAGACTCTGTAGTGCATGTCAAGCAGGAAAACAAGTAGGTGGAAGTCATCCCGTGAAGAACATCATGACCACAAGGAGACCGCTTGAGCTTCTCCATATGGATCTCTTCGGTCCCAATGCTTACAAAAGCCTTGGTGGTAACTCCTTTGGTCTAGTTATTGTTGATGATTATTCCAGATTTACGTGGGTATTTTTCCTTGATGACAAGTCACAGGTACAGAGAATCTTGAAAACCTTTGCAAGAAAAGCCCAAAATCAATTTGAGGTGAAGATCAAGAAAGTTTGAAGCGACAATGGAACGGAGTTCAAGAACGCCCATGTGGACTCTTTTCTCGATGAGGAAGGGATTCTACATGAGTTCTCGGCTACGTACACACCTCAACAAAATGGAGTTGTTGAGAGGAAGAACCGAACGCTCATTGAGATGGCGAGAACGATGCTTGATGAATACAAGACACCGAAGCACTTTTGGGGTGAAGCCGTCGAGACAGCTTGTCATGCTATCAACAGGCTTTATCTTCACAAGCTCCTCGGCAAGACTTCATATGA
The DNA here is from genome assembly GCA_021437245.1 of Aegilops speltoides. Lineage (NCBI taxonomy): Eukaryota > Viridiplantae > Streptophyta > Magnoliopsida > Poales > Poaceae > Aegilops > Aegilops speltoides. Next base: position 43,685,499 of record CM038146.1, read on the forward strand.
ACTTCTCACCGGTAACAAACCCCAAGTGGGATACTTTCGTGTCTTTGGTTCAAAATGCTATATCCTTGATAAGCATCGTCGGTCTAAATTTGCTCCTAAAACTCATGAAGGTTTTTTCTCGGTTATGGATCAAACTCCCACACCTACCGTGTCTACAACAATTTCACCGAAAGGTTGAAGAGACGGTAGACGTGAATTTGATGAATCTAATGGCTCGCAAGTAGAGCAAATGCCTATTGATGTAGGAGACAAGGACCCATCGGAAGCCATTCAAGATTTATCCATTGGAAAGATCCGTCCCATGGAAGTGAAGGAGAGTACCTCATCTACATATGTGGAGCCCTCTACCTCACGGCAAGGTGAACCTCAAGGCAACATGGAGGCCTCCACAAGTGGAACTCACCAAGATGAGGAAGTGCGACAAGAAGATCCACCACGACCTCCTTCTCCACCACCTCAAGACAACACCAACAACAATGAAGAAGAAGAGGAAGATGAGGATGATGAGGAAGCTCAGCCACGACCACAACAAAAGCTATCTCGAGTTCGAGCAAGAGTCAAGAAGAATCATCCCGTGGAACAAATGATGAATGACATCGACTCCGGGAGAATTACTCGCTCTAAAACTCGTTTAGCTAACTTTTGTGAGCATTACTCATTTATTTCTAGTCTTGAACCTATGAAGGTAGAAGAAGCGCTTGAAGACCCGGATTGGGTGAACGCTATGCACGAAGAGCTACACAACTTCGAGAGGAACAACGTTTGGACTTTGGTAGAAAAGCCCAATGATGACCAAAACGTCATTGGAACCAAATGGGTGTTTGAACAAGCAAGATGAAGATGGACAAGTCATCCGCAACAAGGCTCGTCTCGTAGCACAAGGTTACACACAAGTCGAAGGTATGGACTATGGTGAGACCTATGCCCCCGTTGCTAGACTTGAGTCCATTCGTATTCTTCTTGCTTATGCCAACCACCATGATATTACTCTCTATCAAATGGACATTAAGAGTGCTTTTCTAAATGGTGAAATTGAGGAGGAAGTATTTGTGAAACAACCTCCGGTTTGTGAATCCTAAAAGCCTAATCATGTTTACAAGTTGCACAAAGCTCTTTATGGTCTTAAACAAGCCCCTAGAGCTTGGTACAAATGCTTGACTAGCTTTCTTCTTGAGAAAGGATTTGAGATTGGTAAAATAGACTCAACGCTATTCACGAAAAGGGTTGATGGTGAACTATTTGTGTGCCAAATATATGTTGATGATATTATCTTTGGTTCAACTAACCCTCATTTTAGTGAGAAGTTTGGAAAGCTTATGTCGGAGAAGTATGAGATGTCCATGATGAGTGAACTCAAATTCTTCCTTGGGTTGCAAATCAAGCAATCTAAGGAGGGAACCTTTGTATCACAAACCAAGTACACAAAGGATCTCTTCAAGAAGTTCAACATGCAAGAAAGCAAAGGTATGAAAACCCCCATGGCTACTAGTGGACATAATGACTTGACTAAAGATGGAGAACCTGTTGATCAAAAGGTTTATCGATCCATGATTGGTTCTCTACTATATCTCTGTGCTTCTCGTCCTGACATAATGTTGAGTGTATGCATGTGTGCTCGATATCAAGCAGCCCCTAAAGAATGTCATCTTAAAGCTGTTAAAAGAATTGTGAGATATTTGATACACACACCTAACTTTGGCATTTGGTATCCTAAGAGGGCCTCTTTCAATCTTGTTGGCTATTCCGACTCGGACTATGTTTGGTGACAAGGTTGATGAGAAAGTCAACTTCGGCGTGTCAATTTCTCGGTCGATCCCTTGTATCTTGGTCATCCAAGAAACAAAATTCGTATCTTTATCTCTTGCCAAGCAGAATATATTGCTGCTGGTTCGTGTTGTGCTCAGTTACTATGGATGACACAAACGCTTAAGGATTATGGGATACATGCAAGACATGTTCCTTTGCTTTGTGACAATGAGAGTGCAATTAAGATTGGACACAATCCCGTGCAACACTCTCGCACGAAACACATTGAAGTTCGTCACCATTTTATTCGTGATCACATTGCTAAGGGTGACATTGATCTTAAGCATGTTCGTACTGACAAACAGCTTGCAGATATCTTTACAAAACCACTTGATGAGAAAGTGTTTTGTCGCTTGAGGAGTGAGTTGAACATCATTGATGCTTCAAACTTGGAGTGAAAACTCCATTGGTGCATGCAAGGCATGAGCTTAAATGACTAATCCTTGATATTTCTCTTATGATGATGATCATATGTCTTGGACACATTTGCCCCTTGTATTGCATCTAACTCCTTGCAGGTACTTGGATGGTCTACATTCTACAAGATTATCACACACTCAAATCATGAGTAATCTTGTCATTGACCAAGTATCTAGCCCTTTGGGATGTTGAGTTCAAGGAACAAAATTCCACATATCCTTTTTGACACCATATACTTCTAGTATTTCACTCTTGTCATCTTGGATATTCTTGAGTATTTCCTTGCTTGCCTAACCCATGTAGGAAGATGAACTATACAATTGGAAATGGTGCTCCAACTTCCCATTCGATGAGCAACTACATCACGTTCACCTACTTGAATTCAAGCAACAACAAGCCCAAGGTATGTTTTTCACATCTTGAAGGAGCTTTGCTCAAAGACATGAGTACAAGCAGCTTCATAAGATGTGATCACATCAATTGCTTAATTGAAAAATGGCAACCCCATTTTGAGCTTAAACGATGAGTATGACCTATGATCAAATGTTCTCATTTGACTCCTAAGTCAATATACTCAAACATAGGTGACCTAGTCGCCGACCCCTATCTAGATGAAGTACATATGTTTTGGAGTTTTTCTATTTTTTCTCTTCTGCTCTCTCATTGAGTTTTCTTGCTTATTTATTCAAAAAAAAACTTCATCTAGCAGTCTTTTTCATTTCTGTTTCTTCTGTCCTTGTGTATATCCTTTTGGCTCTGATAAATTCCCTACAAATCTTTTACAAATTCATTGCAAATCTTTTGGAACAGTCCTTGCAAAGTGAGCTGAATTATGTCCATATTCCCTCGGAATTAAACTCGGCGTCACCGATTCAAATACTTCGGTCTGACCGAAGAGGATCTGCCCTAAGTCTCTGACTTTCGGGCTCACCGATCCACATCAACTCGGTGTCACCGATTTACATTCACCAGGATATAATCTTCTGCAGCTCAACTAAAATGATTTCTTTTGCATACTTAATTTGCTCAGTTGTGATTCTTAAGGATCCCACTTCTTTCCTTCCATCTTTCCTGACCTTCCTAGTTTACTGTCCTTTTCGGCACTTGATGTCAAAGGGGGAGAAGATTTAGGGGGAGCTAGGGGGAGATTGGAGGATAAGGGGAGAAAAGAAAATTTAACGGGAGAAGAAAAACCTTCTTACCTTAAGGGGGAGAGGATCACATCAAAGCTTTGCCATATTTCACTGTGTTAATACATTTGGCATTATTCTCTTGATTTTGCTTCTCTTGCTCTCACAATTGGTATCATCTGAAAAGCACAATTGGTATCTTATGAAAAGCAAAATCTCTCAGAGCTCATTGAAAATCTTTTAGTCTTGGGAGACATGTTAGCTGATTCAAGCTAGTGCTCAACATGAGACACTCTTTATACATGTCATCCCTGGTTTGGTACTCTTGATGTTCTTGCTGTTGGTTGAAGAAATACTCTTGTGTTATCTAACCTTGTTTTCTCAAGCTTATTTCTTCAGGTACAATGCCAAGGAACTTCAAGGTAAGTATATGCATCTTGCAGAATGTGCATGATGGTGACTTGCTTGTGAATACTTGTTTGCAAGAAATCACCATGCACATATGCATCTTCTTTATCCTATCCTCATCTGCTCTGATGCATATAGCCAAGCTGCATGTAGCACATCCTGCTTTTCTCTCTTGTGTGCTTGTGGTAGTCCAAAACCATAATCTATGAAAAGCTTGCACACTTGTAGGGGGAGCCTGTGTACTACATGTTTGTCAAAGCCTTAGTGTTAATTCTGTCCTTATTTCAGTAAGCTTTGATATCTTGTTTTGTGTGTTGCCATCAATTACCAAAAAGGGGGAGATTGAAAGCACATTTGCTCCCTAGGTGGTTTTGGTAATTAATGACAACATACTTTGTGGTTGGACTAATACTTTTATCAAGTATGTTTCAGGAAAGTCAATCACTCTGGCATGGCAAAAGGACTGAAGAGGTGAACCCCTAGGATGCTAAGGAAAGCATTGGCAATTGCTCAAGACTCTATTTTTGGTTAAGTGATCCAAGATCACATTGAGTCTATAGGAAAGCCAATACTATTAAAAGGGGATGAGGTTATGATGATGATCTGGTTGCTCAAAGTGCTTAGTGATTTATCTCTCAAACTATCAGCAATCTTTCATTCCAACATATACTCATAAGTAATCTCGGTCCCACCGATTCCATAAACTCACCACACCGAGATGAACCACCTCACCATATAGCCAAACCCTAGAAATTTCGGATTTTCCGATTCCAAACTCGGTCTTACGAAATTGGTGTTGCCAACCTTCAGAACCTACGTACTCAAATCGGTGTCACCGAGATGAGAAAGTCGGTCCCACCGAGAATGGCAAACCCTAGACTTTGGAAGAATCGGACTAACAGAGATTGTATTTTCGGTCCCACCGAAAAGCCCAATGTTCACAAGATTTGAACTTTCGGTCTCACCGAGTTGTCAACTTCGGTCCGACCGAGATTGGTCAAATGTGTAACGGTTGAATTTTGTGTGGAGGCTATAAATACCCTCCACCTCCTCTTCATTCGTGGAGAGAGCCATCGAAAGAACTACCACTCCTACCTTACATTTACGAGAAGAAAACTACCTAACCTTGTGTTGAGATCAAGTTGCTCCACTCCCACCATATGAAACTTGATTTCTAGCCTTCCCAAGTTGCTTTCCACTCAATCCCTTCTTCCACCACAGCCAAATCAGTGAGGAGAGTTGAGTGTTGGGGAGATTATCATTTGAAGCACAAGAGCAAGGAGTTCATCATCACCAACACCATCTATTACCTTTTGGAGGTGGTGCCTCCTAGATTGGTTAGGTGTCGCTTGGAGCCTCCGTCAAGATGTGGAGTTGAACCAAGAAGTTTGTAAGGGCAAGGAGATCGCCTACTTCGTGAAGATCTACCCGAGTAAGGCTAGTCCTCCGTGGGCGTAGGCCATGATGGCATAGACAAGGTTGCTTCTTCGTGGACCCTTCGTGGGTGGAGCCCTCCGTGGACTCTCGCAGCTGCCGTTACCCTCCGTGGGTTGAAGTCTCCATCAACGTGGATTGACGATAGCACCACCTATCGGAACCACGAGAAAAATCTCCATGTCTCCAAATTGCGTTTGCTCTTCACAATCTCTCCCTTACTACTTGTGCAATTTACTTTCCGCTGCCCATACTCTAGAATTGCATGTGTAGTATGTTGCTTGACTTGTTTGCATGTTACTTGACTTGATCATCATTGTAAACTTGCTAAAAACTTGTCCTAATCAAAAGGCTAAACTTTTATCTTGTCAAGTTGTCTAATCACCCCCCCTCTAGACACTCTTGCCTTCAACGATCCTACAATTGGCCGGCTTACGGGAGTTCACCCGTTTAGTTCGGACAAAGGTCTTGGTGAGAGCCGTACTGTCCCAAAATTCAGTTTGGGTTTTCCAAGCGCTTTCCATCGCACAGTACTTCTGTACTATGATTGCCAAATCCGCAACGCGTACTATGTCACGACGGCTTATAGCATTGAGGAGTCCTTTGTCCATGCAATTTTTGCAGAAGAGTAATACTATATTCTCCTCATGGCAGTCCTTGACCTTGTTAAGCGCAAGGAGGAATCTGGCCTAGTAGTGATGTACAGTCTCCTGGGGCTCTTGCCGGATGCGGGAGAGGCGGTTTATGTCCTTGTAGGTGCTGTTAGCTGAATCCGGATTCTGATCCGATCTAACACCCAGGGGCGCGGGAAGCTCCGAGCCCGACAGCTCGGGATTCGGGGTATCGCCCAATTTCTTCGGCCCAATGCCCGATTCTAAGTTCAGGACCTGGGTCATGTCTCCCTCTGAGCAGGTTTTCGGCTCAAAGAGTCCGGTGATCCAGACATGATTCGTCCTCAAAGTCGAGGGACGGTCTGTGTGAGGTTCCTCCACTATCGCTATATCATGGGTGGTCAGCGGGGATCTAATGTCCCTCTGGTCGGGTTTAAGCCCGATCCGGTCGTAGTTTGTAGCGACTCCCAAAGCGGCGATGCGATCAAGAGCTCATTGAGGGAGGAGAGCTCCATTGGATCCATCTGTCCGGCGAGTTCCAAACTAACGCGAAGGTTATGATTGATGACCCGAGAGGCCATCGTCGGCGCTACCACCGACAGGGCGGCCGTGATAAAGCCGCCGAGTCAGAGAGTTTGGCCTACAGCCAGAGCTCCTTCCGAGGTGATGTCGTCCTTGATGACGAGACGAGCCATCGAGCCTTGCGGCGACGACACGGAGGAACTCTCAATGAAAGCACCAATGTCGGTGTCAAAACCGGCGGATCTCGGGTAGGGGGTCCCGATCTGTGCGTCGAGGCTGATGGTAACAGGAAGCAAGGGACACAGATGTTTACCCAGGTTCGGGCCCTCTCGATGGAGGTAAAACCCTACTTCCTGCTTGATTAATATTGAAGATATGGGTAGTACAAGAGTAGATCTACCACGAGATCGTAGAGGCTAAACCCTAGAAGCTAGCCTATGATGGTATGATTGTAATTGTGATCAGTCTTCTAAGGACCAACCTCTCCGGTTTATATAGACACCGGAGAGGGCTAGGGTTTACATGGAGTTGGTTACAAGAAAGGAAACACAATATCCGGATCGCCAAGCTTGCCTTCCACGCAAAGGAGAGTCCCATCCGGACACGGGCCGTAGTCTTGAGTCTTGTACCTTCACGCTTCAATAGTCCGGATGTTGTACATAGTCCGGCTGTCCGGATACCCCCTAATCCAGGACTCCCTCACCCTCCTTGTCCTAATACTTGGGTAATAGCTACCTTTGTATCTTACTTTTCTTTGTTATTGTTGAATGCTTGAGGTCTATCACTTAGCTTGTGATTTGAGGGATACTTGGTCTGGATCTTGTCTAATATAGTGTTCTCTCTTGTGTTTTCTTGTGAATTTCCCTTGTGTTCTTCATGAATCCACCCCAACCCGCCTCTGATTCATGAAGATTGCATAGACTAAGGCTTGGACCTACATCATTTGGTATCATGAACAAGATTGCCACGATTTGGAGTCCCCTTACTTTTGTAGCCTTATTTTGGATATTTTTTTCTCCTAATTCAAAAATCCCCACAAAAATAGCCATACCCGATTTTGAGTGATGTGTTGGTTCTTATGAGTTTTGGTTGGATTTGATCCATGGATTCAATGTTTTGCAAGTTATTGTAGCCTCCTTTGCGTCTCCTAGCCCCGAACTTGTCTATTCCCCATCAAATTTTGAGCTTGAAATCATCTATTCCCGCTCCGAGCGTCCAAATCGTGCCTTCTCAGGTACCACATTTCAAAATTTGTGATTTTTTCCCTAAATTTTTCAATTTTCTATGCATTATTTGGAGGCATTAGAGCCAAACGTGCCTAACGTGCTGGCTCATTTAAAAAATGTCAGTTTTTTGCTATAAAATGGCCTTCCCACCCCTCTCATTTCTCACACTCAAACCCCCTCTAATTTCCCGCACTCAAACATGGATGATCCCAATGCAGGTATTAGTCACAAAAGCTCGTGTTAGGACTACTTCGATGAAGAAATAGTTGTGGAGGGTGTGTCAACGTGCTTAAAGCTAAGTGCAAAAGATGTGAGGTCTCGCTATCCATGGGGCGCGGAGGAACCGACCAGCTGACTAGACACAAATTGACACACATCTAGAGGGACGAGGAGACATGCCATGTAGTTGTAGTCTTTGTAGAAAAAATGGCTTATGTAATTTTCTTTTGCTTTTATAATCTTTTTTTAACACAGTATAGACGCAAGCGCTCATATATACGCGTATACACTCACCCCTATGAACACACACACATGCACACCCTACATCTATGAGCACCTCCGAGAGACTGAGCCGGCATATCATCTTGAGGTTTTATGGAATCACTGTAGGCCTCTCGTAGTCGACTGGAACGTCTCCTCTATTGTACTCTTTTATTCCCGGGGGATGGAAGGTTTTAACGAGGCAACCACTGTAAATCTCAATATTTATCCCACATCATGACACTTTGCCTCATTTTTTATTTCGGTATTTTTTTTTCTTTTTTCTAATATTGCTGATTTTTTTTTTCTTTCTCTCAATTTTTCCCATATGGGCATGCCTGGGCCAGGGGTTTGCACAGCGATTTCTGAGTGTTGGCCGGCCCACTTCAGTGACTCATTTTGGGCTTCCGCTGCTTCGGCTCCACCACACCACATCCCGCACAAGCACGACCGACCAGTGAGGAGTGAGGGCGAGATGCAGAGTCTCCGCCGCCACCACCCATGCTCGCCGGCGGCGCCGCCCCTGGACGACGACAACCTGCTCTCCGAGATCCTCCTCCGCCTCCCCCCGCAGCCGTCCTCCCTCCCCCGCGCCTCCGCCGTCTGCAAGCGATGGCGCCTCCTCGTCTCCGACCCAGGCTTCTCCCGCCGCTTCCGCATCCACCACCGCCGCAACCCTCCCCTCCTCGGTATTTTCGATGAACGCTCTGGCGAGATCTCCTTCCTACCTACTCTGGATGCCCCCAATCGTATCCCGCCCGGTTGCTTATCTTTGAACTTCGACGGCGGCGACCGCTTCCTGCCCCTCGGATGTCGCCATGGCCTTGTACTCGTCTTCCACTTCAACGAATCTTGGAAACAGATCCTGGTGTGCGATCCTGCCACGGCCGACCAGCACCGCATTGCCTTGCCCCCAGGGCTTACCACACTTGTGGAGAAGACCCCCTTCAATGGAGCGGTGCTCCGGGCTGCCGGAGAGACCCACTTCCGAGTGGTCTTGACAGTGGCAGACAACGACAACAAGCAACACGTACGAGCTCTCGCCTGGGTTTACTCGTCAGGGACCGGCTTATGGGGTGATGTCATCTCAGCACCGGTTCCACCCAAGGTTCCTATGAGTGATTATTCCACCTTGGTTTATATGGCCTGGCAGCGTGCTGTGCTGGTTGGGGATTCCCTTTACTGGAAGTTTGCTGGGAAATTTGCTGGAATTCTCGAGTTCGATACGAAGAATCAAAGCCTAGCTGTGATACGGGTGCCATCGCATATCCTTGAAGAGGGGATTTACAAATTCTCGATTATGCGGGCAGAGGGTGGTGGCCTTGGTTTGATCCTCTGGACAGGCTGCAACATCCAATTATGGAAGAGGAAGACTGATTGTGTTGGTGCTGCTTCATGGGTTGTTGGAAGAACTATTGAACTGGACAAGCTACTTTTCCTGAATTCAGAAGAGAATGACATAAAGATACTAGGGTTCGCCGAGGAAAATAATGTGTTCTTCCTGTGGACTGGTGGCGCGCTTTTTATGGTTCATCTCGAGTCACTGCAGTTCAAGAGAGTTTTTGAAACCGTCCACATTCCTCATTTTCAGCCATTTGAAAGTGTCTATACTGCAGGTAATAGCACACCTTCACATATCGGTTGTAGCAAAACCAAGTTAATTTTTCGTAATTGGTTGACGGCAGACGATTCACATCCTTTCATGTTTAGTATTCACTTGTTTCTTTTGCTGCTTGGTGACCTCTTCAACATACAACAAAACCAATTATTTGTTTGATAATTCGCCCAATAAATTATTTCACACCATTTTGTGTTAAGCCAACAATTTTAAGTAATGTCATATCACGTGTTTCTTTTTCTGCTTGATGACCTTTTCAACTTATGGTGATGTTGTTCTGCCCTGATGCTTGTGTGGTGATGTTTGGTGATCTGGATATTATCTATTAGTGGTAGCTAATGCACTCTATGTTCTGTAGACAGACAGACAGTGGGCTGTAATTGGTCTACTGTTAGCTTCATTTCTGTAATTTTCTAGGTTCTAGTCAGAGCTAGCAAACTGTCTTTATCAGTTTATTATATAAATATCTGTACATAAAACAATGAACACAAAGATCGGCAAATTATTTATAGAATGACTGAACTTAATATGCCTTCCCTATTGCAAGAATTATTTAGTGGAAGCATTAGAGCATAACTATAGTACCCTTTTTTCTCTCAATATGAGATCACAGGAGTTGGAGGTTGACTACATGAGAACTAGCCTGAACCAAGTTATTTGTTCGACAATTCGCTGAAGAAATTTCACACCATTTCGTGTTAAGCCAAAAAATATATGTAGTGTTATATCACTTGTTTTTTCTTCACTTGATGATCTCTTCAACGTGTGGCGATAATGTCCTGTTCTGATGTTTGCATGGTGGCGTTTGGTGACCAAGATATTATCTATTGGTGGTATCTAATTTACTTTATGTTCTGTAGCCAGAAGTGGGCTGCAATTGGTCTGCTTTTAGCTTCACTTCTGTAATTTTGTAGGTTCAAATCAGAGCTAGCAAACTGTCTTTATCAGTTTATTACATAAATATCTCGAGTAAATAATTACTACCAAGGTTGGCAAATTGCCAAATTCTTTGTAGAATAACTGAACTAACTATGCCTTCCTGTTGACAGATGCAAGAATTGTCTAATGGAAGTGTTAGAGCGTAGCTGCAGTACCCTTTTTTTCTTAAGATGAGATCGCAACAGTTGGAAGTTACTACATGAGAACTAGCCTGATTCAACTAGATGTCAAATAACCCCCAAAAAGAAAAAGAAAAAAAACTAAGATGCCGAATAGGTAGCTCAATTGGTACATTTGGAAGCTTAAGACTAGTTAGGTTCTTTCATTCAGTAAAGTTTCTCTGCTGATCTTGCTAGTAATCTTAAATTTGTAATAATCACTTTGTTTGGAACTCATGAATAAATTGTTCGTTTTATAGTCCTGCATTCCTGCTGTTCACATGGCAAGTCCATTTGTACTGCGGAAAATTAGTAAATGGAGTTAATTCCCACCTTTATTATGGCTATGATTTATTAAATATCCAACATGATGTGGAACGAGCTTAAGAATAGCTCTAGTTGACTTCTCTATTCTGACCAGCTAATAGTCTGAGTGTGTATGCTCTTCACTTTTACGATGTTAATGAGTTTATGCTATTTTGAGAATATTCAATAAATTTGACAGTGCTGTGTTTTTTTAACAATTACTTAGTGCTATATCGAAATAGAGTTTTCCTCAATTAATAGTTGTGTTATCTAAGTTTCTTGTTGATGGTCCTTGTTTCTGTTTGACTTTTCCTTGGAATATCATTGAGTCTTCTGCTTAGGGCTTGGAGGCTAGTCTCCCTTTTCTGGTTCATTGATAGCTCATATTGATTGCATCAGTGTCGTTATGTAAGGAGTTGGACTTCGGAAATATGATACCTTCATCCATCCGCCAGAGGGTTATCCCACGGCATTGTCGTCGGCATTCCGAAAGTTATGTGATCATCGGCACAGAGATGGGCAGTTACAATTGTTGCTCTGCATGTCATCGTCATTTGTCATGCCAATCATGTGCGCCTCCATCATGGCCTATTGATCCTCTTAGGGGCTATGATGTTGTTGCTCAAACAATCGTGACTTCTCCTGCGAGAAGGCATCTGTCCATGATGAGCATCGTAGTTCAGTGATATATACCGAAAATAAGAACCAACTGTGTGAGCTGCAAAGGCCACCAAATACATTGGCGGGCTGTCGTGTTTGCCCGTTTTGAGGTTGTGGGACGTGGTGGGCCGAAGTGGGATTCTTACAGACACTTCCACAAGCACCGTGAAGGATAAGGAAAGCACAAACCAACTTTGGAAACAAACTAATATATTTGATATGGATGCCGGGGGATTCACTTGAGGATCACACTAACAAACTTTGGAATCAACTAATTTTACTCATATGTATATTGATTTTATTTATTTTCCCTGTGGTTATGGGTCTATTAAGTCCTATACGCAAGGAATTGATAGCTAACAGTGCCTGAGGGTCCCGAGCCTTTGGCTCCAAATATCCTTTAATTATACTCTCCTCATTTTATTTTATTTAGTGTTTTTTTTTCTTGCATGGCGACAATGCACTCCTTTGATTTGGGACTGAAATGCTCTGGTTACAACATTGATTAGAGGAGTAATTACCAGTGTCTAAATAATGATCTTTCCATTTAACAGAAGGTAGAAGGTGTGCTTTCTATGTTTCAAATGTTGTTTTTGTCTTATAATACCGAGGTGATTCATCTTTGTAGCTAATAGAGGAGAATAACTTCCAGCTGATTTTCATGAATGAATAGTAGAAAATTGTTTGACTGATGATCTTGCTTGCTTCGCAGGTATCTAGAGCTATATTTTGATGGCTGGGAGACAGAAATGAGTTGTTGGATGTAGGTTCTTCCATTTCGTATGCTCGACGCGGACTCTCTACGTAGCATCACGGATCAGCTATGAAGTGGACCTGTAGCTCCCGTCTTTATCCAATTCTTGGGACATTGATCAATTGGCATGAAGATTTAAGGCTCATTGTCTCGCTTCGATAAATCAGCAACTCAGCTTATGGTTTATTTGAGTGGCTTTATACTTTAAAAGCAAGTTGCGACGAGCTCACCTGTCAATTGGTCGTGCTTGCATCTTTAGTGTGCACACCATTGACTATCTCCCGTGTTGCATCAGGCGTTTAGATTTTGATGTCGGATTGCTGCTTATGTTCCGATCCATGACGTCTCATTCTGTGTATTTTATGTTAATTTCTCTTTGGTTCGAGGTTCAGTGTTTTAGAATCTTGGTTCTGACTAATGAATGTTGGGAGAAGTTCCTGTACTGTTTGCGAATGCATAAATAGCACAATTGGTGATATTTTGATTTCTTTGAGACGACTTCTTTATTTTCAGTTTAAGGAATTATTTGTTCTGGAAGGGATGAGCAAATCAAAGCCAAAGCAACCCTAAATCCCATGATCTGAAAATTCTTGATTTTTTTTGTTATAGCAAAGAGATGTTCAAAAATTGTGTCGTAAGAGTAGCGAATATTCTAGTGTTAGGGTGTGACACCAGTTGCCTCTGTCACCCCTTCGGCTTTGATTTGGTGTGATCATAATAGTAATTGTTGATTACCAAAGTCATGACAACCAAAAAAGAGACCACTCGTGTGCCTGAATTAAGTGAGCTGGGGCATACTGAATGGTGTGATCATACAGCAACCTGAAATGTTTTGGAGCAACATAAGGCAAGACAGCAGCTTCGCCATTGTACAGCACGTGAGCAGGGAACAGATTGAACTGAACTCTAGTATATGAACGCCATTCATGTTCATCAGATTCATTGGCACCATGTACAGCAAACATAGTGCTGAAAATTGACACGGCCAAGACATTCACTGAAGCTGAAACCCGGGCAGGTTTGGAAACGTTTTCGATGAGAAATCTATCCTCTGATGAACTATCCTGTCATTTATCGAGCAGTTGGTCAGACGTATCTAAAAAATAACGAAATGCAGGACTTTCTTCTGCTGGGCTTGTGGATTATGATCGAAGACTGATGAAACATGCCAATTACACTACAGTTTAAAGTTGGAAAAACATGCCATGATCTTACTTTTACTTGTTCATTCAGGAGAGGGAAATGGGGTCTTCCAAAGATTGGATCACATAACTACATAAGCAGACAATTTAGCAGGCCTTGCTTGCCAAGTTGCCAAGCAGCGGCTCATAGCTTTGCCAAATATTACTCCTAGTATAAAGTCTGCAAGCCGAAAGATAATTAATCCCAGTAGAAATGCAACAAGCAAGTAATATCAATCGAAAGAAGCTGCCTTGAACCTTTATTATTGGCTATGAAAACTATGCAAATATATAGGTTTGGCAGGACTGTTGTATGGAATACTGACTCTCTTTTTTTTTTAATTGTATGGAATACCTGACTTGAATAGCTACAGTCAACACATAATATCTGATGCACCAGACTGTCATTTATCAAGCAATTGGTCACATGTATATAAGAAATAACTAAATGCAGGACTTTCTTCTGCTGGGCTTGAGGAATATAATCAAAGACTAGCTTAGCAATTGATGAAATGTGTCAATTACACTACAGTTTACAGTCAGGAAAAACATGCCAGTCTTACTTTTTTACTTGTAGAGGAGAGGGGAGATGGGGTCTTCCGGAAACTGGATGACATAATTACATAAGCATACAAATTAACAGGCCTTGCTTGCCAAGTTGCCAGGTGACTCGTAGCTTTGCTAAATACTGCCCGAGGTATAGAGTGTGGAAGGTGAAAGATAATCTCAGTAGAAACGCACCAAGCAAGTATTATCCATCAATGAATAATGAACACTGGTGACGAAATACAGCAAATGCAATGGTTCAGGATAACACCAAGACATGGACTGCATCTATGTTGAGAAGCCAGTGACAGTCAGCAGACGGCAATGCAGCGACTTTCAGAAAGTTCAGTTTGTAGCAGTTGTCAAACAAATGTACAGTCGACACCATCAAAGAATACTAGATTGTGGCATTAGATGGAACAAACTGAAGATTTGGTTGGGCATTTAGGCTTAAATTATGAGATTTTCTTACCAACAGTATGGATGAAGCAAAGAAACCATTCAGTGATATCTCAGATTTACAAACAAGAAAATGAATCACAAAGGCACAAAATGAGAGAGATCTGATAGGCAAATTTTTCATTCAGATTGCTGATGACAACAAGATGGTAACATCAGACAACACGAACAAGGGATCTTCCTACCACGATAACAGATCACTCCACCACACAACAACATGCTAATCTCTACACCTGCAGATGAGAAGAGACAGGCACCGTCTTAGGCCCTCTCGCCCCTGATGCGTCTTGCGAGCTGGATGTCCTTGGGCATGATGGTGACGCGCTTGGCGTGGATGGCGCAGAGGTTGGTGTCCTCGAACAGCCCCACGAGGTAGGCCTCGGCGGCCTCCTGCAGCGCGGAGACGGCGGAGCTCTGGAAGCGGAGGTCGGTCTTGAAGTCCTGCGCGATCTCCCTGACGAGGCGCTGGAAGGGCAGCTTGCGGATGAGCAGCTCCGTGCTCTTCTGGTACTTGCGGATCTCCCGGAGCGCCACGGTGCCCGGGCGGAAGCGGTGCGGCTTCTTGACGCCGCCGGTGGCCGGGGCCGACTTGCGCGCCGCCTTGGTGGCCAGCTGCTTCCGCGGCGCCTTGCCGCCGGTGGACTTCCTCGCCGTCTGCTTCGTGCGGGCCATCGGGGTTTGCTTGGTGGATTGGTTGGGAGGGAGATTGGGGATTGGAGTGGATGGAGAATGGAGGCGGTTCGGGGAGCGTTTTAAGGAGTAGAGGTGGGCGCGGGCGCGCCTGGCATTTTGGCCGCTCTGGTGTTTCGGGTGGGGAGGCGGGTTTCGAGCGTTGGATCCGCGGGGAGTGGACGGTGAGGATTCGGTGTCACGCGGATCGTGGGGGAGTGATCCGTGGCGTGAGGGTTTCTGCGTTCCCATTGGTTGGCTGCTGCTAGCCTGGCGCAGGCTTTGATCGTGACTCTCTTCTTAATCTCTACTCTTATAAAAAGCAGAGTTGGTGTTAGAATAAATCCGAGGCATACCGTTGATCATCCGAGGACCAAGCAATCACACGAGGCACGACACCGAGATTTGTTAACGAGGTTCACCGATATGGCTACATCCCCGGGGCCTGACTATGGGCGCCTCCCATGACACCGCCACACAATACCGCACCCGATGCCGCGGACACGGCACATGCCACGGCTTCCCTGCGTTCCGGTGCTATTATGTTGGCATTGGTTACATCGTGTGTCTACCCCCGCTATATATGAGAGGCCTAGGATACAAGTGTCCTACTAGGACACGACTCCACATCCTATGTAAACACGATACAAATACAAGTCCAACTGTAACCTACCTCGTACACTATATTCGACACAACTCCAACAAACTCCACCTTGGCGAATATTCTCCACCATCCTGAATTTGTTCATGCGTCAATTTCCATGTACATTGGACTTGAGCTTATCCCATGAGCACCGCTGCTACTCCAAAGACTCCATATGACTCCACCTGCAACTTGTAGTTCCTTCTTTCTTGACCACAGTCAACACTCGAGCAAAATTAAGTTCCACATTACTCTAGTTTGCGCTCCCAACTTCCAGAGTATCAGTCCAACGCCATCACACACCGATCACTGACATGTGTGAAAGTGAACAACTCACATATTGGATGTCACACATAAGAGTTACCTGAACTCAACATCACCGCTCCTTTCTTGACCGTCTGTCTGAAACTTGAAAGAATTTCACCGTTGCTTGTAGTCATTCCGAGTCAAATTCGCAGTTGTCTCACCACATGTATGACCACGAGCCTGCCCGTCTCCATGCCCGTGCATCTTGCGCCTCGCCGCTATTATCTGCGTCGAGCCTCCCGTCGGTCGAGTCTCAAGGGTCGCGAACCCACACCACTCAACCCCCACTGCAGAGTACCACCGATCATCACCGACCGATGACGAGTTTCACGCTTCCATCAGACCACTGGGCTCCAGTCCGAACTACGTGTCACTCGCCTTTTCCTGCCTGCTGAATAGGCTTCGACCCCGCCGACTTACACCGTAGCCCCTCAATCCAGCTCCACCTTCAACATGACTCCATGGTAGATGATCAGTCCACCCCTGCGCCTCATCGACTTCAAGCTCCGTGTATACATCACCTTGAACCAATCCCGCGCCATAGTCTTGTCGAAGCCACACAAGCCCTCGGGGCCTGCGCCACGTGTTTCCACGCCCAGAAGTCGGTCACCATCAGCACCACGCTCCTATGTCATCGTCGCCGATCCCACCACCGTCTTCTGTACCAACCGACTCACGTCGATCTATCAGACTGTCCAGTCCGATCCAGCCGAACTCGTTCGACTGTACGACACGCTCGAGGCTCCCAAATCGTCTTCCGTGAATTTCCATCCATCACATGATAATTCCATCTTAACTCACATGACTTCCCGCAACGCCTTCAAGCATCTCTGTTGTGCCCACAATCTTTCAACCGTACCTGCCATAACCCAAGGTTTCAGTTTCATTGAACTTCTCCACCTCAAACTCGATGCCCGATGGCGTCACGATTCTTTGTATGGCTGACCTTGAAAAATAACCGAGCTTCTACACGCAATGCCCAAGTACTTCAAGCACGATATCTTGGTACTAGCAAATAAATTGCTTTGGTTTTCACGTGATGGCTCTGGCTCAACTCTCGATCTTGCTATTGCTTTGCCACGTAATGTGTGTGCTTTCCGATGTACCACCATATCACGTCGATGGATTTTTCTTCGGTCAAATCAACTTTGTTGCCGTGGCGTACATGAGGACTCGGTCCTCTTTTTACTTTTTTGTCCAAAACAAATCTCTGACTGTCTTTCACAAGTACGGGCTAGCTGCACCTGTACGCCTCGGCCTTACCGGACCGCATGCATGCACACCGCATCGCTCGGGGCCGTCCGCCTGGACCTGCCACCTCGCCTAATGGGCCGCCAGGTGCCAACGATCTCAGCACGCACCTCCAGTACCCTCGCCCGGTTGATCCATCGATCCACTGCCGATCGCATCTTCCCAAGACTCAGACAAATCTGCCAGCTTGCTACGCCCCGCTGCTTTGCATCCATTGCTTTGACCGCCGCTTCCACCCATTGATACACGATCGCCTTCGTGACGAACTAAATCAATGAACCAACTCGGCCTCCTCTGAATCAATAATCCGCAGCCTCCGAACGACCTAGCTCATGATACCACTTGTTAGAATAAATCCGAGGCATACCGTTGATCATCCGAGGACCAAGCAATCACACGAGGCACGACACTGAGATTTGTTAACGAGGTTCACCGATATGGCTACATCCCCGGGCCTGACTATGGGCGCTCCTCCCCATGACACCGTCACAATACCGCACCCGGTCGCCCTGGACACCGGCACATGCCGCCGGCTTCCCCTGCGTTCCGGTGCTATTATGTTGGCATTGGTTACATCGTGTGTCTACCCCCGCTATATATGAGAGGCCTAGGATACAAGTGTCCTACTAGGACACGACTCCACATTCTATGTAAACACGATACAACTACAAGTCCAACTGTAACCTACCTCGTACACTATATTCGACACGACTCCAACAGTTGGTGATGATGGTGTGCCTGCCATCCTGTAATATGGGCCGTCCGATCTATATCTAACGGATAGGAAGAAAACTATAACAATTTACCCGCACTCCTCTCCACATTTGCAGATAAGGCTTTCCCTCGTTCATCATTTTCTCCCACAAGATCTCGATGTTCCGTGCAACGCATGGGCATCTTGCTAGTCGTGTCTGAATTTGAGTTGCCCGTGTCCTCTTTGTGGGTTGTGTTTGTGCTTTAATCTGAGAAAAAAGAGATTATGTTTGTATTTTTTGCCACGCACTGCCTCTTGTATTATATTACACTAGCATCACCCGAGCAATGCTA
Source organism: Aegilops speltoides (assembly GCA_021437245.1). Classification (NCBI taxonomy): domain Eukaryota; kingdom Viridiplantae; phylum Streptophyta; class Magnoliopsida; order Poales; family Poaceae; genus Aegilops; species Aegilops speltoides. Next base: position 43,704,073 of record CM038146.1, read on the forward strand.
CGTTTACGAAAATAATGTATGTAGTCACCTTGCGGGCGTCGGGGGCCATGGTTTAACCACACGGCAAGACAGAAATTGCCGAGCACGGTCACGAACGGAGAAACCATGGTGCAAAAAGGACAACAATACCCACACGGAAGGTCGGGGCTAGCCGAAGCGCCGAGTTCTCACCACCACCGACACACCAAAGTCGCTTCCCCTCTCGCCCAGGCTCGAAGGCGTCAACTCGTCAGCGGAAGGGGCCCCAGGGTAGAGAGGAGCACCGATAACAAAGGACTCGTCGGACTTGCTAGTGGGGAAAACGACGTCAGTCACGCCGCAACTCACCCACTCCGATGACGGTCATCGGCACGGACGACGTGAGTGTCACGTTTCGGATTGTTGGCCATGTCCGTTAGAATTGCGTCTTCGCTTTCTGGGGCTAAGCACCAATGACGGAGAGACAGGGCTGTGGCACAATGTCACATGTCAATGTGAACTAGATTATTGACTCTAGTGCAAGTGGGAGACTGAAGGAAAAATGCCCTAGAGACAATAATAAAGTTATTATTTATTTCCTCATATCATGATAAATGTTTATTATTCATGCTAGAATTGTATTAACCGGAAACATAATACATGTGTGAATACATAGACAAACACAACGTCACTAGTATGCCTCTACTTGACTAGCTTATTAATCAAAGATGGTTATGTTTCCTAACCATAGACATGTATTGTCATTTGATTAATGGGATCACATCATTAGGAGAATGATGTGATTGACATGACCCATTCCGTTAGCATAGCACTTGATCGTTTAGTATATTGCTATTGTTTTCTTCATGACTTATACATGTTCCTGTAACTATGAGATTATGCAACTCCCGTTTACCGGAGGAACACTTTGGGTGCTACCAAACGTCACAACGAATCGGGTGATTATAAAGGAGTACTACAGGTGTCTCCAAAGGTACATGTTGGGTTGGCGTATTTCGAGATTAGGTTTTGTCACTCCGATTATCGGAGAGGTATCTCTGGGCCCTCTCGGTGATGCACATCACTATAAGCCTTGCAAGCAATGTAGCTAATGAGTTAGTTACGAAATGATGCATTACACAACGAGTAAAGAGACTTGCCGATAACGAGATTGAACTAGGTATTGGATACCGACGGTCGAATCTCGGGCAAGTAACATACCGATGACAAAGGGAACAACGTATGTTGTTATGCGGTTTGACCGATAAAGATCTTCGTAGAATATGTAGGAGCCAATATGGGCATCCAGGTTCCGCTATTGGTTATTGACCGAGAATAGTTCTAGGTCATGTCTACATAGTTCTCGAACCCGTAGGGTCCGCACGCTTAACGTTACGATGACAACTTTATTATGAGTTTATAAGTTTTGATGTACTGAAGTTTGTTCGGAGTCCCGGATGTGATCACGGACATGACAAGGAGTCTCGAAATGGTCGAGACATAAAGATTGATATATTGGAAGCCTATGTTTGGACATCGGAATGGTTCCGGTGAAATCGGATTTTACGTAACAGGGGTTACTGGAACCCTCCCGGGGTTAATGGGCCTTAGTGGGCCATGAGGGAGAAGAGGAGGGCGGCCAGGGGCAGGCAGCGCCCTTCCCTAGTCCGAATAGGACAAGGAAGGGGCCTTTCCTCTCCCCCAAGTCCTAATCCAACTAGGAAGGGAGTCCTACTCCCGATGGGAGTAGGACTCCTCCGCGCCTCCTCCTAGGGCCGGCCGCACCCCCTTGCTCCTTTATATCACGGGCAGGGGGCACCCTAGGACACACAAGTTGATCTACGGATCGTTCCTTAGCCGTGTGCGGTGCCCCCCTCCACCATATAACACCTCGGTCATATCGTCGCGGAGTTTAGGCGAAGCCCTGTGCTAGTAGAACATCATCATCGTCACCACGCCGTCGTGCTGACGGAACTCATCCCCGACGCTTTGCTTGATCAGAGCCCAGGGATCGTCATCGAGTTGAACGTGTGCTGAACTCGGAGGTGCCGTACGTTCGGTACTTGGATCGGTCGGATCGTGAAGACGTACGACTACATCAACCGCGTTGTCATAACGCTTCCGCTTACGGTCTACGAGGGTACGTGGACAACACTCTCCCCTCTCGTTGCTATTCCATCACCATGATCTTGCGTGTGCGTAGGAATTTTTTTTGAAATTACTACGTTCCCCAACAGTGGCATCCGAGCCTGGTTTTATGCGTAGATGTCATATGCACGAGTAGAACTCAAGTGAGTTGTGGGCGATACAAGTCATATTGCTTACCAAAGATGTCATACTTTGGTTCGCGGTATTGTGAGATGAAGCGCCCGACCGACATTACGCGTACGCTTACGCGAGACTGGTTTCACCGTTACGAGCACTCGTGCTTAAAGGTGGCTGGCGGGTGTCTGTCTCTCTCACTTTAGCTGAATTGAGTGTGGCTATGCCCGGTCCTTGCGAAGGTTAAAATAGCACTAACTTGACAAACTATCGTTGTGGTTTTGATGCGTAGGTAAGAACGGTTCTTGCTAAGCCCGTAGCAGCCACGCAAAGTTTGCAACAGCAAAGTAGAGGACGTCTAACTTGTTTTTGCAGGCCATGTTGTGATGTGATATGGTCAAGACGTGATGCTATATTTTATTGTATGAGATGATCATGTTTTGTAACCGAAGTTATCGGCAACTGGCAGGAGCCATATGGTTGTCGCTTTATTGTATGAAATGCAAACGCCCTATAATTGCTTTACTTTATCACTAAGCGGTAGCGATATGAAAGTGCGTTATATCGACTAGAGGGGGGGTGAATAGGCGAATTTTATGAATTCTTCACTGAGGAATTTGCTGGTGAGGAAATTCCTTAGCGAAGAACTACTTGCAACGGAATAAGTACTCAGAAGTAAATATAACAGGATACAAACATAGTCATCATGATGAAATGAGGACTATCTCAGAGTACAGAAAGCGTAAACACAGGATAACAAGATGAAGACAAACAGACTGAAGAAATTGAACCGAGGAATTTGTGAAAGTCTTGATCAAAGTCTTCAAGCACGATATGAACAACATTCAACACAAGAATGAGGAAATGAATGAGTTGAGGAAATGGAACCACCGGTTGGTGAAGACAATGATTTGGTAAACCAGTTCCAACTCTTTGTCTCGGTTATACGTCTGGTTGGAGCGGTGAGTATTTAAACTTCGAGGACACATAGTCCGGACACCCGATCTCGAGCCGCAACTCAGACACCCAGTCCTCACCGTATTCTCCTTGAACTAAGACCATGCAGGCCTCGTCCAATCACTCGTGGTAAGTCTTGGTGACTTCCAAACCTTCACAGACTTGGTCACTCGGCGATCCACAATTTCTCTTGGATGCTCTAGACCTTGACGCCTAACCGTCTGGAAGAAGCACAGATTCAAAGGTAACAAGCGTCGGATCCACGCAGATCAATTTCTTCTGATGCTCAATCACTTTGGGTTTGTGGGGTTTGGTTTTGGGATTTTCCTCACTCGATGATTTTCCTCAAAGTCCTCGGAGGATGGGTTGCTCTCGGATGACAAGTGTCAAGTTCTCTCGAGCAGCCAACCAACTAGTGGTTGTAGGGGCGGCTATTTATAGCCTAGGAGCAGCCCGACATGATAAGACATAAATGCCCTTCAATGATATGACCGTTAGGTTGATAAGATATTTTGGACAGCCGTACAAGACGACAAAGAACGGTCGGAAATTTGACTCTCAAATTCGTCGGGGCTATCATGTTCCTCATTGTGTAGGTAATTCAGACTGGCGAATCCTAACTCCTCGGTCGAGCAAAGTCATCGATGACTGGAAGAACTGCGTCCCATCCTTCAAGAATTTGACTGAATCGTATGAGATTTCAATGGCTTCACTCGAAGGATTGGTAGGTATAGGATTTTGAGTTGAGCATCACATGGAAATTTTTCCTTAGTATTTCCTCGACCCCTTTAACAAAGATGCGGTGTTTCCTATGACTCAAGAAAGAGAAAATGAAACTACGAAAACAAAAGTCTTCACGCTTCATGTTCCTCAAGTGAATACCAAGTCTTCAAGGTCACACCAATTTCTTCACTTTCAAAGTCTTGAAAAGTCTTGAGAATATCAAAGTCTTCATCGAAGAACTTCATTTTAGGGTTCGACTTTCTCTGTAAATATCAAACTCCTCATAGACTTATAGACCCGTGTACACTCGCAAACGCATCAGTTACTTAACGTATAAGTCTTCAATACACCAAAATCACTAAGGGGCACTAGATACACTTACACGATAGTTGTAGAAGCAATAGATGGCGTAACGACAACGATGCTACGATGGAGATCAAGGTGTCGCGCCGGTGACGATGGTGATCACGACGGTGCTTTGAAGATGGAGATCACAAGCACAAGATGATGATGGCCATATCATATCACTTATATTGATTGCATGTCATGTTTATCCTTTATGCATCTTATCTTGCTTTGATTGATGGTAGCATTTTAAGATGATCTCTCACTAATTATTAAGAAGTGTTCTCCCGAGTATGCACCGCTATGAAAGTTCTTCGTCTTTGAGACACCACGTGATGATCGGGTGTGATAGGCTCTACGTTCAAATACAACGGGTGCAAAACAGTTGCACACGCGGAATACTCGGGTTAAACTTGACGAGCCTAGCATATACAGATATGGCCTCGGAACACGGAGACCGAAAGGTCGAGCGTGAATCATATAGTAGATATGATCAACATAGTGATGTTCACCATTGAAACTACTCCATCTCACGTGATGATCGGACATGGTTTAGTTGATTTGGATCACGTGATCACTTAGATGACTAGAGAGATGTCTGTCTAAGTGGGAGTTCTTAAGTAATATGATTAATTGAACTTAAATTTATCATGAACTTAGTACCTGATAGTATTTTGCTTGTCTATGTTTGTTGTAGATAGATGGCTCGTGCTGTTATTCCGTTGAATTTTAATGCGTTCCTTGAGAAAGCAAAGTTGAAAGATGTTAGTAGCAATGATGAGGATTGGATCCGTGATCTGAGGTTTATCCTCATTGCTGCATAGAAGAATTATGTCCTTAATGCACCGCTAGGTGACAGACCTATTGCAGGAGCAAACACAGATGTTATGAACGTTTGGCTAGCTCAATATGGTGACTACTTGATAGTTTAGTGCACCATGCTTAATGGCTTAGAATCAGGACTTCAAAGATGTTTTGAACGTCATGGACCATATGAGATGTTCCAGGAATTGAAGTTAATATTTCAAGCAAATACCCGAGTTGAGAGATATGAAGTCTCCAACAAGTTCTATAGCTAAAAGATGGAGGAGAATCACTCAACTAGTGAGCATGTGCTCGATTATGCAGGTACTTCAATCGCTTGAATCAAGTGGGAGTTAATCTTCCGGATAAGATAGTGATTACGAAATTCTCTAGTCACCATTACTAAGTTACTAGAACTTCGTGATGAACTATAGTATGCAAGGGATGACGAACGATTCCCGAGCTCTTCGTGATGTTGAAATCGACGAAGGTAGAAATCAAGAAAGAGCATCAAGTGTTGATGATTGATAAAGATCACTAGTTTCAAGAAAAGGCAAAGGAAAGAAAGGAAACTTCAAGTAGAATGGCAAACAAGTTGTCACTCCGTGAAGAAGACCAAAGCTGGACCAAAGCCTGAAACCGAAAGTGCTTACCTCGCAAAGGGAATGGTCCTTTGGAGCGGAAATGCCACTCAATATTTGGTGGATAAGAAGGATGGCAAAGTGAACAAGGGTATATTTGATATATAGGTTATTGATGTGTACCTTACTAGTGTTTATAGTAGCCCCGAGTATTTGATACTTGTTCGGTTGCTAATATTAGTAACTCGAACAGAGTTCTGAGAATAAGCAGAGACTAGTTGAGGTGAAGTGACGATGAGTGTTGGAAGTACTTCCAAGATTGATATGATCATCATCGCACACTCCCTATACTTTCGGGATTAGTGTTAAACCTAAATAAATGTTATTTGGCGTTTGCATTGAGCATGAATATGATTTGATCATGTTTATTGCAATACGGTTATTCATTTAAAATCAGAGAATAATTGTTGTTCTGTTTACATGAATAAAACCTTCAAATGGTCAAACACCCAATGAAAATTGTTTATTGGATCTCGATCGTAGTGATACACATATTCATAATATTGATGCCAAAAGATGCAAAGTTAATAATGATAGTGCAACGTATTTGTGGCACTGCCGTTTGGGTCATATCGGTGTAAAGCGCATGAAGAAACTCCATAAAGATGGATTTTCGGAATCACTTGGTTATGAATCATTTGATGCTTGCGAACCGTGCCTTTTGGGCAAGATGACTAAAACTCCGTTCTCGGAACAATGGAACAAGCTCTTGACTTATTGGAAATAATACATATCGATGTATGCGATCCAATGAGTGTTGATGCTCGTGGCAAGTATCGTTATTTTCTGACCTTCACAAGATGATTTGAGCAGATATGGGTATATCTACTTGATGAAATATAAGTCTGAAATAATTGAAAGGTTCAAAGAATTTCAGAGTGAAGTGGAAAAATCATCGTAACAAGAAAATAAAGTTTCTGCGATCTGATGGCGGAGACGAATATTTGAGTTACGAGTTTGGTCTTCAATTAAAACAATGTGGAATAGTTTCACAGCTCACGCCACCTGGAACACCGCAACGTTATGGTGTGTCCGAACGTCGTAACCACACTATTGGATATGGTGTGATCTATGATGTCTCTTATTGATTTACCATTATCGTTTTGGGGTTATGCGTTAGAGACAGCTGCATTCACGTTAAAAGGGCACCATCTAAATCCGTTGAAACGACACTATATGAACTGTGGTTTAGCAACAAACCCAAGTTGTCGTTTCTTAAAGTTTGGGGCTACGATGCTTATGTGAAAAAGTTTCATCCTGATAAGCTCAAACCCAAATCGGAGAAGTGCGTCTTCATAGAATACCCAAAGGTAACTATTGGGTACACCTTCTGTCGGTGTCAAAACCGGCGGATCTTGGGTAGGGGGTCCCGAACTGTGCATCTAGGTGGATGGTAACAGGAGACAAGGGACACGATGTTTTTACCCAGGTTCGGGCCCTCTCGATGGAGGTAAAACCCTACTCCTGCTTGATTAATATTGATGATATGGGTAGCACAAGAGTGGATCTACCACGAGATCAAGGAGGCTAAACCCTAGAAGCTAGCCTATGGTATAATTGTTGTAATGGTTGTTCGTCCTACGGACTAAAACCCTCCGGTTTATATAGACACCGGAGGGGCTAGGGTTACACAGAGTCGGTTACAATGGTAGGAGTGTTGGGTAACATAGCAGAAATTCAAAATTTCCTACGAGTCACCAAGATCTATCTATGGAGAGACTAGCAACGAGGGGAAGGAGAGTGCATCTACATACCCTTGTAGATCGCTAAGCGGAAGCGTTCAAGAGAACGGGGTTGAAGGAGTCGTACTCGTCGTGATCCAAATCACCGAAGATCCTAGTGCCGAACGGACGGCACCTCCGCGTTCAACACACGTACAGCCCGGTGACGTCTCCCATGCCTTGATCCAGCAAGGAGAGAGGAAGAGGTTGAGGAAGACTCCATCCAGCAGCAGCACGACGGCGTGGTGGTGGTGGAGGAGCGTGGCAATCCTGCAGGGCTTCGCCAAGCACCGCGGGAAAGGAGGAGGACTTGGGAGAGGGAGAGGGCTGCGCCAGAACTTTGTGTGAAGCTCCCATGCGCCTCCCCACTATATATAGGGGTGGAGGGGCTGGTTTCTTGCCCTCCAAGTCCATTGGGGCGTTGGCCAAGGTGGGAGGAAAGAAATCCCATCATTTCCTTCCCCACCGATTGTTATCCCCCTTTTTAGGGATCTTGATCTTATCCCTTCGGGATATGATCTTATTCCTTCTAAGGGGGGATCTTGGTGAGCCTTGACCAGGGGTGTGGGGCCTTGCCCCCACTACCCACGTTCATGTGGGTCCCCCATGCAGGTGGGCCCCACTCCGGAACCTTCTAGAACCTTCCCAGTACAATACCGAAAAATCCCGAACATTTTCCGGTGGCCAAAATAGGACTTCCCATATATAAATCTTTACCTCCGGACCATTCCTAACTCCTCGTGACATCCGGGATCTCATCCGGACTCAACAACATTCGGTAACCACATACAAACTTCCTTTATAACCCTAGCGCCATCGAACCTTAAGTGTAGACCCTACGGGTTCGGGAGACATGTAGACATGACCGAGACGTTCTCCGGTCAATAACCAACAGCGGGATCTGGATACCCATGTTGGCTCCCACATGTTCCACGATGATCTCATCGGATGAACCACGATGTCAAGGACTCAGTTAATCCCGTATACAATTCCCTTTGTCTAGCGGTATTGTACTTGCCCGAGATTCGATCGTCGGTATGCCGATACCTTGTTCAATCTCGTTACTGGCAAGTCTCTTTACTCGTTCCGTAACACATCATCCCGTGATCAACCCCTTGGTCACATTGTGCACATTATGATGATGTCCTACCGAGTGGGCCCAGAGATACCTCTCCGTTTACGGAGTGACAAATCCCGCCTCGATTCGTGCCAACCCAATGACACACTTTGGAGATACCTGTAGTGCACCTTTATAGCCACCCGGTTACGTTGTGACGTTTGGTACACCCAAAGCATTCCTACGGTATCCGGGAGTTGCACAATCTCATGGTCTAAGGAAAAGATACTTGACATTAGAAAAGCTTTAGCATACAAACTACACGATCTCTGTGCTAGGCTTAGGATTGGGTCTTATCCATCACATCGTTCTCCTAATGATGTGATCCCGTTATCAATGACATCCAATGTCCATGGTCAGGAAACCGTAACCATCTATTGATCAACGAGCTAGTCAACTAGAGGCTTACTAGGGACATGGTGTTGTCTATGTATCCACACATGTATCTGAGTTTCCTATCAATACAATTATAGCATGGATAATAAACGATTATCATGAACAAGGAAATATAATAATAACTAATTTATTATTGCCTCTAGGGCATATTTCCAACAGTCTCCCACTTGCACTAGAGTCAATAATCTAGTTCACATCGTCATGTGATTAACATTCACATGTCATATCGCCATGTGACCAACATCCAAAGAGTTTACTAGTGTCATTAAACTAGTTCACATCATCATGTGATTAAGACTCATTGAGTTCTGGGGTTTGATCATGTTTTGCTTGTGAGAGAGGTTTTAGTCAATGGGTCTGCAACTTTCAGATCCGTATGTACTTCGCAAATCTCTAGGTCATTCTGTAAATGCTGCTTCCATGCTCCACTTGGAGCTATTCCAAATGGTTGCTCCACTATACGTATCTGGTTTGCTACTTAGAGTCACTCGGATAGGTGTTAAAGCTTGCATCGATGTAACCCTATACGCCGAACTCTTTATCACCTCCATAATCGAGAAACATGTCCTTATTTACTCCAAGGACAAATTTGACCGCTGTCCAATGATCCATTCCTGGATCATTCTTGTACCCCTTGACTGACTCATGGCAAGGCACACATCAAAGCGGTACAAGATAGCATACTATAGAGCCTACGTCTAAAGCATAGGGGCGACCTTCGTCCTTTTCTCTATTCTGCCGTGGTCGAGCTTTAAGTCTTAACTTCATACCTTACATCTCGTGCAAGAACTCCTTCTTTGATCGATCCATCTTGAACACCTTCAAGATCATGTCAAGGTATATGCTCATTTGAAAGTACCATTAAGCGTTTTGATCTATCCTTATAGATCTTGATGCTCAATGTTCAAGCAGCTTAATCCAGGTTTTCTATTGAAAACACTTTTCAAATAACCCTATATGCTTTCGAGAATTCTACATCATTTCGATCAACAATATGTCAATAACATATACTCATCAGAAATTCTATAGTGCTCCCACTCACTTCTTTGGAAATACAAGTTTCTCATAAACTTTTGTATAAACCCAAAATCTTTGATCTCATCAAAACGTACATTCCAACTCGGAGATGCTTACTCCAGTCCTTAGAAGGATCGCTAGAGCTAGCACACCTTTTAGCATCCTTAGGATCGACAAAACCTTCTTGATTGTATCATATACAATCTTTCCTTACGAAAACTGGTAAGGAAACTCGTTTTGACATCCATCTGCCAGATTTCATAGATGCAGCTAATGCTAACATGATTCTGACGGACTTAAGCATCGCTACGGATGAGAAAATCTCATCGTAGTCAACTCTTTGAACTTGTCAAAAACTCTTCGCCACAAGTCGAGCTTCATGGATGGTGACATTACCATCCACGTCCGTCTTCTTCTTAAAGATCCATATATCTCAATGGCTTGCCGATCATTGGGCAAGTCCACCAAAGTCCATGCTTTGTTCTGATACATGGATCCTATCTCAGATTTCATGGCTTCTAACCATTTGTCGGAATTTGGGCCCACCATCGCTTCTCCATAGCTCGCAGGTTCATTGTTGTCTAGCAACATGACCTTCAAGACAGGATTACTGTACCACTCTAAAGTAGTACGCATCCTTGTCACCCTACGAGGTACGGTAGTGACTTGATCGGAAACTTCATGATCACTATCATAAGCTTCTACTTCAATTAGTGTAGGTGCCACAGAAACAACTTCCTGTGCCCTGCTACACACTAGTTGAAGTGACGGTTCAATAACCTCATCAAGTCTCCACCATGCTCCCACTCAACTTTCCGAGACAAACTTTTCTCGAGAAAGGACCCGATTCAAGAAACAATCCCTATTGCTTTCGGATCTGAATTAGGAGGTATACCCAACCGTTTTGGGTGTCCTATGAAGATGCATTTTATCCGCTTTGGGTTCGAGCTTATCAACCTGAAACTTTTTCACATAAGCGTCGCAGCCCCAAACTTTTAAGAAATGACAACTTAGGTTTCTCCAAACCATAGATCTCACGATGTGATCTCAACGGAATTACGTGGTGCCCTATTAAAGTGAGTGCGGTTGTCTCTAATGCCTAACCCATGAACGGTAGTGGTAATTCGATAAGAGACATCATGGTACGCACCATATCCAATAGGGTGCAACTATGATGTTCGGACACACCATCACATTATGGTGTTCCAGGTGGTATTAATTGTGAAACAATTTCCACAATGTCTTAATTGCGTGCCAAAGCTCGTAACTCAGATACTCATCTCTATGATCATATCATAGACATTTTATCCTCTTGTCACAATGATCTTCAACTTCACTCTGAAATTACTTGAACCATTCAATAATTCAGACTTGTGTTTCATCAAGTAAATATACTCAACATCTACTCGAATCATCTGTGAAGTAAGAACATAACGATATTCACAGCATGCCTCAACACTCATTGGACTGCACACATCAAAATGTATTACTTCCAACAAGTTGCTATCTTGTTCCATCTTACTGAAAACGAGGCTTCTCAATCATCTTGCCCATGTGGTATGATTTGCATATCTCAAGTGATTCAAAATCAAGTGAGTCCAAACGATCCATATGCGTATACACCAATAGACGTGGTTCGCATGTCTCAAACTTTTCAAAACGAGTGAGTCCAAAGATCCATCAACATGGAGCTTCTTCATGCGTTTATACCAATATGACTTACATGGCGATTACCACAAGTAAGTGGTACTATCATTACTATCTTATATCTTTTGGCATGAAAATGTGTATCACTACGATCGAGATTCAATAAACCATTCGTTTCAGGTGCAAGACCATTGAAGGTATTATTCAAATAAATAGAGTAACCATTATTCTCCTTAAATGAATAACCGTATTGCGATAGACATAATCCAATCATGTCTATGCTCAACGCAAACACCAAATGACAATTATTCAGGTTTAATACTAATCTTGATGGTAGAGGGAGCATGCGATGTTTGATCACATCAAACTTCGAAACACTTCCAACACATATCGTTAGCACACCTTTAGCTAGTCTCCGTTTATTCCGTAGCTCTTTTATTTCGAGTTACTAACACTTAGCAACCGAACCGGTATCTTAATACCCTGGTGCTACTAGGAGTACTAGTAAAGTACACATTAACATAATGTATATCCAATATACTTCTATCGACCTTGCCAGCCTTCTCATCTACCAAGTATCTTGGGTAATTCTGCTCCATTGGTTGTTCCCCTTATTACAGAAGCACTTAGTCTCGGGTTTGGGTTCAACCTTGGGTTTCTTCACTAGAGCAGCAGCTGATTTGCCGTTTCATGAAGTATCCCTTCTTGCCCTTGCCCTTCTTGAAACTAGTGGTTTCACCAACCATCAACAATTGATGCTCCTTCTTGATTTCTACTTTCGCGGTGTCAAACATCGCGAATACCTCAAGGATCATCATATCTATCCCTGATATGTTATAGTTCATCACGAAGCTCTAGCAGCTTGGTGGCAATGACTTTGGAGAAACATCACTATCTCTGGAAGATCAACTCCCACTCGATTCAAGTGATTGTCGACTCGCACAATCGAGCACAAGCTCAACGATTGAGATTTTCTCCTTAGTTTGCAGGCTAAGAAAATCGTCGGAGGTCTCATAGCTCTTGACGTGGGCACGAGCCTGAAATCCCAATTTCAGCCCTCGAAACATCTCATATGTTCCGCGACGTTTCGAAAACGTCTTTGGTGCCTCAACTCTAAACCGTTTAACTGAACTATCACGTAGTTATCAAAACGTGTATGTCCGATGTTCGCAACATCCACAAACGACGTTTGGGGTTCAAAGACACCGAGCGGTGCATTAAGAACATAAGCTTTCTCTTGTCCGCATAATCGCCATCATGTCAACTTTCAACTATATTTTCTCTAGGAACATATCTAAACAGTGGAACTAAAGCGCGAGCTTTTACATAATTTGCAAAGATCTTTTGACTATGTTCAGGATAATTAAGTTCATCTTATGAACTCCCACTCGATAGACATCCTCTAGTCATCTAAGTGATTACATGATCCGGTCAACTAGGCGTGTCGATCATCACGTGAGACGGACTAGTCATCATCGGTGAACATCTTCATGTTGATCGATCTACTATACGACTCATGCTCGACCTTTCGGTCTCTTGTGTTCCGAGGCCATGTCTGTACATGCTAGGCTCGTCAAGTCAACCTAAGTGTTTCACGCGTGTAGATCTGGCTTACACCCATTGTATGTGAACGTAAGAATCTATCATACCCGATCATCATGTGGTGCTTCGAAACGACGAACTTTCGCAACGGTGGACAGTTAGGGGGAACACTTTCTTGAAATTTTAATGAGGGATCATCTTATTTACTACCGTCGTTCTAAGAAAATAAGATGCATAAACATGATAAACATCACACGCAATCAAATAGTGACATGATATGGCCAATATCATTTTGCTCCTTTTGATCTCCATCTTCGGGGCTCCATGATCATCATCGTCACCGGCATGACACCATGATCTCCATCATCATGATCTCCATAATCGTGTCTTTATGAAGTTGTCTCGCCAACTATTACTTCTACTACTATGGCTACCGGTTAGCAATAAAGTAAAGTAATTACATGGCGTTGTTTAATGACACGCAGGTCATACAATAAATTAAGACAACTCCTATGGCTCCTGCGGGTTGTCATACTCATCGACATGCAAGTCGTGATTCCTATTACAAGAACATGATTAATCTCATACATCACATATCATTCATCACATTCTTCTTGTCCATATCACATCACATAGCATACCCTGCAAAAACAAGTTAGACGTCCTCTAATTGTTGTTTGCATGTTTTACGCGGCTGCTATGGGTTTCTAGCAAGAACGTTTCTTACCTACGCAAAAACCACAATGTGATATGTCAATTGCTATTTACCCTTCATAAGGACCCTTTTCATCGAATCCGTTCTGACTAAAGTGGGATAGACTGGCACCCGCTAGCCACCTTATGCACCAAGTGCATGTCAATCGGTGGAACCTATCTCACGTAAGAGTACGTGTAAGGTCGGTCCGGGCCGCTTCATCCCACAATACCGCTGAATCAAGATTGGACTAGTAACGGTAAGCATATTGAACAACATCAATGCCCACAACTACTTTGTGTTCTACTCGTGCAAAGAATCTACGCAATAGACCTAGCTCATGATGCCACTATTGGGTAACGTAGCAGAAATTCAAAATTTCCTACAAGTCACCAAGATCTATCTATGGAGAGACTAGCAACGAGGGGAAGGAGAGTGCATCTACATACCCTTGTAGATTGCTAAGCGGAAGCGTTCAAGAGAACGGGGTTGAAGGAGTCGTACTCGTCGTGATCCAAATCACCGGAGATCCTAGTGCCGAACGGACGGCACCTCCGCATTCAACACACGTACAACCCGGTGACGTCTCCCATGCCTTGATCCAGCAAGGAGAGAGGAAGAGGTTGAGGAAGACTCCATCCAGCAGCAGCACGATGGCGTGGTGGTGGTGGAGGAGCGTGGCAATCCTGCAGGGCTTCGCCAAGCACCGCGGGAGAGGAGGAGGACTTGGGAGAGGGGGAGGGCTGCGCCAGAACTTTGTGTGAAGCTCCCATGCGCCTCCCCACTATATATAGGGGTGGAGGGGCTGGTTTCTTGCCCTCCAAGTCCATTGGGGCGTTGGCCAAGGTGGGAGGAAAGAAATCCCATCATTTCCTTCCCCACCGATTGTTATCCCCCCTTTTTAGGGATCTTGATCTTATCCCTTCGGGATATGATCTTATTACTTCTAAGGGGGGATCTTGGTGCGCCTTGACCAGGGGTGTGGGGCCTTGCCCCCACTACCCACGTTCATGTGAGTCCCCCTATGCAGGTGGGCCCCACCCCGGAACCTTCTAGAACCTTCCCGGTACAATACCGAAAAATCCCGAACATTTTCCGGTGGCCAAAATAGGACTTCCCATATATAAATCTTTACCTCCGGACCATTCCGGAACTCCTCGTGACGTCCGGGATCTCATCCGGGACTCCGAACAACATTCCGTAACCACATACAAACTTCCTTTACAACCCTAGCGTCATCGAACCTTAAGTGTGTAGACCCTATGGGTTCGGGAGACATGTAGACATGACCGAGACATTCTCCGGTCAATAACCAACAGCGGAATCTGGATACCCATGTTGGCTCCCACATGTTCCACGATGATCTCATCGGATGAACCACGATGTCAAGGACTCAATTAATCCCGTATACAATTCCCTTTGTCTAGCGGTATTGTACTTGCCCGAGATTCGATCGTCGGTATGCCGATACCTTGTTCAATCTCGTTACCGGCAAGTCTCTTTACTCGTTCCGTAACACATCATCCCGTGATCAACCCCTTGGTCACATTGTGCACATTATGATGATGTCCTATCGAGTGGGCCCGGAGATACCTCTCCGTTTACACGGAGTGACAAATCCCAGTCTCGATTCGTGCCAACCCAATAGACACTTTCGGAGATACCAGTAGTGCACCTTTATAGCCACCCAGATTCGTTGTGACGTTTGGTACACCCAAAGCATTCCTACGGTATCCGGAGTTGCACAATCTTATGGTCTAAGGAAAAGATACTTGACATTAGAAAAGCTTTAGCATACGAACTACACGATCTCTGTGCTAGGCTTAGGATTGGGTCTTGTCCATCACATCATTCTCCTAATGATGTGATCCCGTTATCAATGACATCCAATGTCCATGGTCAGGAAACCGTAACCATCTATTGATCAACGAGCTAGTCAACTAGAGGCTTACTAGGGACATGGTGTTGTCTATGTATCCTCACATGTATCTGAGTTTCCTATCAATACAATTATAGCATGGATAATAAACGATTATCATGAACAAGGAAATATAATAATAACTAATTTATTATTGCCTCTAGGGCATATTTCCAACAAGGATATCTACATATCCATATTGCCAAGCTTGCCTTCCACGCCAAGGAAAGTCCCATCCGGACACGGGACGAAGTCTTCAATCTTGTATCTTCATAGTCTTGGAGTCCGGCCGATGATGATAGTCCGGCTATCCAGACACCCCCTAGTCCAGGACTCCCTCAGTAGCCCCCGAACCAGGCTTCAATGACGACGAGTCCGGCGCGTATATTGTCTTAGGCGTTGCAAGGCGGGTTCTCCTCCAAATTCCATGTGCTTGCCGAATAGTGTCCGGCTTCCTTACAAATGTTGTGCTCCTTGGCTTCCACGCCCAATAATGGCCCTCTTCCACGTGTCGCACGAATGTGAAAGGCCAGGGTATTTTTATATATTACCCCTTAGCTGCGCAAATAATCTGCGTATAAGAGAGCCAAGAATCCAGATCCAAATCACACCATCTTCCTTCCGCGAGTACTCATCGGAGCGCTTCTGACCAAAAATCCATTCCATCATGGACCATCGATGCGGCTCCTCCTCTCGTGCTCCTAGCCCTCAGCCAGGAGATTGGAGGAGATGTTCAGTCCCGCACCACGAGCTGGTGACGCCCCAAGCGGAGGGATACCTTCCTCCGGCCTTTATGGTCCCAGTTCGAGCCGGGCTGGCCACCTACAAAGGTGGAAAGCAGGCGGAGGCCACCCCTAGTCCCTCCAAAGGAGAGTGGGTGTGCTTTGTCCCTTATCTAATAAGGGGGCTCGGATTTCCCATACATCCGTTTCTCCGGGGGCTTCTGGAGTTCTACGGACTCCAGCTTCATCACCTCACGCCCGCCTCTATTCTGCACATCGCGGGTTTCGTAGCTCTTTGCGAGCTGTTCCTGGGCATCGAGCCCCATTTTGCGCTATGGAAGAGACTATTTTGCCTCGCACCCGCTCTCACAAGGGGTCAATATATCAAGTGGGCGGAGCGAAATATGGCGATCGCCGACCGGATATCTATCCGAACCCCAAAGAAGGCGTCCAAGACCGCCCTCGGAATGATTTTATGTGGAAGACGCCCACCGCCGACCCGATTCGGATCGGCCTCCGGAGTTCAGCAAGGCTCCTCCGAAGAAATGCCTAAGTTGGCGCTGAGCCCTCAACAGAGGAAGACAGAGCGTCCATTATTTGATGGGCCGATTAGGTTGTTGGCCCATTCCGGATTGACCATGATTGGAGTCATGGCCACGTGCATTATGCGAGGGTGCAGCCGCCCAATATAGGGGCCACCCCATGTGGGATTTCAACGGGAGAATGACGCCACCCGTCATGGCCGCAGGGGGGGTCGGCCATGGATCTCGTGAAGATCCCGTCCGGCTCAGATAAGGGGAGAAGGAGGACTTCCTCCAGATGAGCCCATTGAATGGGTTCTCCATGAATAACCCTCGGAGCTGGGTAAGCGGACGTTTATTCATCCGACCCGTGCTTTCAAAGTTAAGTGCCATACTTTATGATTTTGACGCAGGAACTGCATCGGGATGTGGAGGGCATACATAGTCCGCCCACAACCCGAGGACCCGGAAGATCCTTGACCCGCCTCCAAGAGGATCCGGACATAAAGGTGGAGCTAATTGATGGGGTGTTCCACCAACTCAGCATGGACAATGCTCTAGTCGCCATTACGGTGACTACCACAGCTTATCTCCGGCTTCCTGTAATTATGACCGAGTCCCGACACCATTACTTCGTCCTTGCATATTTCGACCACCGCGCCTAACGGCGTCTTGCAGAGGTGCCTTCAAGGCGGAAGCGAACTCAGCGGCCGACCAACAAGGGTCATCCGCCCAAGCGGCGAAGAGGGTGCGGTGCGAATCGAATGTCACCGCAACGGTATAGCTCGCGACCGTTGTTTAGGAAAAAGATTCCTAGGGGTGTATTAATTCTCATGACTTTTCCAGAGAAAGAGCGCTCACGGATCGTGCCGGAGAGGTTGCCAACCAAGCCTCCGCCACCAGTGCTCCAACACAGGTCGGAGGGGAGGCGAGCGCAAGGCGCGAGCGATACTCCTCCAACGGAGGATGCCGACAGGCTGTCCGCCACCAGGTCTGAGGTGGAGAGCACCATGAATCATAGGCGCCGCCGGACAGTTCTTCGTGACGCGTGTTTCTCCCCAGAGGCGTTGAATGCCTTTAACACGGGAGACGCGCACCTCCGTGCCTCTCAAGATGGTTTAACCAGAGCCACGGAGCAGTATGTAAAAGATATACTGGTAAAGGATTTTAATAGTTGTATATGCCAGTAGCCCCCGAGACTTAAAGTAGCTAAAATAACTGATTTAAGGATCATTTGATATGCAGGATCTCACGGAGAAAAATGCCCAATTGTCTCAGGAGCTACAAGGGTGCAAGGCCCAACTTGAGGCTGCACTAGCCGCCGCGGGAGGAGACACAGAGACCCCCTCCGGTAACACATTATTTCAAAAAGATAAGCGGTGTGCGGCGTGCGTATGAGTCTGACAATGATATTACAGATGTTGCCGGACTGGATCCGGACAAGCAACAGCTACTGCGCCAGCTGAAGGCTGGCGAGAGAGTGCTTATGAAGGTGCAGCAGGAGAGGAACAAACTCCAAGACGCCCACACCCAGCTTGGAGAGGAGCTAAAGGGTGTTCGGGCCCAGCTGTCTGGCTCCATGAAGGAGAATTAGCGGCTTCGTCGCGGCATCTATAGTAAGTGCTTGAGCAAACTCTTTTGAAAAGAAGAGTTCGGCGAGGAAGTCAATTGACAGAAATATGTCCGTAGGTGTGCTCACAGGTCGCCCTGCGGAGGAAATGCCCGATTCAACGGGTGACCAACTTCCCGAGCTAGTGCAACTGCTCGAACGTGTCCGGCAGGCGATGAGTGGCGTCGTCCAGGCCTTATGGCCATCCGTCTCCCTACCCGAGGGCCTTGGAGAGCTTGCGGAGAAGCTTCAGGGAGCACGACAGCGCTTTCGTTTATGGAAGATATCGGCCTGCCGTCAAGGTGCCAGGGAGGCCTGGGCCATGGTGAAGACGCGGTACAAGAAGGCGGATCCAAACCACATGGCCGAGGTCGGACCTGTGGGGCCCGATGGGAAGGAGATCTCTGTGAGCTTAGTGTACAGTCAAGTAGAGTTGGCCGCTAAGTATTCCCAACAGGACTGTAAATTAGACAGCCTGTTAGACGGGATTGAGGAGGAGTACAGTCAGTCGATTTGATGATGTATTTAAAATGACATGTAAAATGCCTTCTAGCTGGATTGTAGATCGTTTGTCTTTGCCGACCTTTTCGCTTCAACCTTGAGATCCTAGAGTCCGGAGTGTGTACGAATACCTTCTCGGTTATGAAAAAACCGGGGCATGCATGGAGACCAGGCGTAGGGGTCATTAGTGCTTTATCAGACAAGTGCCCAACTAGTTATGTTATATTACATGGTTAGTAAGGAACATACTCCAGGGAGAATAGTTCCGTTAAGGGTTCCTTTCCCTGGGAGGCATGCCCTAAAGTGCATGTCCGGACTGCGAAAAGAGCAGGAAAACATCTGGGGGCAGATAAATAAATAGGTAAAAATCATCTTTCAAGTCACCGACCGAATATTCCCTTAAGAACGCTAGCTTTAAAACTTCACCCACCGAGGTACACATCCGGTGACCCGGCAGATAGTAATCGCAGAGGTGCTCCTTTACCTCCTAGCCAAACAATCGGAGCGAGGGGTAAGCACAGAGCCAGCAACCCAGCTTGGCCAAAACTTAAGTCATATCGATGCATATAATGGTGAATAAAAGGTACATGCGGAAGTTTGACACATGTGTTGGGCATAAAGCCCATATAAGTAAGCTTCTGTTAAAGAAGCCCCCAGGTATAATGAGTGCGGGTAGCACGTCAAGTGTGTGCGAACAATGCGCAAATCGGCCCTCAAGGGCTTTATGAAAAAGGTGGGAAAAAAGAGAGAAACAAAAGACAGCTGAAGTGTAAAAATGTGGACGGAGGAAGGAGACGAACTCTAAGTCCGGCGCTAGGCGTAGAATCTTCGGAGGCGGGCTGCGTTCCATGGGTTCGCTCGAGTCGGTTGTCCGATCGTTTCCGACGGTATGCTCCGCCGGTCGAACTTGGTCGATGATGAAGGACCTTCCCATTTGGGCTTGAGTTTGTCCTTTTCTTGTCCGCAGCGAGAACTAGTTCGCCAACATTGTAAGTCTTGGCTCGCACCTCTCTCGCTTTGATATCTTCGAGCTGCTGGCGATAGAATGCGGAACAAGCCTTGGCCACGTCGCGCTCCTCCTCCAATGCGTCCAAGCTGTCCTGCCGATCCAACTCGGCTTCTCTTTCTTCGTACATGCGCACTCGAGGTGAGTCATGAATTATGTCACAGGGCAAAACTGCCTCTGCGTCGTATACCATAAAGAATGGTGTGAACCCGGTAGTACGGTTTGGCGTGGTCCGTAGCCCCCAGAGTACGGAGTCGAGCTCCTCTACCCAGTGCGTGTTAGATTCCGTAAGGGACCGCACTAATCTGGGTTTGATGCCACTCATGATTAGACCATTTGCTCGTTCAACTTGACCGTTGGTTTGAGGGTGATAGACCAAGCGTAGTCGAGCTTAATGCCCATATTTTTGCACCAGAGTTTAACCTCGTCGGCCGTGAAGTTCGTGCCGTTATCGGTGATGATGCTGTGGGGGACACCGTAACGGTGTACTACCCCGGATATGAAGTCTATCACACGTCCAGATTCGGCCGTTTTAACTGGCTTTGCCTCTATCCATTTGGTGAATTTGTCCACCATGACCAATAGGTATTTTTGCTTGTGGGTTCCCCCTTTAAGGGGTCCAACCATGTCAAGCCCCCAGACCGCAAACGGCCAGGTGATGGGTATAGTTTTGAGGGTGGTGGGTGGCATGTGGCTCTGATTAGCAAAGAGCTGACAACCGACTCATCATTGGACTAAGTCCTGAGCATCTGCCCGGGCCGTCGGCCAATAAAATCCTGTACGGAAGGCTTTACCTACAAGGGCCCGGGCTGCAGCGTGGTGTCCGCCTAGTCCGGCTTGAATTTCAGCCAGAAGATTTCGCCCTTCCTCTTCGGAGATACACCTTTGAAGGACTCCGGTTGCGCTTTTCTTATAAAGTTCCCCCTCATGGACCTTGTAGGCTTTAGATCGCCAAACTATGCAACGGGCCTCATTTTGGTCTTCGGGAAGTTCCTGCCTAATTAAGTAGGCTAGGAATGGTTCCGTCCACGGGCAATGACTGCCATTATTTCGTGGGCGAAGGTGTTATGTCATTGGTCGAGCCACCGTTGTGTCGAGAATGTTCGTGTTGGGCGGCGCGGTTGGTTCCGGATTGTTGTTTCCGGACTCCTCTTCCCATACTACGGATGGCTTAAAGAGCCGCTCCAGGAAGATGTTTGGAGGGACGTCGTCACGTTTTGCACCGATGCGTGCCAACACGTCGGCCGCTTGGTTATTATCCCGGGCTACATGGTGGAATTCGAGTCCTTCAAACCGAGCTGACATTTTTAAGACGGCGTTACGGTAGGCTGCCATTTTCGGATCTTTCGCATCGAAGTCTCCGTTTACTTGTGATATTGCGAGGTTTGAATCCCAGCGTACCTCGAGGCGTTGAATGCCCATGGAGATTGCCATCCGGAGACCGTGCAGAAGGGCCTCATATTCGGCTGCGTTGTTGGAGTCTGTGTACATTATTTGAAGTACGTATTGGACTGTGTCTCCGGTTGGGGACGTCAAAACGACGCCAGCCCCAAGTCGGCCAACATTTTAGAGCCGTTGAAATGCATGATCCAATTGGAGTATGCGCCGTACTCTTTAGGGAGTTCGGCTTCAGTCCATTCAGCGACGAAGTCAGCCAAGACTTGCGACTTTATAGCTCGCCGTGGTTTGTAGGTTATGTCAAATGGTAAGAGCTCAATGGCCCATTTTGCAATCCTGCCCGTCGCGTCGCGGTTGTTTATGATGTCGTTGAGGGGTACTTCGGAGGCCATTGTTATCAAACACTCTTAAAAGTAGTGTCGCAGCTTCCGGGATGCCATGAACACTGCGTATGCTATCTTTTGATAATGTGGGTACCGGGACTTGCAGGGAGTTAAGACAGTGGATACGTAGTACACTGGTTTTTGAAGAGGGAATTTATGCCCTTCTGTTTCTCGTTCGACGACGAGCACTGCGCTTACAACTTGATGTGTTGCCGCAATATATAACAACATTAGTTCGCCCAAGTTAGGCGCGCCAGACCGGTTGTTGCCAATATGGCCTTTATTTCTTCGAGTCCGCAAAGGCGGCATCCGCCCACTCGGTGTTCGATCGCCGAGGAGGCGATAGAGGGGCA
Source organism: Aegilops speltoides (assembly GCA_021437245.1). Classification (NCBI taxonomy): domain Eukaryota; kingdom Viridiplantae; phylum Streptophyta; class Magnoliopsida; order Poales; family Poaceae; genus Aegilops; species Aegilops speltoides. The sequence continues at coordinate 43,726,308 of CM038146.1, forward strand.
ATGGCTTTTCTCCCAAACGGGAGATGAAGCGGCTTAGAGCTGCCATGCATCCAGTCAATTTTTGTATTTGTTTGAGGTCTTTTGGAATATCCAGCTGTGACAGAGATCGGATCTTGGCTGGGTTTGCTTCAATTCCTCTACCAGATATAATGAAGCCCAGGAGCTTTCCGGCTGGTACGCCAAAAACGCATTTTTCCGGGTTCAGCTTAATGTCATATGCTCGGAGGTTGTCGAATGTGAGCCTCAAATCATCTACTAGAGTTTCGACGTGTTTGGTTTTGACGACAACGTCGTCTACGTATGCCTCTACTGTTTTGCCGATCTGTGTAGCCAGACATGTCCGAATCATGCGCTGATATGTTGCGTCGGCGTTTTTGAGTCAGAAGGGCATTGTGTTGAAGCAGAATGGTCCGTATGGAGTAATGAATGCCGTTGCGGCTTGGTCCGCCTCCGCCATCTTGATTTGATGGTAGCCGGAGTATGCGTCGAGGAAGCACAATGAATCGTGCCCTGCAGTAGCATCTATTATTTGATCGATGCGGGGAAGGGGGAAAGGATCCTTTGGGCAAGCCTTGTTGAGGTCTTTAAAATCGACACATAGGCGCCAGGATTTGTCCTTCTTTGGTACCATTACCAGGTTTGCTAGCCAGTCCGGATGTTTGATGTCTCTGATGAATCCGGCTTCCAATAGTTTGGCTAGCTCCTCTCCCATTGCCTGTCTTTTGGGTTCGGAAAATCGCCGAAGAGCCTGTTTGACTGGCTTGAATCCTTTTAGGATGTTTAGGCTGTGTTCTGCCAATCTGCGTGGGATTCCTGGCATATCTGAAGGGTGCCAGGCAAAGATGTCCCAATTCTCCCGAAGGAATTCTCGTAGTGCGGCGTCTACATCGGGGTTTAACTGTGCCCCAATGGAGGCCGTCTTTGTTGGGTCCATTGGATGGACCTGGAATTTGACTATTTCGTCCGCTGGTTTAAAAGAGGTGGACTTGGATCTCTTATCGAGTATCACATCATCCCTGTTCACCGTAGAGCGCAACTCAGTGAGTTCCTCCGCCGCTAGGGCTTCGGATAGTGCCTCTAGGGCTAATGCGGCTGTCTTGTTTTCGGCGTGGAGTGCTATGTCCGGATCACTGGCAAGGGTGATGGTTCCATTGGGCCCGGGCATTTTAAGCTTCATGTACCCGTAATGGGGTATGGCTTGGAAAATTGTGAATGCCTCTCGTCCTAATAAAGCGTGATATCCGCTGCTGAACGGGGCCACTTGGAACGTGACCTCCTCGGACCTGTAATTGTCCGGCGAGCCGAACACCACATCAAGTGTGATTTTTCCTGTGCAGCGTGCTTCCCGGCTAGGGATTATTCCTCTAAAGGTTGTGCTACTTCGCTCAATGCGGCTCCAGTCTATTTCCATTTTTTGAAGGGTTTCCTCGTAGATGAGGTTTAATCCGCTGCCGCCATCCATGAGTACCTTGGTAAGACGAAAGCCGTCCACTATTGGACTGAGGACCAATGCGGCTGGTGCTCGGGCTGTCCGGAATTTAGGTTCGTCACTGCATTGAAGGTGATGGCCGTGTCGCTCCATGGATTTGTTGTTGCTACTTGGTAGACTTCGACGAGGCTGCGGATTGTTCTTTTCCGCATATTATTTGATGCGAAAGTCTCGAAGACTTTTAATACCGTACTGGTACTGTTGGGGTGGGTCTCCGGGGCTAGAAGCTCTTTGCCACTTTTGGCCACCTGCCACAGTATCCAATATGCTCAAAGGCTATGAGTTGGAGTGGCGCCCTCTGTACTATGAATTTTACAGGGTCCGCTGCGCCATCCCTCCAGTACGGTTCCGTGCCCTTTATGGGGTTTTTGCTTTTTGATTCTTGTCCCGGGTGCCTGAGCATGGTGCACCCTTTTGTTTCGGACTAGGGTTGTGTTCGGAGCCGGATTGTCCCAAAACTTAGTTTCGGTTTTCCGGACACTCTCCATCGCACAGTATTTTCGTACTATGGATGCCAGGTCGGCGAAGCGTGTAATTTCGCGAAGACTTACGGCGTTCAAGATTCCCTTGTCCGTGCAATTGTTGCAGAAAATTGAAATTGCGTTTTCCTCACGGCAGTCCTTTATCCTGTCCATAACCGGGAGGAATCGCCCAAGAATGATGTCTTGCTTCAGCGGGCTCTTGCCAGATTTGAGATAGATCGCTTATGTTTGGGTGGGCGGGTGGAATTAATTCCAGAATCCTGCCCAACTTGAGGCTCAAGGGCTGAAAAGTTTCCGAATTTGGAAGCTTGGATTGCTGGATGTCGTCCAACGAATCTGGTCCGCTGCCCGACTCTAGGTTTAGTACTTGATTGACGTCCGTCCCTCCGCGGGAATCCGGCATGGAGGGGTCAGGAGTCCGGACATAGAGAGTTTTTAATATAGGGGGAGAATCGCCGCATTGTTCTTCTACCACGACAACGTGATGGGTAACCTGGGGAGAGTCAATCTCTCTCAGATCGGTTTTAAGCCCAATCTGATTGTAGTCTGTAGCGACTCCCAGGGCGGCGAAGCGATCCAAGAGCTCGTTTTTGGAAGAGAGCTCCATTGGATCTAGCTGCTCGGTAAATTCTGAGTTGACATGAAGATCACTTTTGATGACCTGAGAGGTCATCGTCGGAGCGGCGGCCGAACAGGTGGTCATAAGAAAACCACCCAGCCGGATAGTTTGGCTGGCGGCCAAAGCTCCTTTGGCAATGGTACCGTCTTTAAAGACGGGAAGAGGCATCCTTCCTGATTGTGACGACACAGAGGAACTCTCAATGAAAGCACCAATGTCGGTGTCAAAACCGGCGGATCTCGGGTAGGGGGTCCCGAACGGTGTGTCTAGGCGGATGGTAACAGGAGACAAGGGACACGATGTTTTTACCCAGGTTCGGGCCCTCTCGATGGAGGTAAAACCCTACTCCTGCTTGATTAATATTGATGATATGGGTAGCACAAGAGTGGATCTACCACGAGATCAAGGAGGCTAAACCCTAGAAGCTAGCCTATGGTATGATTGTTGTAATGGTTGTTCGTCCTACGGACTAAAACCCTTCGGTTTATATAGACACCGGAGAGGGCTAGGGTTACACAGAGTCGGTTACAATGGTAGGAGATCTACATATCCGTATTGCCAAGCTTGCCTTCCACGTCAAGGAAAGTCCCATACGGACATGGGACGAAGTCTTCAATCTTGTATCTTCATAGTCTTGGAGTCCGGCCGACGATGATAGTCCGGCTATCCGAACACCCCCTAGTCCAGGACTCCCTCACCTTCTATCACAGATCCGAAGGCAAGTTATTCGTTGCTAAGATGGATCCTTTCTAGAGAAGAAGTTTCTCTCGAAAGAAGTGAGTGGGAGGAAAGTAGAACTTGATGAGGTAATTGTACCTTCTCCCTTATTGGAAAGTAGTTCATCATAGAAATCAGTTCCAGTGATTCCTACACCAATTAGTGAGGAAGTTAATGATGATGATCATGAAACGTCTGATCAAGTTACTACAGAACCTCGTAGGTCTTCCAGAGTACGGTCCGCACCAAAGTGGTACGGTAATCCTATTCTGGAAGTCATGTTACTAGACCATGATGAACCTACGAACTATGAGGAAGCAATGATGAGCCCAGATTCCGCAAAATGGCTAGAGGCCATGAAATCTGAGATGGGATCCATGTATGAGAACAAAGTATGGACTTTGGTTGACTTGCCTGATGATCGGCTAGCCATTGAGAATCAATGGATTTTTAAGAAGAAGACTGACGCTGACGGTAATGTTACTGTTTACAAAGCTCGACTTGTCGCAAAGGGTTTTCGACAAGTTCAAGGGATTGACTACGATGAGACCTTCTCACCCGTAGCGATGCTTAAGTCTGTCCGAATCATGTTAGCAATTGCCGCATTTTATGATTATGAAATTTGGCAAATGGATGTAAAGACTGCATTCTGAATGGATTTACGGAAGAAGAGTTGTATATGATGCAACGAAGGTTTTATCGATCCAAAGGGAGCTAACAAAGTATGCAAGCTCCAATGATCCATCTATGGACTGGTGCAAGCATCTCGGAGTTGGAATAAACGCTTTGATAGTGTGATCAAAGCATTTGGGTTTGTACTGAGACTTTTGGAGAAGCTCAGATTTACAAGAAAGTGAGTGGGAGCTCAGAGCATTTACGATATTATATGTAGATGACATATTATTAATTGGAAATGCTATAGAATTCTGGATAGCATAAAGGATACTTGAATAAAAGTTTTTCAATGAAAGACCTCGGTGAAGCTGCTTACATATTGGGCATCAAGATTTATAGAGATAGATCAAGGCGCTTAATAGGACTTTCACAAAGCACATACCTTGATAAAATTTTGAAAAAGTTCAAAATGGATCGAGCAAAGAAAGGGTTCTTGCCCGTGCTACAAGGTGTGAAGTTGAGTCGGACTCAATGCCCACCACAACAGAAGATAGAGAGAAAATGAAAGATGTTCCTATGCTTCAGCCATAGGCTCTATCATGTATGCAATCTCATGTACCAGACACGACGTATGCTTAGCAATAAGCTTGGCAGAAGGTACCAAAGTAATCCAGGAGTGGATCACTGGAGAACGGTCAAGAACATCCTGAAGTACCTGAAAAGGACTAAGGATATGTTTCTCGTATATGGAGGTGACAAAGAGCAAGTCGTAAAGGGTTACGTCGATGCAAGCTTTGACACTGATCCGGACGATTCTAAATCGCAAACCGGATACGTGTTTTTATTAAGCGGTGGAGCTGTAAGTTGGTGCAGTTCTAAACAAAGCGTCGTGGCGGGATCTACATGTGAAGCGGAGTACATAGCTGCTACGGAAGCAGCAAATGAAGGAGTCTGGATGAAAGAGTTCATTTTCGATCTAGGTGTCATACCTAGTGCATCGGGACCAATGAAGATCTTCTGTGACAATACTGGTGCAATTGCCTTGGCAAAGGAATCCAGATTTCACAAGAGGACCAAGCACATCAAGAGACGCTTCAATTCCATCCGGGACCAAGTCCAAGTGGGAGACATAGAAATTTGCAAGATACATACGGATCTGAATGTTGCGGACCCGTTGACTAAGCCTCTCTCACGAGCAAAACATGATCAGCACCAAGACTCCATGGGTGTTAGAATCATTACTATGTAATCTAGATTATTGACTCTAGTGCAAGTGGGAGACTGAAGGAAATATGCCCTAGAGGCAATAATAAAGTTATTATTTATTTCCTCATATCATGATAAATGTTTATTATTCATGCTAGAATTGTATTAACCAGAAACATAATACATGTGTGAATACATAGACAAACACAACGTCACTAGTATGCCTCTACTTGACTAGCTTATTAATCAAAGATGGTTATGTTTCCTAACCATAGACATGTGTTGTCATTTGATTAATGGGATCACATCATTAGGAGAATGATGTGATTGACATGACCCATTCCGTTAGCATAGCACTTGATCGTTTAGTATATTGCTATTGCTTTCTTCATGACTTATACATGTTCCTGTAACTATGAGATTATGCAACTCCCGTTTACCGGAAGAACACTTTGGGTGCTACCAAACGTCACAACGTAACTGGGTGATTATAAAGGAGTACTACAGGTGTCTCCAAAGGTACATGTTGGGTTGGCGTATTTCGAGATTAGGTTTTGTCACTCCGATTGTCGGAGAGGTATCTCTAGGCCCTCTCGGTAATGCACATCACCATAAGCCTTGCAAGCAATGTAGCTAATGAGTTAGTTATGGAATGATGCATTACATAACGAGTAAAGAGACTTGCCGGTAACGAGATTGAACTAGGTATTGGATACCGACGATCGAATCTCGGGCAAGTAACATACCGATGACAAAGGGAACAACGTATGTTGTTATGCGGGTTTGACCGATAAAGTGTTGGAAATATGCCCTAGAGGCAATAATAAATGTATTATTATATTTCCTTGTTCATGATAATTGTCTTCTATTCATGCTATAACTGTATTATCCGGAAATCGTAATACACGTGTGAATACATAGACCACAATATGTCCCTAGTGAGCCTCTGGTTGACTAGCTCGTTGTGATCAACAGATAGTCATGGTTTCCTGGCTATGGACATTGGATGTCGTTGATAACGAAATCACATCATTAGGAGAATGATGTGATGGACAAGACCCAATCCTAAGCATAGCACAAAGATCGTGTAGTTCATTTGCTAGAGCTTTTCCAATGTCAAAGTATCTCTTCCTTAGACCATGAGATCGTGTAACTCCCAGATACCGTAGGAGTGCTTTGGGTGTATCAAACGTCACAACGTAACTGGGTGACTATAAAGGTGCATTACAGGTATCTCCAAAAGTGTCTTTTGGGTTGACACGGATCAAGACTGGGATTTGTCACTCCGTGCAAACGGAGAGGTATCTCTGGGCCCACTCGGTAGGACATCATCATAATGTGCACAGTGTGACCAAGGGGTTGATCACGGGATGATGTGTTGCGGAACGAGTAAAGAGACTTGCCGGTAACGAGATTGAACAAGGTATCGGTATACCGACGATCGAATCTCAGGCAAGTAAAATACCGCTTGACAAAGGGAATTGTATACGGGATCGATTGAGTCCTTGACATCGTGGTTCATCCGATGAGATCATCGTGGAACATGTGGGAGCCAACATGGGTATCCAGATCCCGCTGTTGGTTATTGACCGGAGAACGTCTCGGTCATGTCTACATGTCTCCCGAACCCGTAGGGTCTACACACTTAAGGTTCGATGACGCTAGGGTTATAAAGGAAGCTTGTATGTGGTTACCGAATGTTGTTTGGAGTCCCGGATGAGATCCGGGGCGTCCACGAGGAGTTCGGAATGGTCCGGAGGTAAAGATTTATATATGGGAAGTCCTGTTTTGGTCACCGGAAAAGTTTCGGGGTTTATCGGTAACGTACCGGGACCACCGGGAGGGTCCCAGGGGTCCACCAAGTGGGGCCACCTGCCCCAGAAGGCTGCGTGGGCCAAGTGTGGGAGGGGACCAGCCCCTAGGTGGGCTGGGGCGCCCCCCACCAAGGCCCAAGGCGTGGGAAGTGTAGGGAGGGGCAAAACCTAGGTCCAGATGGGCCTTAAGGCCCACCTAGTGGGCGCCTCCCCCTCTCTCCCCTCTTGGCCGCCTCCCCAAGTCCCATCTAGGGCTGGCCGCACCCCTTGGGGGAACCCTAGATGGGGCGCAGCCTCCTTCCCTATATATACTTGAGGTTTGGGGCTGCTATCAACACATGAGAACTTCTCCTCTTGGTGCAGCCTTGCCTCTCCCTCCTCCTCCTCTCCCTTGGTGCTTGGCGAAGCCCTGCAGGATTGCCACGCTCCTCCATCACCACCACGCCGTTGTGCTGCTGCTCGAGGGAGTCTTCCTCAACCTCTCCCTCTCTCCTTGCTGGATCAAGGCATGGGAGACGTCACCGGGCTGTACGTGTGTTGAACACGGAGGTGCCGTCCGTTCGGCACTAGGATCTCGAGTGATTTGGATCACGACGAGTACGACTCCTTCAACCCCGTTCTCTTGAACGCTTCCGCTTAGCGATCTACAATGGTATGTAGATGCACTCTCCTTCCCCTCGTTGCTGGTTTCTCCATAGATAGATCTTGGTGAAGGAAATATGACCTAGAGGCAATAATAAAGTTATTATTTATTTCCTTATTTCATGATAAATGTTTATCATTCATGCTATAATTGTATTAACCGGAAACATGATACATGTGTGAATGCATAGACAAAACAATATGTCACTATTATGCCTCTACTAGACTAGCTTGTTAATCAAAGATGGTTATGTTTCCTGACCATGAACAAAGAGTTGTTATTTGATTAACGAGGTCACATCATTAGTAGAATGATCTGATTGACATGACCCATTCCATTAGCTTAGCACACGATCGTTTAGTATGTTGCTACTGCTTTTATCCATGACATATACATGTTCCTGTAACTATGAGATTATGCAACTCCGTTTACGGAGGAACACTTTGGTGCTACCAAACGTCACAACGTGGCGGGTGATTATAAAGGAGTACTACTGTGTCTCCAAAGGCGTATGTTGGGTTGGCGTATTTGAGATTAGGTTTTGTCACTCCGATTGTTGGAGAGGTATCTCTGGGCCCTCTCGGTAATGCACATCATCAAGCCTTGCAAGCATTGCAACTAATGAGTTAGTTGTGAGATGATGTATTACGGAACGAGTAAAGAGACTTGCCGGTAACGAGATTGAACTAGGTATTGGATACCGACGATCGAATCTCGGGCAAGTAACATACCGATGACAAAGGGAACAACGTATGTTGTTATGCGGTCTGACCGACAAAGATCTTCGTAGAATATGTAGGAACCAATATGGGCATCCAGGTCCCGCTATTGGTTATTGACCGAGAATAGTTCTAGGTCATGTCTACATTGTTCTCGAACCGTAGGGTCCGCACGCTTAAGGTTTCGATGACAGTTATTATGAGTTTATGTATTTTGATATACCGAAGAAGTTCGGAGTCCCGGATGTGATCACGGACATGACGAGGAGTCTCGAAATGGTCGAGACATAAAGATTGATATATTGGATGGCTATATTCGGACACCGGAAAGGTTCCGGAAGTTTCCGGAGAAAACCGGAGTGCCGGAGGGGTTACCGGAACCCCCCGGGGGAAGTTATGGGCCTTAGTGGGCCAAGAGGGGAGAGAGAGGGGCCGCACCAGGAGGTGGCGCCCCCCAGAGTCCGAATAGGACAAGGAGGCGCCCCCTTCTCCCTCCCTCTCTCTCTTCCTTCCCCTTCTCCTTCCTAGTTGGACTAGGAAAGGGAGTCCTACTCAACTAGGAGGAGGACTCCTCCTCCTGAGCGTCTATAGGGGCGGCCGGCCTCCCCCCTCCCTCCTTTATATACGGGGGCAGGGGGGCACCCTAGGACACACAAGTTTGATCTACGGATCGTTCCTTAGCCGTGTGCGGTGCCCCCCTCCACCATATTCCACCTCGGTCATACCGTCATGAAGCTTAGGCGAAGCCCTGCGCGATAAAACATCAAGATCGTCACCACGCCGTCGTCTTGACGAACTCTCCCTCGACACTCGGCTGGATCGGAGTACGAGGGACGCCATCGAGCTGTCGTGTGTCAAGAACTCGGGGCGCCGAGTAACGGCGTCGGATCGGTCGGATCGCGAGGAGAACGTCGACTACTTCCTCTACGTTGTGATCGCTTCGCTTGGGTCTACGAGGGTACGAGACAACACTCTCCCTCTCGTTGCTATGCATCACCATGATCTTGCGTGTGCGTAGGAAATTTTTGAAATTACTACGTTCCCCAACAAAGGCATCCGAGCCTAGGTTTTTATGGTTTGATGTTTTGCACGAGTAGAACACAAGTGAGTTGTGGGCGATACAAGTCATACTACCTACCAAAGATGTCATACTTTGGTTCAGCGGTATTGTGAGATGAAGCGGCCTGGACCGACATTATGCGTGCGCTTCTGCGCGAGACTGGTTTCACCGCTCGAGCACTCGTTGCTTAAAGGTGACTGGTGGGTGCTGTCTCTCTCACTTTAGTTGAACCAAGTGTGGCTACGCTCGGTCCTTGAGAAGGTTAAAACGGAGTCTATTTGACGAAGTATCGTTGTGGTTTTGATGCGTAGGTGAGACTGGTTCTTGCTTAAGCCCGTAGCAGCCACGTAAAATTTGCAACAACAAAGTAGAGGACGTCTAACTTGTTTTTGCAGGGCATGTTGTGATGTGATATGGTCAAGACGTGATGCTATATTTTATTGTATGAGATGATCATGTTTTGTAACCGGTTATCGGCAATCGCGAGAGCCATATGGTTGTCGCTTTATTGTATGCAATGCAATCGCCCTGTAATGCTTTACTTTATCACTAAGCGGTAGAGATAGTCGTAGAAGCATAAGATTGGCGAGACGATAACGATGCTACGATGGAGATCAAGGTGTCGCGCCGGTGACGATGGTGATCATGACGGTGCTGCGGAGATGAAGATCACGAAGCACAAGATGATGATGACCATATCATATCACTTATATTGATTTGCATGTGATGTTTATCCTTTATGCATCTTATCTTGCTTTGATTGACGGTAGCATTATAAGATGATCTCTCACTAAATTATCAAGAAGTGTTCTCCCGGTATGCACCGTTGCCAAAGTTCGTCGTGCCCGCACACCACGTGATGATCGGGTGTGATAAGCTCTCGTCCATCTACAACGGTGCAAGCCAGTTTTGCACACGCAGAATACTCGGGTTATACTTGACGAGCCTAGCATATGCAGATATGGCCTCGGAACACGGAGACCGAAAGGTCGAACGTGAATCATATAGTAGATATGATCAACATAAGATGTTCACCATTGAAAACTACTCCATTTCACGTGATGATCGGTTATGGTTTAGTTGATTTGGATCACGTGATCACTTAGATGACTAGAGAGATGTCTTTCTAAGTGGGAGTTCTTAAGTAATATGATTAATTGAACTTAAATTTATCATGAACTTAGTACCTGATAGTATCTTGCTTGTTTATGTTTGATTGTAGATAGATGGCTCGTGTTGTTGTTCCGTTGAATTTTAATGCGTTCCTTGAGAAAGCAAAGTTGAAAGATGATGGTAGCAATTACACGGATGGGTCCGTAACTTGAGGATTATCCTCATTGCTGCACGTAAGAGTTACGTCCCGGATGCACCGCTAGGTGCAGAACTTCTTCTTTGGAGCAACACCGGATGTTGTGAACGTCTGGCGAGCAAAGCTGATGACTACTCTATAGTTCGATGTGCCATGCTTTACGGCTTAGAACCGGGACTTCAACGACGTTTTGAGCGTCATGGAGCATATGAGATGTTCCAGAGTTGAAGTTAATATTCAACAGAATGCCCGGATTGAGAGATATGAAGTCTCCAATAAGTTCTATAGCTGCAAGATGGAGGAGAATAGTTACATTAGTGAGCACATACTCGTAATGTCCGGGTACTACAATCACTTGACACAATTGGGAGTTAATCTTCCGGATGATTGTGTCATTGATGAAATTCTTCAATCACCGCCACCAAGCTACAAAGGCTTCGTGATGAACTATAATATGCAAGGGTTAGTAAAGACTATACCGAGCTCTTCGCAATGCTAAAGGCTGCGGAGGTAGAAATCAAGAAGGAGCATCAAGTGTTGATGGTCAATAAGACCACTAGTTTCAAGAAGAAAGGCAAAGGAAGAAGAAGGGAACTTCAAGAAGAACAGCAAGCAAGTTGTCGCTCAGAGAAGAAACCCAAGTCCGACCTAAGCCTGGCCGAGTGCTTCTACCGCAAGCGATCGTCATTTGAAGCGGAACTGCCCCAAGTATTTGGCGGATAAGAAGGATGGCAAGGTGAACAAAGGTATATGTGATATACATGTTATTGATGTGTACCTTACTAGAGCTCGCAGATAGCACTGGTATTTGATACTGGTTCTGCTGCTAATATTTGCAACTCAAACAGGACTACTGATTGCTTAACACCGGCAAAGGACGAGGTGACGATGCGCGTGGGAAATGGTTCCAAAGTTGATGTGATCGCGATCGACACGCTACCTCTACATCTACCTTCGGGATTAGTTTTAGACCTAAATAATTGTTATTTGGTGCTGCGTTGAGCATGAACATTATATCTGGATCTTGTTTGATGCGAGACGGTTATTCATTTAAATCGAGAGAATAATGGTTGTTCTATTTATATGAGTAATATCTTTTATGGTCATGCACCCTTGAGCAAAGTGGTCTATTTTGATGAATCTCGATAGTAGTGATACACATATTCATAATGTTGAAACCAAAAGATGCAGAGTTGATAATGATAGTGCAACTTATTTGTGGCAATCGCCGTTTAGGTCATATCGGTGTAAAGCGCATGAAGAAACTCCATACTGATGGACTTTTGGAGTCACTTGATTATGAATCACTTGGCACTTATGAACCGTGCCTTATGGGCAAGATGACTAGAACCCCGTTCTCCGGTACTATGGAGAGAGCAACAGATTTGTTGGAAATCATACATACAGATGTATGTGGTCCGATGAATGTTGAGGCTCGTGGCGGATATCGTTATTTTCTCACCTTCACAGATGACTTAAGCGGATATGGGTATATCTACTTAATGAAACATAAGTCTGAAACATTTGAAAAGTTCAAAGAATTTCAGAGTGAAGTTGAAAATCATCATAATAAGAAGATCAAATTTCTACGATCGATCGTGGAGGTGAATATTTGAGTTACGAGTTTGGTCTACATTTGAAACAATGCGGAATAGTTTCAAACTCACGCCACCCTAACACCACAACGTAATGGTGTGTCCGAGCGTCGAATCGCACTTTACTAGATATGGTGCGATCTATGATGTCTCTTACAGATTTACCGCTATCGTTTTGGGGTTATGCTCTAGAGACGGCCGCATTCACACTGAATAGAACACCGTCGAAATCCGTTGAGACGACACCTTATGAACTGTGGTTTGGCAAGAAACCAAAGTTGTCGTTTCTTAAAGTTTGGGGATGCGATGCTTATGTGAAAAAGCTTCAACCTGATAAGCTCGAACCCAAATCGGAAAAATGTGTCTTCATAGGATACCCAAAGGAGACAGTTGGGTACACCTTCTATCACAGATCCGAAGGCAAGACATTCGTTGCTAAGAATGGATCCTTTCTAGAGAAGGAGTTTCTCTCGAAAGAAGTGAGTGGGAGGAAAGTAGAACTTGATGAGGTAATAGTACCTTCTCCCTTACTTGAAAGTAGTTTGCCGCAGAAACCGGTTTCTGAGACATCTACACCAAGTAGAGAGGAAGTTGATGATGTTGATCATGAAACTTGAGATCAAGTTAATCTGAGAACCTCGTAGATCAACCAGAGTAAGATCCGCACTGTGAGTGGTACGGTAATCCTGTTCGGAAATCATGCTACTAGATCATGATGAACCTACGAACTATGAAGAAGCGATGGTGAGCCCAGATTCCATAAAATGGCTTGAGGCCATGAAATCTGAGATGGGATCCATGTATGAAAACAAAGTATGGACTTTGGTTGACTTGCCGAGGGTAGGCAAGCAATAGAAAACAAGTGGATCTTCAAGAAGAAGACCGACGCCGGTAATAATATTATCACACAAAGCTCGACTTGTCGCAAAGGGTTTTCGACAAGTTCAAGGGATTGACTACGATGAGACCTTCTCACCCGTAGCGATGCTTAAGTCTGTCCGAATCATGTTAGCAATTGCCGCATTTTATGATTATGAAATTTGGCAAATGGATGTAAAGACTGCATTCTGAATGGATTTACGGAAGAAGAGTTGTATATGATGCAACCGAAGGTTTTATCGATCCAAAGGAGCTAACAAAGTATGCAAGCTCCAATGATCCATCTATGGACTGGTGCAAGCATCTCGAGTTGGAATAAACGCTTTGATAGTGTGATCAAAGCATTTGGGTTTGTCTGAGACTTTTGGAGAAGCTTTGTATTTACAAGAAAGTGAGTGGGAGCTCAGTAGCATTTCGATATTATATGTAGATGACATATTGCTAATCGGAAATGATATAGAATTTCTGGATAGCATAAAGGGATACTTGAATAAGAGTTTTTCAATGAAAGACCTCGGTGAAGCTGCTTACATATTGGGCATCAAGATCTATAGAGATAGATCAAGGCGCTTAATTGGACTTTCACAAAGTACATACCTTGACAAAATTTTGAAGAAGTTCAAAATGGATCAAGCAAAGAAAGGGTTCTTGCACGTGTTACAAGGTGTGAAGTTGAGTAAGACTCAATGCCCGACCACTTCGTAAGATAGAGAGAAATGAAAGATGTTCCTATGCTTCAGCCATAGGCTCTATCATGTATGCAATGCTGTGTACCGGACCTGATGTGTGCCTTGCTATAAGCCTAGCAGGAGGTACCAAAGTAATCGAGGTGGATCATCGGACAGCGGTCAAGAACATCTGAAATACGAAAAGGACTAAGGATATGTTTCTCGTATATGGAGGTGACAAAGAGCTCATCGTGGCGGTTACGTTGATGCAAGCTTTGACACCGATCCGGACGATTCTAAATCGCAGACCGGATACGTATTTACACTAAACGGAGGAGCTGCCAGTTAGTGCAGTTCTAAACAAAGCGTCGTAGCGGGATCTACATGTGAAGCGGAGTACATAGCAGCTTCGGAAGCAGCTAATGAAGGAGTCTGGATGAAGGAGTTCATATCCGATCTAGGTGTCATACCTAGTGCATCGGGTCCAATGAAAATCTTCTATGACAATCTCGGAGCAATTGCCTTAGCGAAGGAATCCAGATTTCACAAGAGGACCAAGCACATCAAGAGACGCTTCAATTCCATCCGGGACTTAGTCGGTGGGAGACATAGAGATTTGCAAGATACATACGGATCTGAATGTTGCGCACCCGTTGACTAAGCCTCTTCCACGAGCAAAACATGATCAGCACCAAGACTCCATGGGTGTTAGAATCATTACTATGTAATCTAGATTATTGACTCTAGTGCAAGTGGGAGATCAAGGAAATATGCCCTAGAGGCAATAATAAAGTTATTATTTATTTCCTTATTTCATGATAAATGTTTATCATTCATGCTATAATTGTATTAACCGGAAACATGATACATGTGTGAATGCATAGACAAAACAATATGTCACTAGTATGCCTCTACTAGACTAGCTTGTTAATCAAAGATGGTTATGTTTCCCACCATGAACAAAGAGTTTTTATTTGATTAACGAGGTCACATCATTAGTAGAATGATCTGATTGACATGACCCATTCCATTAGCTTAGCACACGATCGCTTAGTATGTTGCTACTGCTTTTATCCATGACATATACATGTTCCTGTAACTATGAGATTATGCAACTCCGTTTACGGAGGAACACTTTGGGTGCTACCAAACGTCACAACGTATGTCGGGGGGGGACGTGTCTGCCGCCCAAAGCACCTATGGGGCAGGGGCCCTTCGTCTCAGGCGGATACGAGGGCGGAGGGAGCACAGAGAGCAGATCGAGGCGATGCACGCGGGCGATCTTTTACCCAGCTTCGGGCCGCGATGGTCGCGTAAAACCCTACTGCTGCTTTGTGTTGTATTGGGCTCGGGAGCTTGAAGAGCTACAGTAGCAGCTACACCGAGCGTGGGAGTTGCAAAAGATTCGAACCCCCTCCACGTTGTGCATGGGCCTCCTTTTATAGTGCAAGGGGTCACCGACAGGTGTCAACGTAGGAGAGAGGGGTAAAAGTGTAAAAGAGGTGGTAGTTGGAACAGTGCGGGAACAGTGGAGCTACAGTGCTTGAACAGTGGTTTCTACCTACTTTGACAGTGGGGGACAAAGGCATTTAATGCCCGTCGCCGTCGACCCCAAAAGCTCCCGCCCTTGCGTCTCCGTTTGCCACGGCGATGGATCCACCACCGTGGAGTGCCACCGCACCCCAGGCTCTTGCAGCCACCCGCCACGCGTCCTCGAAAGGCCCTGTAGGCGGCGCGTGGGCGATGAGCTGGAGTGCGGGCACACAGGCGTAGCTCTCCGGCAAGTACCTTGCGGGGTCTTGATCTTGCCGGACCCGGAGCTTGTCCGCCTTGTAACTTGCCGCCCGGGCCCTCGCCGACGCGCGAGATAGCGCCGAGGCGTGTCTTCTCGATGTAATCTTCTAGTCTCCCCGGCGAGCTCCTCTCGCCAGGGCCTTGCGTGAGTGATGTAATCTTGAGCCTGGAACGGCCTTCCCGGCAAGCTCCTCTTGCCGGGGTCTCGATCTTCTGTCTTGTAAACTTTGTTCTTCAATGGCTTGATATGGAGCAAGAATGGTCTCCGGCAAGCACATGGTAAACCCTGCCGCGGGGAGCTGCGACTGCCCGTGCACAAGTTGGGGTACTGAGGTACCCCTACCTTAGTACACCGATAGGAGCCCCCGGGCCTGGGCCACACACGGTGCCGAGCGCTGTTGGGCCAGGCCCAAAACAGTGCACAGGCACACGAGGCCCACGGTGCGCTGAATCCACTTCTGCATCTGCCGCCTCCCCCGTAATGGCACGCGTCGATTGCGGCGTCGTGGGAGACGTGGGCGGCGCATGCAGTCTTTAAGGCATCCACCCCGTGATCGTGGTGCAGAGCGAGGTCGCTTCACCCGTCGCTCCGGCTCCGCTTTTTCGCCACGCGGCCCTCATGCACGGAGGTCGTGGGCGGCGAAGGTGGGAGACCGAGCCGTCACGGGCGGAGAAGGCGAGCCGCCCCGCCTCCTCCGCCTCCTCGCTTCCCGATTGGCGAAGGGCGGTTGAGTTTCACCTCGCCCCTTTAAAAGGGGCGGAAGGGGAGCACAATGGCCACACTCATCCTCTTCTCCCTTCGTTTTCATCTTCTGTTCTTCTTTCCGCCATGAAAGGAGGGAATCCCGGTTCTTCGACGGTGGCAGCGAGGGTTGCCTCCAGGCAGCGCACCTCTCCCTATCCCGCTCCCGTGGCGTCGGAGCCGGCCACGAGGGGAAGAGGGAGAGGGCGTGGCCGCGGACGAGGCCGAGGGCGTGGTCGAGGCGGCCGGGGGAGAGGCGGTCGTGGCGATGAGCCTCCCCCGTCTCCTCCGGCGGCTCCCGTCCTCGAGGCGGTCCACACTGGAGACGATCCCTGGGAGTTCTTCATCAAGCTTCGCCGAGCGCCTCGTCGCCGCCTCCGGCTGCCGGCCCGTTCATGAGCGCAATGGGACCGGATCCGCCCGAGGTGATGGAGTTAGCGCATGAGGGGCTGCGGGATCAGCGGCACTCGGGTGAGTGTCGTGTCCCCAGCCCCCGGCGTGATGTTCTTCGACCGAGGGTGGAAGACGTTCGCCCGGATCCATAGCTTGACGGCAGGGTTTACCCTCCATTTCAAGTTAATGGAGGGCGACCTTTTCGCCGTCAAGGTCTTCGGGGACTACAGGACCCGGGTGAGATGCTGTGTGGACAGCTCCTCCGATAGCGAAGGTCCCTCCTCGAGCGAGAGTGACGAGGAGGGGAGCGACAGCGACGACGAGGGGGATGGCGGGCCCGACTAGGTGTCGGACGCCGCCCCGCGCGCCACCGGCGACCCCGTCTCCTGGGGTGCCGGCCTTCTGAACTCCCCGGGGCCGTCTCCTTGGGCGGCTGGCATAGGGAGGCTGCGGAAGAGGAAGAGGGGGTGGCGGCAAGGCCGTCAAATCGGAGTACGAGGGCGAGGTGCCCTCGTCAGCGTGCTGACGTCCCACCACCCCGTCTTCAAGCTCTGCCATCGACGCCTTCGTCTCGCCAAGCTCCTGGCCGGCTCCCGGGGGGTTCTCTTGGTGTCTTCTGGCGCCCGTAGCTCTCCTAGGCGCTCCTTCCCCCCCGCAAGCTTTTCTTGCCGGGGATCTTGACCTACCTCCTGAACTCCCTAACAGAGAAACAGAGAGGGATCACGGCACCTTATCTTTTTAACTTGTAAGCCTTCGGGCCTTAGCTGCATTTAAAACTTGTAATCCTCTCTATCATGTTTTTCATCCTCTATGGACTTGTACTAAACTAGGATGTTTTTAATGAAAAGAGGGGAAAGCTTGCCGGACTGAGTCTTCTACTTGACCACGTGCCTTGTATGTTCCTACCCTACGCTCTCGGGGAGCTTGCCGGTGCGAACACGCTTGTGAGAAAAGGGACATCAGCAGCCCGCTGGCTGGTGTTGCTTCCGACAAGCAACCTTGCCGGGCCAGTTGCAGCGCACTTGTGTTTGTTGAGCATGCTCGAAACGTAACAAGGGCGCGAAACTTGTCGCGGCTCACTTTTAACTCGTTGAGCGTGCTCGAAAACAAACCAAGGGCGCAACTGGGCCACGACTTGGCTCCTCCTGCGCACGGGTTTTACAAGACACGCTCGTTCAAAGACGCAGCCTCGCTTTCCCCGGTCCATAAGAGGATGCATGACGAGGGATGAAAAACTTATCTGATATCGCAGCCCCCAGCAACTCTGGCTTGCCGGGGAAGAGTCTTGGCACTCGCAGCCCCCGGCGACCCTGGCTTGCCGGGCCCCAGGTGCTGGTGTGCTCTTTTGGTTTCTCCTTGTTGCTGCAATTTCAGCCATAAAAACAGCTGAGATAGATCTGCAACAGCTTCATTACTTAATGCTTATGTATATAAGTCTTGATTCTGCAATACGATGCCGTGCCTTGCCCTTCGTATGTTTATACTCTACGCTCTCGGGGAGCTTGCCGGTGCGAACACGCTTGCTGAGTCTTGGAACATCGCAGCCCTGGCCGGTGGTGTTGTTACCGGCAAGCAACCTTGCCGGGCCAGTTGCAGCGCGCTTGTGTTTATCGAGCGGACTCGGAAACAAGCCAAGGGCGCAACTAGGCCACGACTTGGCTCCTCTCGCGCACAAGTCTCTCATACGAAGGGCATCCTACGGCAGGGCTTGCCATGTTATACCCTCTACTTTACACCCTTTGTGCGCTTTTACCCTACGCTTCTAGGGAACTTGCCGACGCGAACACGCTTGCTGAGTGCGGAACATCAGCAGCCCGCTGGCTGGTGTTGTTACCGGCAAGCAACCTTGCCGGGCCAGTTGCAGCGCGCTTGCGTTTATCGAGCGGACTCGGAAACAGGCCAAGGGCGCAACTGGGCCACGACTCGGCTCCTCCGCGCACAGGTTTTGCGCACAAAGGACGAACGCACGAGGGATATAACATAAAAGTGCATGGAATTAAGAAGTGCTTTGCACCAAAGCTCGGATGACTTAGCTTCTCTGTTTCTCGCTTCCTTGCACTTGCCGGTGGAGCTCGATGGCGCGCCCTCGATGGCAGCGCAGCACTCCGGGGAGACGCGCTTGTCGGAGTAGGCACCAGAGCTATTCTCGCCGGGCTTGGACCGGAGCTCGATGGCGCGTCCTCGACGGCAGCGCAGCGTTCCGGGGAGGTGCGTTTGCCGAAACGAGCACCAGAGCGGTCCTTGCCGGACTTGGAGCGCTCCGAGTAGCTGTGCTCGCCGGAGTGAGCACCAGAGCCGTCCTCGCCGGACTTAAAGCTCGCTGGTGCGTTCTCGACGGCGGCGTAGCGTTCCAGGGAGACGAGCTTGCTGAAGTGGAGGGGAAGCGGGGGCGAGCGGCGCGAGGAGCTGGATATGCTCGGACTCCTAACAGCGTTAGGAGGAGCAGGGTCCTGCCTCGGCACTTTCGCTTTGCTCATGCACGGACAGCGGTTCGGAGCATCCCGCGAGCCTCCGGCATGTTCTTGCCCCAGCATGCGAGTACCACCTCCCGTGGTACGGTGCTGCTGGGTTGTCGTGTGCTGAGATGGACGTGGATCCACGGAGACGAGGCGCGGTCATCCGTCCTGTCCCTGGATCCGGTGGCGCCGCGAGTGCCCTCGCCGGCGACCACCCTTCCGACGGCGTCTCCTCCGCCCACCGTTGGCTCCGGTGGCGGCGGTTGAGATGCAGATGGGTCTGCAACCCTCGAGGCCCTCGTCTTCGGGGCCATGGCGCAGTTGTCGATGAAGTTGCTGACAAAACTGGAGAGGTTGATGAAGAACGCGCCCGCGCGAACGCTGGATCAGGTCCGCACAACCTCGACGCCCCCTACCTGGCGCGCCAAAGATGTCGGGGCGGCCGTGGTTCCGCCGCCGCGAAGCACCTATGGGGCAGGGCCCTTCGTCTGCAGGCGGTACGAGGGCGGAGGGAGCACAGAGAGCAGATCGAGGCGATGCACGCGGGCGGTCTTTTACCCAGCTTCGGGCCGCGATGGTCGCGTAAAACCCTACTGCTGCTTTGTGTTGTATTGGGCTCGGGAGCTTGAAGAGCTACAGTAGCAGCTACACCGAGCGTGGGAGTTGCAAAAGATTCGAACCCCCTCCACGTTGTGCATGGGCCTCCTTTTATAGTGCAAGGGGTCACCGACAGGTGTCAACGTAGGAGAGAGGGTAAAAGTGTAAAAGAGGTGGTAGTTGGAACAAGGCGGAACAAAGGAGCTACAAAGGCTTGAACAGTGGTTTCTACCTACTTTGACAGTGGGGGACAAAGGCATTTAATGCCCGTCGCCGTCGACCCCAAAAGCTCCCGCCCTTGCGTCTCCGTTTGCCACGGCGATGGATCCACCACCGTGGAGTGCCACCGCACCCCCCAGGCTGCGCAGCCACCCGCCACGCGTCCCTGGAAAGGCCCCAGAGCGACGCGTGGGCAGATGAGCTGGAGTGCGGGCACACAACGCAGCTCTCCCGGCAAGTACCTTGCCGGGGTCTTGATCTTGCCGGACCCGGGAGCTTGTCGGGCCTTGTAACTTGCCGCTCCCCGGGCCCTCGCCGGGACGCGTATAGCGCCGAGGCGTGTCTTCTACGATGTAATCTTCTAGTCTCCCCGGCGAGCTCCTCTCGCCAGGCCTTGCGTGAGTGATGTAATCTTGAGCTCGAACGGCCTTCCCGCAAGCTCCTCTTGCCGGGTCTCGATCTTCTGCCTTGTAAACTTTGTTCTTGAATGGCTTGATATGGAGCAAGAATGGTCTCCGCAAGCACATGGTAAACCCTGCCGCTGGGGAGCTGCGATTGCCAGGCACAAGTTGGGGTACTTGAGGTACCCTACCTTAGTACACCGACAACGTGAATCGGGTGATTATAAAGGAGTACTACAGTGTCTCCAAAGGCAGATGTTGGGTTGGCGTTTCGAGATTAGGTTTTGTCACTCCGATTGTTGGAGAGGTATCTCTGGGCCCTCTCGGTAATGCACATCATCAAGCCTTGCAAGCATTGCAACTAATGAGTTAGTTGTGAGATGATGTATTACGGAACGAGTAAAGAGACTTGCTTGTAACGAGATTGAACTAGGTATTGGATACCGACGATCGAATCTCGGGCAAGTAACATACCGATGACAAAGGGAACAACGATGTTGTTATGCGGTCCGACCGACAAAGATCTTCGTAGAATATGTAGGAACCAATATGGGCATCCAGGTCCCGCTATTGGTTATTGACCGAGAATAGTTCTAGGTCATGTCTACATTGTTCTCGAACCGTAGGGTCCGCACGCTTAAGGTTTCGATGATGCTTATTATGAGTTTATGTATTTTGATATACCGAAGAAGTTCGAGTCCCTGATGTGATCACGGACATGACGAGGAGTCTCAAATGGTCGAGACATAAAGATTGATATATTGGATGGCTATATTCGGACACCGGAAAGGTTCCGGAAGTTTCCGGAGAAAACCGGAGTGCCGGAGGGGTTACCGGAACCCCCCGGGGGAAGTTATGGGCCTTAGTGGGCCAAGAGGGGAGAGAGAGGGGCCGCACCAGGAGGTGGCGCGCCCCCGGGGAGTCCGAATAGGACAAGGAGGGGGGGGGCGCCCCTTCCCTCTCCCTCTCCCTCTCTTTCCTTCCCCCTTCTCCCTTCCTAGTTGGACTAGGAAAGGGGAGTCCTACTCCAACTAGGAGGAGGACTCCCCCCTCCTTGGCGCGCCTATAGGGGCGGCCGGCCTCCCCCTCCCTCCTTTATATACGGGGCAGAGGGCACCCTAGGACACACAAGTATTGATCTACGGATCGTTCCTTAGCCGTGTCGGTGCCCCCTCCACCATATTCCACCTCGGTCATACCGTCAAGCTTAGGCGAAGCCCCGCGCCGTAAAACATCAAGATCGTCCACCACGCCATCGTGCCGACGGAACTCTCCCTCGACACTCGGCTGGATCGAGTACGAGGGACGCCATCGAGCTGTACGTGTGTCAAGAACTCGGGGCGCCGGAGTAACGGCGCCGATCGGTCGGATCGCGAGGAGAACGTCGACTACTTCCTCTACGCCAGATCGCTTCCGCTTCGGGTCTCGAGGGTGCGAGACAACACTCTCCCCTCTCGTTGCTATGCATCACCATGATCTTGCGTGTGCGTAGGAAATTTTTTGAAATTACTACGTTCCCCAACACTTGGTGACACGTAGGAAATTTTTGAATTTCTCGCCACGCTCCCCAAAGAAGGCATCATGAGCTAGGTCTATTGCGTAGATTCTTTGCACGAGTAGAACACAAAGTAGTTGTGGGCGTTGATTTTGTTCAATATGCTTACCGTTACTAGTCCAATCTTGTTTCGACGGTATTGTGGGATGAAGCGGCCGGACCGACCTTACACGCATTTTCACGTGAGACAGGTTCCACCGATTGACATGCACTTCGTGCATAAGGTGGCTAGCGGTGCCGCCTCCCACTTTAGTCGGAACGGATTCGATGAAAAGGGTCCTTATGAAGGGTAATAGCAATTGGCAAATCACGTTGTGGTTTTGCGAGGTAAGAAACGTTTTGCTAGAAACCCATAGCAGCCATCGTAAAACATGCAAACAACAATTAGAGAACGCCTAACTTGTTTTTGCAGGTATGCTATGTGATGTGATATGGCCAAGAAGAATGTGATGAATGATATGTGATGTATGAGATTGATCATGTTCTTGTAATAGGAATCACGACTTGCATGTCGATGAGTATGACAACGGCAGGAGCCATAGGAGTTGTCTTAATTTATTGTATGACCTGCATGTCATTGAACAACGCCATGTAATTACTTTACTTTATTGCTAACCGTAGCCATAGTAGTAGAAGTAATAGTTGGCGAGACAACTTCATGGAGACACGATGATGGAGATCATGATGATGGAGATCATGGTGTCATGCCGGTGACGATGATGATCATGGAGCCCCGAAGATGGAGATCAAAAGGAGCAAAATGATATTGGCCATATCATGTCACTATTTGATTGCATGTGATGTTTATCATGTTTATGCATCTTGTTTACTTAGGATGACGGTAGTAAATAAGATGATCCTTACAAAATTTCAAGAAGTGTTCTCCCTAATCGTGCACCTTGCTACAGTTAAATCGCTTCTAAATACCACGTGATGATCGGGTGTGATGGATTCTTACGCTCACATACAACGGTGTAAGACAGTTTTACACAGCGAAAACACTTAGGGTTAACTTGACGAGCCTAGCATGTACGGACATGGCCTCGAACACGGAGACCGAAAGGTCGAGCATGAGTCGTATAGTAGATACGATCAACATGAAGATGTTCACCGATGATGACTAGTCCGTCTCACGTGATGATCGGACACGGCCTAGTTGACTTGGATCATGTAATCACTTAGATGACCAGAGGGATGTCTATCTGAGTGGGAGTTCATAAGATGAACTTAATTATCCTGAACATAGTCAAAAGATCTTTGCAAATTATGTCGTATGCTCGCGTTTTAGTTCCACTGTTTAGATATGTTCCTAGAGAAAATATAGTTGAAAGTTGAGAGTAGCGAGTATGCGAACAGTAGAAAGCTTATGTCCTTAATGCACCGCTCAGTGTGCTGAACCCCAAACGTCGTTTGTGGATGTTGCGAACATCGGACATACAGGTTTTGATAACTACGTGATAGTTCAGATAAACGGTTTAGAATTAAGGCACCGAAGATGCTTTTCGAAACGTCGCGGAACATATGAGATGTTTCGAGGGCTGAAATTGGGATTTCAGGCTCGTGCCCACGTCAAGAGGTATGAGACCTCCGACGATTTTCTTAGCCTGCAAACTTAGGGAGAAAAGCTCAATCGTTGAGCTTGTGCTCAGATTGTCTGAGTGCGACAAATCACTTGAATCGAGTGGGAGTTGATCTTCCAGATGAGATAGTGATATTTCTCCAAAGTCATTGCCACCAAGCTGCTAGAGCTTTGTGATGAACTATAACATATCAGGGATAGATATGATGATCCTTGAGGTATTCGTGATGTTTGACACCGCAAAAGTAGAAATCAAGAAGGAGCACCAATTGTTGATGGTTGGTGAAACCACTAGTTTTAAAGAAGGGCAAGGGCAAGAAGGGATACTTCATGAAACGGCAAATCAGCTGCTGCTCCAGTGAAGAAACCCAAGGTTGAACCCAAACCCGAGACTAAGTGCTTCTAATAAAGGGAACCACCACTGGAGCAGAATTACCCTAGATACTTGGTAGATGAGAAGGCTGGCAAGGTCGATAAAAGTATATTGGATATACATTATGTTAATGTGTACTTTACTAGTACTCCTAGTAGCACCGTGGTATTAGATACCGTTCGGTTGCTAAGTGTTAGTAACTCAAATAAAAGAGCTACGAGAATAAACGGAGATCTAGCTAAAGGTGAGTGACGATATGTGTTGAAGTGTTTCCAAGTTTGATGTGATCAAACATCGCACGCCCCTCTACCATCAAGATTAGTATTAAACCTGAATAATTGTCATTTGGTGTTTTATGCTGAGCATAGACATGATTGGATTATGTCTATCGCAATACGGTTATTCATTTAAGGAGAACAATGGTTACTCTATTTATTTGAATAATACCTTCAATGGTCTTGCACCTAAAGGAATGGTTTATTGAATCTCGATCGTAGTGATACACATTTTCATGCCAAAAGATATAAGATAGTAATGATAGTACCACTTACTTGTGGCACTGCCATGTAAGCCATATTGGTGTAAAACGCATGAAGAAGCTCCATGTTGATGGATCTTTGGACTCACTCGTTTTGAAAAGTTTGAGACATGCGAACCATGTCTATTGGTGTATACGCATGAAGAAACTCCATGCAGATGGATAGTTTGGACTCACTTGATTTTGAATCACTTGAGATATGCAAATTATACCACATGGGCAAGATGACTAAAAAGCCTCGTTTTTCAAAAAATGGAACAAGATAGCAACTTGTTGGAAGTAACACATTTTGATGTGTGCAGTCCAATGAGTGCCGAGGCATGCAAATGAATATCATTATGTTCTTACTTCACGATGATTCGAGTAGATGTAGAATATATTTACTTGATGAAACACAAGTCTGAATTATTGAATGGTTCAAGTAATTTCAGAGTGAAGTTGAAGATCATCGTGACAAGAGGATGAAATGTCTATGATATGATCATAGAGATGAGTATCTGAGTTACGAGCTTTGGCACGCAATTAAGACATTGTGGAAATTGTTTCACAATTAGTACCGCCTGGAACACCATAGTGTGATGATGTGTCCGAACATCATAGTTGCACCCTATTGGATATGGTGCGTACCATGATGTCTCTTACCGAATTACCACTATTTTTTATGGGTTAGGCATTAGAAACAACCACATTCACTTTAAATAGGGCACCACGTAATTCCGTTGAGATGACACCGTATGAACTATGGTTTAGAGAAACCTAAGCTGTCATTTCTTAAAGGTTTGGGGCTGTGACGCTTATGTGAAAAAGTTTCAGGTTAATAAGCTCGAACCCAAAGCGGATAAAATGCATCTTCATAGGACACCCAAAACAGTTGGGTATACCTCCTAATTCACATCCGAAAGCAATAGGGATTGTTTCTTGAATCGGGTCCTTTCTCGAGGAAAAGTTGAGTGGGAGGATGGTGGAGACTTGATATGGTTGTTGAACCGTCACTACAACTAGTGTGTAGCAGAGCACAGGAAGTTGTTCCTGTGGCACCTACACCAATTGAAGTAGAAGCTTATGATAGTGATCATGAAACTTCAGATCAAGTCACTACCGTACCTCGTAGGGTGACAAGGATGCGTACTGCTTTAGAGTGGTACAATAATTCTGTCTTGAAGGTCATGTTGCTAGACAACAATGAACCTACGAGCTATGGAGAAGCGATGGTGGGCCCAAATTCCGACAAATGGTTAGAATCCATGAAATCCGAGATAGGATCCATGTATCAGAACAAAGCATGGACTTTGGTGGACTTGCCCGATGATCGGCAAGCCATTGAGATAAATGGATCTTTGAGAAGAAGACGGACGTGGACGGTGATGTCACCGTCTATGAAGCTCGACTTGTGGCGAAAAGTTTTTCACAAGTTCAAGGAGTTGACTACGATGAGATTTTCTCATCCGTAGCGATGCTTAAGTCTGTCGGAATCATGTTAGCATTAGATGCATTTATGAAATCTGGCAGATGGATGTCAAAACGAGTTTCCTTACCAGTGTTCGTAAGGAAAGGTTGTATGTGATACAATCCGAAAGTTTTTGTCGATCCTAAGGATGCTAAAAGGTATGCTGGCTCCAGCGATTCTTCTAAGGACTGGAGTAAGCATCTCGGAGTTGGAATGTGCACTTTGATAAGATAATCAAAGATTTTAGGTTTATACAAAGTTTATGAGAAACTTGTATTTCCAAAGAAGTGAGTGGGAGCACTATAGAATTTCTGATGAGTATATGTTGTTGACATATTGTTGATCAGAAATGATGTAGAATTTCTGGAAAGCATATAGGGTTATTTGAAAGGTGTTTTTCAATGGAAAACCTGAATTAGGCTACTTGAATAATAAGCATCAAGATCTATATGATAGATCAAAATGCTTAATAGTACTTTCAAATGAGCACGTATTTTGACATGATCTTGAAGGAGTTCAAGATGGATCACCAAAGAAGAAGTTCTTGCCTGAGATGTAAGGTATGAAGTTAAGACTTAAAAGCTCAACCACGGCAGAATAGAGAGAAAGGACGAATGTCGTCCCCTATGCTTCAGACGTAGGCTCTGTAGTATGCTATGCTGTGTACCGCACCGGAAGTGTGCCTTGCCATGAGTCAGTCAAGGGGTACAAGAATGATCCAGGAATGGATCATTGGACAACGGTCAAAATTGTCCTTGGAGTAAATAAGGACATGTTTCTCGATTATGGAGGTGATAAAGAGTTCGGCGTAAAGGGTTACGTCGATGCAAGCTTTAACACCTATCCGAGTGACTCTGAGTAGCAAACCGGATACATATAGTGGAGCAACCATTTGGAATAGCTCCAAGTGGAGCGTGAAAGCAGCATTTACAATATGACCTAGAAATTTGCAAACCACACACGGACCTGAAAGGTTCAGTCCCGTTGACTAAAACCTCTCTCACAAGCAAAACTTGATCAAACCCCAGAACTCATTTGATGATGTTGGTCACATGGCGATGTGACCTGTCAATGTTAAATCACATGGCGATGTGAACTAGATTATTGACTCTAGTGCAAGTGGGAGACTGTTGGAAATATGCCCTAGAGGCAATAATAAAAGTATTATTATATTTCCTTGTTCATGATAATTGTCTTTTATTCATGCTATAACTGTATTATCCGGAAATCGTAATACACGTGTGAATACATAGACCACAATATGTCCCTAGTGAGCCTCTAGTTGACTAGCTCGTTGTGATCAACAGATAGTCATGGTTTCCTGACTATGGACATTGGATGTCGTTGATAATGGGATCACATCATTAGGAGAATGATGTGATGGACAAGACCCAATCCTAAGCATAGCACAAAGATCGTGTAGTTCGTTTGCTAGAGCTTTTCCAATGTCAAAGTATCTCTTCCTTAGACCATGAGATCGTAACTCCCGGATACCGTAGGAGTGCTTTGGGTGTATCAAACGTCACAACGAATCGGGTGACTATAAAGGTGCATTACAGGTATCTCCGAAAGTGTCTTTTGGGTTGACACGGATCGAGGCGGGATTTGTCACTCCGCAAACGGAGAGGTATCTCTGGGCCCACTCGGTAGGACATCATCATAATGTGCACAGTGTGACCAAGGGGTTGATCACGGGATGATGTGTTGCGGAACGAGTAAAGAGACTTGCCGGTAACGAGATTGAACAAGGTATCGGTATACCGACGATTGAATCTCGGGCAAGTAAAATACCGCTTGACAAAGGGAATTGTATACGGGATCGATTGAGTCCTTGACATCGTGGTTCATCCGATGAGATCATCGTGGAACATGTGGGAGCCAACATGGGTATCCAGATCCCGCTGTTGGTTATTGACCGGAGAACGTCTCGGTCATGTCTACATGTCTCCGAACCCGTAGGGTCTACACACTAAGGTTCGATGACGCTAGGGTTATAAAGGAAGCTTGTATGTGGTTACGAATGTTGTTGGAGTCCCGGATGAGATCCAGACGTCACGAGGAGTTCCGGAATGGTCCGGAGGTAAAGATTTATATATGGGAAGTCCTGTTTTGGTCACCGGAAAAGTTTGGGGTTTATCGGTAACGTACCGGGACTACCGGGAGGGTCCCGGGGGTCCACCAAGTGGGGCCACCTGCCCCAGAAGGCTGCGTGGGCCAAGTGTGGGAGGGGACCAGCCCCTAGGTGGGCTGGGGCGCCCCCCAACAAGGCCCAAGGCGTGGGAAGTGTAGGGAGGGGCAAAACCTAGGTCCAGATGGGCCTTAAGGCCCACCTAGTGGGCGCCTCCCCCTCTCTCCCCTCTTGGCCGCCTCCCCAAGTCCCATCTAGGGCTGGCCGCACCCCTTGGGGGGGAACCCTAGGTGGGGGCGCAGCCCTCCCTTCCCCTATATATACTTGAGGTTTGGGGCTGCTATCAACACATGAGAACTTCTCCTCTTGGTGCAGCCTTGCCTCTCCCTCCTCCTCCTCTCCCTTGGTGCTTGGTGAAGCCCTGCAGGATTGCCACGCTCCTCCATCACCACCACGCCATTGTGCTGCTGCTGGAGGAGTCTTCCTCAACCTCTCCTCTCTCCTTGCTGGATCAAGGCATGGGAGACGCCACCGGGCTGTCGTGTGTTGAACACGGAGGTGCCGTCCGCTCGCACTAGGATCTCCAATGATTTGGATCACGACGAGTACGACTCCTTCAACCCCGTTCTCTTGAATGCTTCCGCTTAGCGATCTACAAGGGTATGTAGATGCACTCTCCTTCCCCTCGTTGCTGGTTTCTCCATAGATAGATCTTGGTGACACGTAGGAAAATTTTGAATTTCTGCTACGTTCCCCAACATAAAGATCTTCGTAGAATATGTAGGAGCCAATATGGGCATCCAGGTTCCATTATTGGTTATTGACCGAGAATAGTTCTAGGTCATGTCTACATAGTTGTCGAACCCGTAGGGTCCGCACGCTTAACGTTACGATGACAGTTTTATTATGAGTTTATAAGTTTTGATGTACCGAAGTTTGTTCAGAGTCCCGGATGTGATCACGGACATGACGAGGAGTCTCGAAATGGTCGAGACATAAAGATTGATATATTGGAAGCCTATGTTTGGACATCGGAATGGTTCCGGGTGAAATCGGGATTTTACCGGAACACCGGGGGGTTACCGGAACCCTCCCGGGGGTTAATGGGCCTTAGTGGGCCATGAGGGAGAAGAGGAGGGCCGGCCAGGGCAGGCCGCGCGCCCCCTCCCCCCTAGTCCAAATAGGACAAGGTAGGACGGGGGGGCGCCTTTCCTCTTTCCCTCCCCCAAGTCCTAATCCAACTAGGAAAGGGGGGGAGTCCTACTCCCGGTGGGATTAGGACTCCTCCGGCGCGCCTCCTCCTAGGGCCGGCCGCACTCCCCTTGCTCCTTTATATACGGGGGCAGGGGGCGCCCTAGGACACACAAGTTGATCTACGGATCATTCCTTAGCCGTGTGCGGTGCCCCCCTCCACCATATTCCACCTCGGTCATATTGTCGCGGAGTTTAGGCGAAGCCCTGCGCCGGTAGAACATCATCATCGTCACCACGCCGTCGTCTTGTGGAACTCATCCCCGACGCTTTGCTGGATCGGAGCCCGGGGATCGTCATCGAGCTGAACATGTGCTGAACTCGGAGGTGCCGTACGTTCGGTACTTGGATCGGTCGGATCGTGAAGACGTACGACTACATCAACCGCGTTGTCATAACGCTTCCGCTTACGGTCTATGAGGGTACGTGGACAACACTCTCCCCTCTCGTTGCTATGCCATCACCATGATCTTGCGTGTGCGTAGGAATGTTTTTTGAAATTACTACGTTCCCCAACATCCGGATCATATTCTGGAGCAAATCAGTGAGCAAACGGAGGATAGTGCAAAGGACTGGATCTTTGCCTTACATAAAATCATGTCCCAAGATGATTTTGTGCGAGTGGTAGTAACCCTATGGGCAATCTGGGGAGCGAGAAGGAAGGCCATTCATGAAAACATCTTCCAAGCACCAGCGACAGTTCATGGTTTCATCAACTCTTACATCATGGAGCTGCAACAGATAGATGTAAAAACTTCACCTGCTGTTGCTCGCACCGCTCCACAACGCAGGTCACCCTAGATTCCACCGGATGTAGGTTTTCCGAAGTTCAACGCTGACGCCGCTGTTTCAAGGCACGGTGTCGGATCCATTGGCGTCATTGCTAGGGATCAGGGAGGTACTTTCGTGGGTGCCTCAGCACTAGTCTTCAGATTCATATCAGATCCACCCACGCTTGAAGCCCTAGCTATACGGGAGACTTTGGCTTTGGCCAATGATCTATATACTCAGAGTATACAGGTGGCTTCCGATTGCAAAGTAGTGGTGGACGACATCCAGAAGCGAAGCTTGGCTTGCTATGGTGCAATAGTTCAGGAGATTAGAGATATGTCTAGTTCTTTCACTTCATGTAATATAGTCTATGAAAGTAGGAGCTCAAATTTTGAGGCTCACAATTTAGCGAAGCATGCACTCACCCTGGGAGGTGGCCGCATTTTTGGTTAGGCCATCCGGGAAATCTTTTATCCGTCCCTGTAAACGTTGTATCGAATTAATAAAGCTTCACGGAATTGTCTAAAAAAACCAAGTAGCAGAGGCCGTGTGTGGGTGTCTCCCCCAACCCCTCACTCCTCTCCCCATTCCACCCAAACCCCACCCCACGCCAGGGCCATGGCGCTGCCGCGGATGAGCCTGATCGACGACGACCTCCTCGGTGAGATCCTCCTCCGCCTCCCGCCGGGCGAGTCGAAGCATCTCTTCCGCGCCGCGCTCATCTGCAAGCCCTGGCTCCGCCTCATTTGCCTTCCCGCCTTCCGCAGCCAGTACCGCGCGTTCCACGGAGCCCCTCCGCTGCTCGGCCTCCTCTACCGGAACCAGGTCTGCGACGGGGACCCGGCCCCAGGCTTCATCTCCACCACCTCGATGCCCGACTTCCCCCACCCGGCCTCCGACCGCTGCCCCGCGCGCCCCCTCGACTGCCACCACGGCCGCGTCCTCCTCCACATGTCCCACGATTCGGATATGGATCTCCTCGTCTGGGACCCCGTCACTGGAGACCGCCGCGTGGTGCCCGATCTGGACGTCGACTGGATGTTCTACACGGCCGCTGTGTCCTGCACTGCTGATAACCCGAAAGTATACGAGATCGCAACAGTTTTGGATAAGTAAGAGTGTCGAACCCAACGAGGAGCTAAATGTAGAATAAATATTCCCTCAAGTTCTATCGACCACCAATACAACTCTACGCATGCTTGACGTTCGCTTTACCTAGAACAAGTATGAAACTAGAATTGCTTTGTAGGTGTTGTTGGATAGGTTTTCAAGATAATAAAGAATACGTAAATAAAAAGTAGGAGCTGTTTAGATAAAGAAGCAATAAAGTAAGTATTAGTAGAGAGCTTTTTGTTACGATAAAGTAAATTTGTCCAAGGCAATCGATAACTAGATCGGTAATTGCTATTGCAATTTTATTTGAGGGAGAGGCATAAGCTAACATACTTTCTCTACTTGGATCATATGCACTTATGATTGGAACTCTAGCAAGCGTCCACAACTACTAAAGATTCATTAAGGTAAAACCCAACCATAGAATTAAAGTATCA
This sequence comes from Aegilops speltoides, assembly GCA_021437245.1. NCBI lineage: Eukaryota > Viridiplantae > Streptophyta > Magnoliopsida > Poales > Poaceae > Aegilops > Aegilops speltoides. Next base: position 43,757,917 of record CM038146.1, read on the forward strand.
AGTCCCCTTTTATCCCATACGCAAACAACCTACTTACTCGGTCTCAGGCTTTCACTCACCACGCCACCCACCATAAGCAAATCATAAACATATTGAAAACCATACAGCGGAGATCCCTCACGCTTGCGCGACATGGAGAGCACCATAGGACAGCACCAATAATAAAACATGCAACTCAAACCAATCACGATCATCAATTAACCCATAGGACAAAACGGATCTACTCAAACATCATAAGATAGCCATACATCATTGGGAAATAATATATAGTGGTGAGCACCATGTTTAAGTAGAGATTACAACGGGTAAGAGAGAGGTTACATCACTGCATAGAGGGAGGAAGAGTTGGTGATGAAGGCGGTGAAGTTGTTGGTGAAGATCGCGGTGATGATGATGCCCCCCCCCCAACGCTCCGGGGCCCCCCTTCTTCTTCTTCCTCCTTGAACTCCTCCCTAGATGGGAGAAGGGTTTCCCTTATGGTCCTTGTCTCCCATGGCTTGGGACAGGCGAGAGCCCCTCCGAGATTGGATCTATCTCTCTGTTTCTGCGTTCTCAGATTCTATCCCTTCACCGTTTCCTTTATATGTGGAGACCCGTAACTCCGATTGGGGTGAATCTTTCGCCCAGATCTTTCTCATAAAATTAGCTTTCTTGCGCGAAAAGAAGAGTGTCAACCGCTTTATGGGTGGCCCACGAGAGCCCAGGCTGCGCCCAGGGGGGAGGGCGCCCCCCTGTCTCGTGGCCACCCCGGACACCGTTTCGCGTTGATTTTACTTCCCAATAATCATAATTATTCCAAAAAAAATCTCTGTCCGTTTTTATCCCATTGGACTCAGTTTGATATTGGGTTTCTCTGAAACAAAAAACATGCAACAGATAGGAACTGGCACTGGGCACTGGATCAATATGTTAGTCCCAAAAAATAGTATAAAAAGTTGCCAAAAGTATATAAAAGTTGAATAATATTGGCATGGAACAGATACGACGGAGACGCATCAGCATCCCCAAGCTTAATTCCTGCTCGTCCTCGCGTAGGTAAATGATAAAAAAGATAATTTTTGATGTGGAATGATACCTAACATAATCTTGATCATATGTTTAATCATGGCATGAATATTAAGACACGAGTGATTCAAAGCAACAGTCTATCATTTGACATAAAAACAATAATACTTCGAGCGTACCAATAAAGCAATCATGTCTTTTCAAAACAACATGGCCAAAGAAAGTTATCCCTACAAAATCATATAGTCTGGCTGTTGCTCTATCTTCATCACACAATGTATTTAATCATGCACAACCCCGATGACAAGCTAAGCAATTGTTTCATACTTTAATAATCTCAAACCTTTTCAACTTTCACGCAATACATGAGCATGAGCCATGGACATAGCACTATAGGTGGAATAGAATATGATGGTGGGGGTTATGTGGAGAAGACAAAAAAGGAGAAAGTCTCACATCGACTAGGCGTATAACGGGCTATGGAGATGCCCATCAATAGATATCAATGTGAGCGAGTAGGGATTGCCATGCAACGGATGCACTAGAGCTATAAGTGTATGAAAGCTCAAACTGAAAACTAAGTGGGTGTGCATCCAACTTGCTTGCTCATGAAGTCCTCGGGCATTTGAGGAAGCCCATCATCGGAATATACAAGCCAAGTTCTATAATGAAAATTCCCACTAGTATATGAAAGTGAAAGCATAGGAGACTCTCTCTATGAAGAACATGGTGCTACTTTGAAGCACAAGTGTGGTAAAAGGATAGTAGCATTGCCCCTTCTCTCTTTTTCTCTCATTCTTTTTTTCTTTTCTTTTTCTTTTTTATATATATTTATTTTTCTTTTTGGTGGGCTTCTTTGGCCTCTTTTTTTTATTTGGGCTTCTTTGGCCTCTTTTATTTTTCATAAAGTCCGGAGTCTCATCCCGACTTGTGGGGGAATCATAGTCTCCATCATCCTTCCTCACTGGGGCAATGCTCTAATAATGATGATCATCACACTTTTATTTACTTACAACTAAATATCTAGAACAAAGATATGACTCTATATGAATGCTTCCGGCGGTGTACCGGGATGTGCAATGATCTAGCATAGCAATGACATCAAAAAATGGACAAGCCATGAAAACATCATGCTAGCTATCTTACGATCATGCATATGACAATGAATGCTCAAGTCATGTATATGATGATGATGGAAGTTGCATGGCAATATATCTCGGAATGACTATGGAAATGCCATGATAGGTAGGTATGGTGACTATTTTGAGGAAGATATAAGGAGGTTTATGTGTGATAGAGCGTATCGTATCACGGGGTTTGGATGCACCGGCGAAGTTTGCACCAACTCTCGAGGTGAGAAAGGGCAATGCACAGTACCGAAGAGGCTAGCAATGATGGAAGGGTGAGAGTGCGTATAATCCATGGACTCAACATTAGTCATAAAGAACTCATATACTTATTGCAAAAATCTAAGAGCCAATGAAAACAAAGTACTACGCGCATGCTCCTAGGGGGATGGATTGGTAGGAAAAGACCATCGCTCGTCCCCGACCGCCACACATAAGGAAGACAATCAATAAATAAAATTGTGCTCCAACTTCATCACAAAGCGGTTCACCATACGTGCATGCTACGGGAATCACAAATCTCAACACAAGTATTTCTACTAATCCACAACCACCCACTAGCATGACTCTAATATCACCACCTTTATATCGCAAAACTATTGCAAGGAATCAAACATATCATATTCAACGATCTACAAGTTTATGTAGGATTTTATGACTAACCATGTGAATGACCAATTCCTGTCATCTCTCTAAATAGATATAAGTGAAGCAAAAGAATTTAATTCTTTCTACAAAAGATATGCCCACGCTCTAACAAATATAAGTGAAGCAAAAGAGCATTCTACAAATGGCGGTTGTCTATATGAAGAGAAACAGGCAATCCAAACTTCAAACGATATAAGTGAAGCACATGAAGCATTTGATAAAGCCATACTCAAAAGATTTAAGTGAAGTGCAATGAGAATTCTATAAATCAACCAAGGACTATCTCATACCATCATGGTGCATAAAATAAAAATGAAAACTAAATGCAAAAGACGCTCCAAGACTTGCACATAATGCATGAACGAAATGAATTCGAAAACATACCGATACTTGTTGAAGAAAGAGGGGATGCCTTCCGGGGCATCCCCAAGCTTAGACGCTTGAGTCTCCTTGAATATTTACTTGGGGTGCCTCGGGCATCCCCAAGCTTGAGATCTTGCCTCTCTTCCTTTTCCTCATATCGAGACCTCCTCGTTTAGACACTTCATCCACACAAAACTTCAACAGAAAACTCGGTAAGATCCGTTAGTATAATAAAGCAAATCACCACTCTAAGTACTGTTGCAAACCAATTCAAATTTTTTTTTTTGCATTGTGTCTACTGTAATATAACTTTTCCATGGATTAATCCACTAATATAAATTGATAGATTCATCAAAACAAGCAAACTATGCATCAAAAACAGAATCTGTCAAAAACAGAACAGTCTGTAGAAATCTGAACATCCACCATACTTCTGGTACCCCAAAAATTCTACCAAAATTAGGAAAATAAACAAGTTGTATAGCAAGACAGTGCAAAAGGAATCAGAACCAATTGACGTTCCAGTTAAAAATGTAAAATCGTGCACTACAGCCAAAGTTTCTGTCCTGCACCGCACAAACCAACAAGCATTGTAAACATCCTAAAGGCAAACCTTGACACATTATTTTTATAATACAATGGAATTGTATAAGGGGATAATTATTTTTGTTGAAAAATTTCTGTAATCAAGATTCACAAAGTTTCCGTGAGCATGAACAAAGTTCAAGGCTAACTCCCACTTCAACAATGCTTGTCTTTCTCACTTTCACTTTCCTTTTTGAAAAGTTTCTAGGTTCCCCTCTTTATTTTTTTTGTTTTTAAACTATATAAAAGCACTCAACAGAAATAAATGACTCTCTAAAACTTCCGGGTTGTCTCCCTGGCAGCGCTTTCTTTAAAGCCATTAAGCTAGGCATTTAGTGCTCAAGTAATGAATCCACCAGGATCCCAAGGTATATCAAAGCCAATTTTAATTAAAAATGATTTGTAATTTAGTAGTGAGCACAAAGTAACATATATCATGCAACAACAAAGTCTAACTCTCTTCCTATGCATCGGCATGTCATAAAAGAACAATTCATGCACACATAGTAAAGGCCAATGCATAGTATAAGCAGTTTCTTGCAATTCTATCGTGTTGGAAACATAGAGAGGTGGAGACATAGTTCCTCTCTCATAATAATTGCAAGTAGGAGCATCAAGCACATGCATATTATATATATCAAAATCATCATGTGCAATGGTAAAAGGCAACACATCAATATAATCATTACTAAGCACAAACTTCTCTGATATAGTGTAGTCGGGAGAATTCAAAAAGATAATAGGACTATCATGTGTGGGTGCAATAGCAACATTTCATGTTTAACATAAGGAACTATAGCAAGTTCATCTCCATAAGCATAATTCATATTGGCTTCTTGGCCACAAGCATAGCAAGCATCATCAAAAAGGGATATTTCAAGAGAATCAACGGGATCATAACAATCATCATAGCAATCATCCTTCGGTAAGCATGAAGGGGAATTAAATAATGTATGAGTTGGAGGGTTACTCTCATTAGAAGGTGGGCACGGGTAGCTAATCCGCTCTTCCTCCTTTTGTTCTTCGCTCTCCTCATCATCTTTTTCATCCAATGAGCTCACTATTTCATCAATTTTTTCTTCCATAGCTTCCTGCAAAATATTAGTCCCTTCTTGGACAGCGTTGACTTTCTTCATAAAAGCATTAATATAGTAATTGTATTCATAATTTTCATAGCAATATCCAAGTATAGCAAGATTTTCCGGCCTATAACCATCATCATCAAAAGCTTCATACTTTTCAAACAAAGCTTCAATATCATAGGCAGCCTTAAAAGCAACAAATTCTTATATTTGTTCCACATCATAGTAATCATATATACCATTAGCATAAGAAGCTAAGGTTTCATTATCGTTAAATTTGCATGAAAAGGGGAGGTGTGGAGCCTCCATCCTAGAGCAACAAGTAATATCATATCTCAAGCGTAGATTCCAGGCATACCAACGCAACATAATAAATTGATCCCATAATAGTTCCCTTTTTGTGTCGAGCGATAATCCCTAAAGTATTCACGTTGATCCAATGTGTCTCCCATTATAAAGTTGAATGGGGTTTTCTTAGAATTATCAAAGTAGTACATAATATCTCTCACATAATGACAATCGGGGGTTTTAGGAGTTACCCCATCTACATGAGTAGCAAGTACCTCCAATTTTTTTGGTATTTTGTGTTCCATATCCATAACTAAAGATAGAGAACAACTTAGAACAGCAAATAAAAATTACTTAGTGATAAAGCAAACAAGCACACATGAGAATATTCACCCCACGCTATGACTCCCCGGCAATGGCGCCAGAAAAAGGTCTTGATAACCCGCAAGTATACGGGATCGCAACAGTTTTCGATAAGTAAGAGTGTCGAACCCAACGAGGAGCTAAAGGTAGAATAAATATTCCCTCAAGTTCTATCGACCACCGATACAACTCTACGCACGCTTGACGTTCACTTTACCTAGAACAAGTATGAAACTAGAATTTCTTTGTAGGTGTTGTTGGATAGGTTTGCAAGATAATAAAGAATACGTAAATAAAAAGTAGGGGCTGTTTAGATAAAGAAGCAATAAAGTAAGTATTAGTAGAGAGCTTTTTGTTACGAGAAAGTTATTTGTCCAAGGCAATCGATAACTAGATCGGTAATCACTATTGAAATTTTATTTGAGGGAGAGGCATAAGCTAACATACTTTCTGTACTTGGATCATATGCACTTATGATTGGAACTCTAGCAAGCGTCCGCAACTACTAAAGATTCATTAAGGTAAAACCCAACCATAGCATTAAAGTATCAAGTCCCCTTTTATCCCATACGCAAACAACCTACTTACTCGGGTCTGTGCTTCTGTTCACTCACGCCACCCACCATAAGCAAATCATAAACATATTGCAAACCCTACAGCGGAGATCCCTCACGCTTGCGCGACACGGAGAGCACCATATGACAGCACCAATAATAAAACATGCAACTCAAACCAATCACGATCATCAATTAACCCATAGGACAAAACGGATCTACTCAAACATCATAAGATAGCCATACATCATTGGGAAATAATATATAGCGTTGAGCACCATGTTTAAGTAGAGATTACAGCGGGTAAGAGAGAGGTTACACCGCTGCATAGAGGGAGGAAGAGTTGGTGATGAAGGCGGTGAAGTTGTTGGTGAAGATCGCGGTGATGATGATGGCCCCCGGCAGCGCTCCGGCGCCACCGGAAGCAAAGGGGAGAGGGCCCCCCTTCTTCTTCTTCTTCCTTGACCTCCTCCCTAGATGGGAGAAGGGTTTCCCCTCTGGTCCTTGGCTCCCATGGCTTGGGAGGGGCGAGATCCCCTCCGAGATTGGATCTATCTCTCTGTTTCTGCGTTCTCAGATTCTATCCCTTCACCGTTTCCTTTATATCTGGAGATCCGCAACTCCGATTGGGGTTAATCTTTCGCCCAGATCTTTCTCATAAAATTAGCTTTCTTGCGCCAAAAGAAGAGCATCAACCGCCTTATGGGTGGCCCACGAGAGCCCAGGCCACGCCCAGGGGGGAGGGCGCGCCCCCCTATCTCGTGGCCACCCCGGACACCGTTTCGCGTTGATTTTACTTCCCAATAATCATAAATATTTCAAAAAAAATCTCCGTCCGTTTTTATCCCGTTTGGACTCCGTTTGATATTGGGTTTCTGTGAAACAAAAAACAGGCAACAGATAGGAACTAGCACTGGGCACTGGATCAATATGTTAGTCCCAAAAAATAGTATAAAAAGTTGCCAAAAGTATATAAAAGTTGAATAATATTGGCATGGAACAATCAAAAATTATAGATACGACGGAGACGTATCAGCCGCCGACGGCTGCGACCACCTCGACTACCACGGCGGGCCCTTCCGCATGGTCTTCCTGTGTAACGCCCTCGATGCGGCTATATCTCCCACGTGTCGAAGCACGACTTAGAGGCATAACCGCATTGAAAGCAATGTCGCAAGTGAGGTAATCTTCACACAACCCATGTAATACATAAGGGAAAAAGATACATAGTTGGCTTACAATCGCCACTTCACACAATTACATGAATAAAGCATTACATCAACCAGATACAATCAAGGTCCGACTACGGAACCAAAATAAAAGAAGAACCCCAAATGCGACAAAAGTCCACGATCGACCCCAACTGGGCTCCACTACTGATCAACTAGAACGAAACAACACAAAGGGCAAGATCTTCATCGAGCTCCTCCTTGAGCTTGGATGCGTCACCTGCTCGGTAACATAGGCACCTGCAAACTGGTTTTGGAAGTATCTGGTGAGTCACGAGGACTCAGCAATCTCGCACCCACGAGATCAAGACTATTTAAGCTTATGGGTAAGGTAAAGGCATGAGGTGGAGCTGCAGCAAGCGACTAGCATATACGGAGGCTAACATACGCAAATGAGAGCGAGAAGAGAAGGCAAAGCACGGTCGTCAAAAGTATGATCAAGAAGTGATCCTATAACAACTCGTCAAGCATAACTCCAACACAGTGTTCACTTCCGGACTCCGCGAAAGAGACCATCACGGTAACACACACGGTTGATGTATTTTAATTAAGGTCAACTTCAGGTTTTCTACAACCGGACATTAACAAATTCCCATCTGCCACATAACCGCGGGCACGGCTCTCGAAAGTTTATACCCTGCAGGGGTGTCCCAACTTAGCCCATGACAAGCTCTCGCGATCATCGAAGGAATAGACCTTCACCCGAGACACTCCGATCAGACTCGGTATCCCGGTACATCAAGACATTTCGACAATGGTAAAACAAGACCAGCAAAGCCTCCCGGCGTGCCGACATCCTGATAGTAGCCACAGATCTCGCCTCGAGCCACGATCGGATGAGCAAGACGTATAACTAAAACCAGCCCTCAAGTTTCCCCGAGGTGGCGCTGCAAGTGGCTCTAGTTTGGACCAACACTTAGACAAGCATTGGCCCGGGGGGGCTAAAATAAAGATGACCCTCGAGAGAGCGACTCCCAAGGGAAAAAGTAGGTGGTGGTGAGGCAAATGGTAAAAGTCAATGTTGGGCCTTCTTTGGACAAGTTTTATTCAAAGCGAACTGTCAGGGGGGTCCCATAAATCACCCGACCGCGTAAGGGACGCAAAATCCGGGAACATAACACCGGTATGACGGAAACTAGGGCGGCAAGAGTGGAACAAAACACCAGGCATAAGGCCGAGCCTTCCACCCTTTACCAAGTATATAGATGCATTAATAATATAAGAGATATTGTGATATCCCAACATAAACCCTGTCCACCATGGAGAAATCTTCAACTTCACCTGCAACTAGCAACGCTATAAGAGGGGCTGAGCAAAGCGGTAACATAGCCAAACAACGGTTTGCGTAGGAAAGGTGTCAAAGGTTAGAGGTTTGACATGGCAATTTGGGAGGCTGACAAGCAAAAGGTAGGCATCGTAGCATTGGCATAGCAAAAGAGCGAGCAAACTAGCATAGCAAAGATAGTAGTGATTTCGAGGGTATGGTCATCTTGCCTGAAATCCCGCAAGGAAGAAGAACGAGTCCATGAAGAAGATGAAACCACGAAGACGAACCACACGCAGACGAACGCATCCTCACGATCGCAACGAAACGGGAACTATCGAAAGAAGCACACAACAAAGGTAAACACACCACACATGAACATGACATGATGCACAAGAAGCATGATGCATGACCAAGCTACATGAAGCTACTCATGGCAAGAGATGATGCAAACAAGAACAACGCATCAAGGCAAGTTTAAATGAGGCCGGAAACAACATATAACAATTCCGGTAAGTCCTCATATGCATATTTCGAAATTGGTCCAGAACTGAATAAACATTAAGTTGAAGTTGTTAAACAGCAAGTTAAGATGCACCATGATGATCTACACGAAATTCTAGTCAAGTTACATATAAAGTTCATTAGATTCGGAGCTACGGCCTAGAAGATATGAGCAAAACAAGTTAAACATGGCATTGATGCGAAATGCACCCAAACATCAAGCAAACACATCAAAACAAGGATGCAACATGGTAATATGAAGCTACATGCAAAAACAAGCAAGTTTCATATAGAGCACATTCAAAACGGAGCAACGGTGCAACACACACACACTATACAAGGCATAACAACAATCTGTCCAAAATAGCTTCTAGGCATCTTGCAAGCATCAAAACAACATGCTACAGCATCCCAACATAATAACAAGAGGCATGGGCATGAAGTACATGTAAAGCATAACAAAACATGAACACTGAGCTATCTCCAGAAACAACTAGAACATGCTCAAAAAGACATGGAGATATCGCAAGTAATAACAATTTCAGACTTTAGCAGAAATAACAGCAGGTTGCAATGTTTAGAGCTATCAAACAACATGTTACAGGAACTTATCATGGCAAACAAAGGCATGGCATGAACCTACTAATAGCATATATCAAAATACCCTTACTGACCATGAGCCAAAAAGGTACGGAAAATATGATGGCACCCATGTAAACATGGCAAGTTTTATTACAGATTTGAACATGGCAGAAACAACGATTAGTAGGCATGTTCGTCAGCTCGAAACACTCACTACAGAGCATTACATGGCATGGCAAGGCAACCAACAGTAAGAAGGCATGTTTATGAAGCTAAGCATGGCAAGAGCAAGGTCATATCATACACGGATCAACTACAACGACCTCGTGAAAATTGAATCTCATGCAAACAATCTGTCAGGAAACATTTTCAAGCAACTTTGGAGCAAGAAATGAACATGTTCCAGCAGGCTAAAATTGCAAACAAGGGCATCAATGGATAGAGCATGACATGTATATCAAAACATGTTTATAGAGCATCTCCAGATTATGCATAGAATGATTAGTGGAAGCATGTTAACATGGCATCAAATTATAACAGAATCTGTCAGGAAAACAGCAACAGCAACTACCCTACTTTACAAGCTTGATACCCTCAGCACATAACTCACAAAAATACAAGGTCAACACCTATGGAAAGATGGCATGACCTAGTCCAACATTCATGTAGAGCTCATACTCATAGGATGCACACATAATTCATGGCAAAAATGACAAAAGAGCTCGAACCGATAAAATTCTGGAACTAACGATCTGAAGCTATCTTCCAACAGCATTTCGGGCATCAAGATGAGCTCAAATGCAAATGATGCAATGGGATGAAATGATGTACTCTTCGAGACGAACAATTTGACATATTATACGCGCAAAACGGAGCTACGGATGCGGAGATGTGATGCGATGAAAATGGCATGAAATTGTATGAAATCTGGGACTTAGTGGGAAAACGGGGCAACCTGCACGGATTACGAGGCGAGGCGGATCTCGCCGGAGACATCGCCGGAGTAGTGGCCGGAGGTCGGGGAAGGGCCGGAGATGCGCGGTGGAGGCGGATCCGGCCTTCCCTCGGCCGGATCCGGCCGGGGCGGCGCGGAGGAGGGAGCCGGCGGCTTTGGCGGCGAAGCCCGGCCGGCCGGCGGCAGCATGGCGGCAGCGGCAGCGGCGGGCGCGGCGACGCGAGACGCTTCGGGCAGCGCGCGCAAGCTGGAGCCGCGCGGAGCTGGGAAAGGGCGGCGAGATGGCGAAACAAGCGGCGGCGGCAGCGGCGGCGCGGCGGCGGCATGGCGGCGGCGGCGGACGGCGCTTCGGCCATGGCGGGCAGGGCCGAGGCGCGGCGCTGCTGGGCGGCGGAGCTGCTGGGCCGGGCGGCGGCCTCGGGCCCAGGGCTCTGCGGCGGGCGCGGCGGGAAGCGGCGTGTCGCGCCCTGATTGGGCGAGACGACGTGTCCGGCGGACATGTCCGTCGCGGATGGACATGTCCGGCGGCGCGGAGGAGTTAGGCTAGGGTTTGCACCGCGAAAATGGAAGGGGAGGACTAATTTATAGGTAGAGGGAGCTAGGAGAGTCCAAATGAGGAGCGGTTTTCGGCCACGCGATCGTGATCGAACGACCGAGAGCATGGAGAGGAGTTTGGTGGGTTTTAAATACTTTGGAAGGGTGTTGGGCTGCAACACAAGGGGCTTTACTGACCACCGGTTAACTGTTGAGTACCAAACTACCTCCGAATGACACGAAACTTGACAGCGGTCACGGTGCTATACCAAGGCAGCTTGGCAAACCTCGGCCATTCCGAGAAAGTTTAATACCCGCACATGAAAAGAGAGAAGAGGGGACGCCGGGAGACATAGGAGTGCCGGATTGCAAAACGGACAACGGGGAAAATGCTCGGATGCATGAGACGAACACGTATGCAAAATGAAATGCACATGATGACATGATAAAATGCAAATGATGACATGACAAAGTGCAACACGCAAGCAAATGACATGGCAACAACGACGAATAACTGGCAGACACCTGGCGCATCGGATCCGGGGTGTTACAACACTCCACCACTACGAGAGGATCTCGTCCCGAGATCTAGGATGGCACCGGAGGGAAAACGGAAGAGGAAGATAAGAGGTAAAACTAAGTCGCTTCTTTGACCAATGAGTGAAACCATGAACCTTGAGAGGTTGAGCAAAATGAATGAAAGAAAACAACGAAGATGAACAAAGTTGAAAAACACTCCGTTAGAAAAGAGGAACAAGGGATACGATGAGAACCAAGAGGTTTAGTGATAAGATAGATATTGAGACCACTCCGGTTAAAACTAGATAGAGGAGGAATAAGATTGATATAATTTGGGCAAAGACTCCATCGAAAGAAGAAGGAAAACTTGATAAGATGAAAAGCACTTGAAGAGATGACACAACACTCCGGTTAAATGGATAAGCAAGAAAAGAACACGATCCTCACAATCGGGATGATGAGTGAAAAGAGCAACATCATAATGCCTCCGGAAGAAACAATAGAAGATAGATCGTAGGAATAATAGAATGAAGAAGAAAATGCCAACTTCTGCCACAAATGAACTTGGAAAGCATCCTTGCAAAGAAGAATTGAACGGAGTTGTTGGAAAATCAACAACGAAAAGAATAAGTTTGTAGTGGGCTTATGGAAAACATCTCAAGAATATGAGGTGAGCTTCTGCCACTAACGAAACCAATTGCTTGCTTGAGATCAAGGAAGAGATGAAAGAGCAAGCTTGGGTCATGCGTAATCACCACAAAATAGCAACATTCCTTGGGGAAGGCTTTAGGTGAAATATAACACAAGATAACTCCAATGAAGAGACTGATGGATTTAAAATACCTCATTCTTGACAACATGTGAATCATGGAACATGAACTCAAATTATTAAGAATGACACAATACCACCTCAAAAGGTAATATAGAAGGAATTGCACTTTGGAATGCAAGATGTAGAATACTTGAACTCCTCAGGAAAAACATGTGTTGAGCACCATGTTTATTTTAGAGTATAGCTTGGCGGATCATAACTTCGAGAGAAAAACTTGAAGAACAATTGAAGAATGAAAAGAATCCTTGACGAAGCACCACGTAGAGCCTCCATGAAGAACTCCGGTAAAACAAAAGGAATGAAAAGAAAGAGAAATTGAAAACACAAGGTGAAACCTTGCAATGATTTAGATGGATCTCCGTGATAATTAGAGCTTGGAACTCCGAAAAGAAAGATGAACATCTTAGAACCGAGAAATACTCCATCATGACAAACTCCGGAAGAAAAAAAAATTGAATCACTTCAAGGAAATAGAATAAGATTTATTGTATGCTTATCCTTCATCAAATTTAATTGATGTCAAGCAACGGATTTGGCATACTACTTATTCCCGTAGAAAGGATTAAGAGGGATATAGCGCAAAACTTGAGAAGGTATTGATGGAACCACCGGTGGGATTTGGAAACAACAAATATTGATATGATGAACAAGGAAGAGAGATCTTGAAATAACCACCGTAAGAATTGAAAAAGAGAGAAGCAAGGGCACAATTCACCGGAAAGAATTGGAAAACGAATGAGGATATTTGAGGGGATTTATATACATGAGAACGAAGAGATCATGAACTGATTAGAGGTTATTTGGATGATGCACCGGTAAGATTTGGAGAACGATAGCTACACGCTGAGAATGAAGAATTATAACATGATGGCCTTCGGAGGAAAGAAATGGAAACAACTCAAGAAATACTCCGGATGGGTGAAAAAGATTCCCACAATCGAAAACAATTATGAGAGGATGGCAACAAGCTAGCACCATGAATCTTGAAGAGAATAGAGCAAGATTAAAGAGAAACTCTTCTTCGGTCTTCAAATGATGAGAATGACAACGAGAAACACCACCAAGAATTATTGAGGCACACCGGAAGAATCAAAAGCGAAGAGGTTGAGCCAACTATGAAAAGAATTTGAAATTGATCTTGGAGAAAAGCATTTGACTGCTGATAACTCATTCTTACGCCAAACTTGGAGAAGAATTTAGGATAGCTCTGGGAAAATAGAAGAGTCAGGTAAGATCCTGGGAAAAGACCTGTGGGTTAGGGCCCACTCAAAAGAACACCATTGGAAATGATTTAAAAGAGATGTTGCACCGGTTGAATTAAATGACTTGAATGAGATACCAATCTCGAAAGAGCTTGAACGAATGCAGAGTGGAAACACGAATCTTCGAGATATCTTGAGCACTCCGAAATAACAAATAGCGAGAAGTAGAATGATAATGAGGTGCACCGGTATGAGAAGACATTTGAAACGAGGAAAAAAATATGATGAATATCGAAAGCTTGAATAGGATCCGCCGGAGAAGAAACAACAATGAAGGATGATGAACTTGAAGCTGTTGAGCATCTTCATGGGAAATCACCGGATAAGAACATTGATTGAAAAGAATGAAGAGACTTCACATGAATAAATGGATACTTGATTAAGAAATCTGTGTCCTTGAAGAAAAAGGGGTGGGAGGGTGGGAAAACAAAGGCAACTTGGAGACGCATGAAACAAACACCATTGAGAAAACTTAGATTTGATCTTGCGAATGGGAAAAATGATGGGATCCACTTGAAGAGAAGCACATTGGTTGGAAAGGATTGACATGACAATATCGATGGTCGAGAAGGATTGGTATTCACATCGGAGTATGAGAACACCATTTCAGAAAGGTATGGAATCAACACTTGACATTGAAGCAACTCGAATACCACAACTCAAAACAAAACAAAGGATTTGGCTTGCAGAATAAGCCGGAACAAACATATGATAGAGATTTCGTCCGAAGTTTTCGTGGTGGGGCCTACACGGGCTCGATCGTACAGCACCATCATGTACAAGGCAGTGCACATGACATACGAAGCGTCCCCGAGTCGGCATAGCCAAGGACTCTTTAAGACACAACGAGACCACTGTAAAACCAACCGTGAATAGGCGGACCACTAGACGTCGAACCCCAATTTCATATCATACATCCGTCGGAAAGATATCCTAAGAGCTACTTGAATTCCCACCTATGAAACTCCCGAAACTTTCTGGTTATGCAATCTGGTGTTGGGGATACAGGGGAGCAATAATATCTCACACAAACTAACAATCCCTACATCCAACTGTATCCATCCGTCAACACATAACCAAGAAACCTTCGAAATCGTCTACCTCAACCTTCAAAAGCATCCGTTATACGAGTCATGGCAATACTCCGTACTCACCTCAAGATCTTTGGGTTAGCGGGATTATCTCACCAACAACTGCATAAAAGAGATTTTCGATGTCGGCGCATTAAACTCGGGTATTCCAGAATGCAACGATAAAATTATGACGACAACACCTCGGAGCTCAACTCCCCGGGACACTGCCACAACCCCTAAATGTCAGGAGGCACCAAGACAATGTTCTCGTCATAAGAATATCGGAACGATCCCAAGATACCCGCGTGATCCTAAAAAAAAATTTTTAGTGAAATTTGAGAAGAGAAGAGTCAAAACTCTACGTCAGGATACCTCACCAGAAGGTCGAAGGGACTGGGGAGTAAAAAGAATTCCTAACTCTCCGATATATAATCCTAAATGACTCAAAACATTTTTCTAGACACAACTCAGCCGCTAAAAACGATCAAGCAGTGGGGCTCCTAAGGTCGGGGAAGGCTCTGATTACCAACTTGTAACGCCCTCGATGCGGCTATATCTCCCACGTGTCGAAGCACGACTTAGAGGCATAACCGCATTGAAAGCAATGTCGCAAGTGAGGTAATCTTCACACAACCCATGTAATACATAAGGGAAAAAGATACATAGTTGGCTTACAATCGCCACTTCACACAATTACATGAATAAAGCATTACATCAACCAGATACAATCAAGGTCCGACTACGGAACCAAAATAAAAGAAGAACCCCAAATGCGACAAAAGTCCACGATCGACCCCAACTGGCCTCCACTACTGATCAACTAGAACGAAACAACACAAAGGGCAAGATCTTCATCGAGCTCCTCCTTGAGCTTGGATGCGTCACCTTTCGGTAACATAGGCACCGCAAACTGGTTTTGAAGTATCCGTGAGTCACGAGGACTCAGCAATCTCGCACCCACGAGATCAAGACTATTTAAGCTTATGGGTAAGGTAAAGGCATGAGGTGGAGCTGCAGCAAGCGACTAGCATATACGGAGGCTAACATACGCAAATGAGAGCGAGAAGAGAAGGCAAAGCACGGTCGTCAAAAGTATGATCAAGAAGTGATCCTATAACAACTGCGCCAAGCATAACTCCAACATCGTGTTCACTTCCGGACTCACGGAAAGAGACCATCACGGTAACACACACGGTTGATGTATTTTAATTAAGGTCAACTTCAGGTTTTCTACAACCGACATTAACAAATTCCCATCTGCCACATAACCGCAGGCACGGCTCTCGAAAGTTTATACCTGCAGGGTGTCCCAACTTAGCCCATGACAAGCTCTCGCGATCATCGAAGAATAGACCTTCACCCGAGACACTCCGATCGACTCGGTATCCCGTACATCAAGACATTTCGACAATGGTAAAACAAGACCAGCAAAGCCTCCCGGCGTGCCGACATCCCGATAGTAGCCGCACAGATCTCGCCTCGTGCCACGACCGGATGAGCAAGACGTATAACTAAAACCAGCCCTCAAGTTTCCCGAGGTGGCGCCGCAAGTGGCTCTAGTTTGGACCAACACTTAGACAAGCATTGGCCCGGGGCTAAAATAAAGATGACCCTCGAGAGAGCGACTCCCAAGGGAAAAAGTAGGTGGTGGTGAGGCAAATGGTAAAAGTCAATGTTGGGCCTTCTTTGGACAAGTTTTATTCAAAGCGAACTGTCGGGGGTCCCATAAATCACCCGACCGCGTAAGGGACGCAAAATCCGGGAACATAACACCGGTATGACGGAAACTAGGGCGGCAAGAGTGGAACAAAACACCAGGCATAAGGCCGAGCCTTCCACCCTTTACCAAGTATATAGATGCATTAATAATATAAGAGATATTGTGATATCCCAACATAAACCCTGTCCACCATGGAGAAATCTTCAACTTCACCTGCAACTAGCAACGCTATAAGAGGGGCTGAGCAAAGCGGTAACATAGCCAAACAACGGTTTGCGTAGGAAAGGTGTCAAAGGTTAGAGGTTTGACATAGCAATTTGGGAGGCTGACAAGCAAAAGGTAGGCATCGTAGCATTGGCATAGCAAAAGAGCGAGCAAACTAGCATAGCAAAGATAGTAGTGATTTCGAGGGTATGGTCATCTTGCCTGAAATCCCGCAAGGAAGAAGAACGAGTCCATGAAGAAGATGAAACCACGAAGACGAACCACACGCAGACGAACGCATCCTCACGATCGCAACGAAACGGGAACTATCGAAAGAAGCACACAACAAAGGTAAACACACCACACATGAACATGACATGATGCACAAGAAGCATGATGCATGACCAAGCTACATGAAGCTACTCATGGCAAGAGATGATGCAAACAAGAACAACGATCAAGGCAAGTTTAAATGAGGCCGAAACAACATATAACAATTCCGGTAAGTCCTCATATGCATATTTCGAAATTGGTCCAGAACTGAATAAACATTAAGTTGAAGTTGTTAAACAGCAAGTTAAGATGCACCATGATGATCTACACGAAATTCTAGTCAAGTTACATATAAAGTTCATTAGATTCGAGCTACGCCTAGAAGATATGAGCAAAACAAGTTAAACATGGCATTGATGCGAAATGCACCCAAACATCAAGCAAACACATCAAAACAAGGATGCAACATGGTAATATGAAGCTACATGCAAAAACAAGCAAGTTTCATATAGAGCACATTCAAAAGGAGCAACGGTGCAACACACACACACTATACAAGGCATAACAACAATCAGTCCAAAATAGCTTCTAGGCATCTTGCAAGCATCAAAACAACATGCTACAGCATCCCAACATAATAACAAGAGGCATGGGCATGAAGTACATGTAAAGCATAACAAAACATGAACACTGAGCTATCTCCAGAAACAACTAGAACATGCTCAAAAAGACATGGAGATATCGCAAGTAATAACAATTTCAGACTTTAGCGAAATAACAGCAGGTTGCAATGTTTAGAGCTATCAAACAACATGTTACAGGAACTTATCATGGCAAACAAAGGCATGGCATGAATCTACTAATAGCATATATCAAAATACCCTTACTGACCATGAGCCAAAAAGGCACGGAAAATATGATGGCACCCATGTAAACATGGCAAGTTTTATTACAGATTTGAACATGGCAGAAACAACGATTAGTAGGCATGTTCGTCAGCTCGAAACACTCACTACAGAGCATTACATGGCATGGCAAGGCAACCAACAGTAAGAAGGCATGTTTATGAAGCTAAGCATGGCAAGAGCAAGGTCATATCATACACGGATCAACTACAACGACCTCGTGAAAATTGAATCTCATGCAAACAATCTGTCAGAAAACATTTTCAAGCAACTTTGGAGCAAGAAATGAACATGTTCCAGCAGGCTAAAATTGCAAACAAGGGCATCAATGGATAGAGCATGACATGAATATCAAAACATGTTTATAGAGCATCTCCAGATTATGCATAGAATGATTAGTGGAAGCATGTTAACATGGCATCAAATTATAACAGAATCTGTCAGGAAAACAGCAACAGCAACTACCCTACTTTACAAGCTTGATACCCTCAGCACATAACTCACAAAAATACAAGGTCAACACCTATGGAAAGATGGCATGACCTAGTCCAACATTCATGTAGAGCTCATACTCATAGGATGCACACATAATTCATGGCAAAAATGACAAAAGAGCTCGAACCGATAAAATTCTGGAACTAACGATCTGAAGCTATCTTCCAACAGCATTTCGGGCATCAAGATGAGCTCAAATGCAAATGATGCAATGGGATGAAATGATGTACTCTTCGAGACGAACAATTTGACATATTATACGCGCAAAACGGAGCTACGGATGCGGAGATGTGATGCGATGAAAATGGCATGAAATTGTATGAAATCTGGGACTTAGTGGGAAAACGGGGCAACCTGCACGGATTACGAGGCGAGGCGGATCTCGCCGGAGACATCGCCGGAGTAGTGGCCGGAGGTCGGGGAAGGGCCGGAGATGCGCGGTGGAGGCGGATCCGCCTTCCTCGCCGGATCCGCCGGGCGGCGAGGAGGAGAGCCGGCGGTTTCGGCGGCGAAGCCCGGCCGGCCGGCTTCAGACGCAGCGCGGCGACGGCGGCGGCCACGGCGAGGACGCTGGGTTGCAGGGCGGGCGCGGCGCTGGAGCCGGGCGCTGAGTTGGGAAGGGCGGCGCGGCTGGCGCAGCAAGCGGCGGCGGCGGCGAAGCAAGCGGCGGCAGCGCAGGCGGCGTGGCGGCGGCTGGGCTGGCGGCGGCGGCAGGGCCGAGGCGCGGGCGCTGGGCGCGGAGCTGCTGCTGGCCCGGGCGGGCGGCCTCGGCCCCATGGCTGCGGCGGCGGCGGCGGCGGGGGAGGCGACGTGTCGCGCCCTGATTGGGCGAGACGACGTGTCCGGCGGACATGTCCGTCGCGGATGGACATGTCCGGCGGCGCGGAGGAGTTAGGCTAGGGTTTGCACCGCGAAAATGGAAGGGGAGGACTAATTTATAGGTAGAGGGAGCTAGGAGAGTCCAAATGAGGAGCGGTTTTCGGCCACGCGATCGTGATCGAACGACCGAGAGCATGGAGAGGAGTTTGGTGGGTTTTGGGCCACTTTGGAAGGGGTGTTGGGCTGCAACAAAAGGGGGCTTTACGGTTACCCGGTTAACCGTTGGAGTACCAAACTACCTCCGAATGACACGAAACTTGACAGGCGGTCTACCGGTGCTATACCAAGGCAGCTTGGCAAACCTCGGGCCATTCCGAGAAAGTTTAATACCCGCACATGAAAAGAGAGAAGAGGGGACGCCGGGAGACATAGGAGTGCCGGATTGCAAAACGGACAACGGGGAAAATGCTCGGATGCATGAGACGAACACGTATGCAAAATGAAATGCACATGATGACATGATAAAATGCAAATGATGACATGACAAAGTGCAACACGCAAGCAAATGACATGGCAACAACGACGAATAACTGGCAGACACCTGGCGCATCGGATCCGGGGTGTTACATCCTGGCCACCGATGACCTTGAAGAAGTCGTCAAGGCAACAGTGTACTCATCGGCGACAGGTGCGTGGAGCCCGCCGGTGTCTCTCGACGATAGCTGTGAATGCTATGCTCGGCACAAGCGAGACGCAACTGCAAAAATGATGTTCTTCTCCTCCTACATACCCTATGTCCAGCCCAGGCGAGTGGCCGCTATCGGTGATGCGGTCTACTTCACGATTTCGCGGACTGCCGCCATTGCCAAGTATGATTGGGGCGAGAATCGCTTGTCCGTGATTGACCCACCGCCACCAGATACAAAAGTGTATGGTGGTTTCCTCTCCCTCATGGTCATGGAGGACAGTTCGCTGGGGCTCGCTGGCGTTGAGGATTCCACTTCCAGTCTGCATCTCTGGTCAAGGACGGTGAAGGGAGCTGCAAAATGGGTACAAAGCATGGTCATTGACCTGGAGAAAGCCATGCCCATGGCCAATCCCCGCGAAGGTCATGGGGCATATGTGGTTGGTTTCACAGAGGGTGTCGGTGTCGTCTTCGTTAGAACAGATGCTGGCTTATTCACGTTCGAGCTCAAGTCCAGGCTGGTGAAGAAGGTTGATGAATTTGGGGTCTACTTCTCCGTTTTAATTACCCTACATGAGCTTCTACACTCTTGGTATGGTACCACCCATTGATTCTGTTGCCCTTCATTTTACAGCTACCATATGTTTGCTTACATAGTTGGTTCTCGGTTGTGAACAGTCAGTCATATTGCAAGTAATGTTGTTTGTTTGTTTGATGCATAATTGGTTTTACGCCAACATTTGGCAAAATCAGAAGTTGCCAAAATTTGGCAACTTTTTGTGAGATTGACAAAAAAAGTTGGTAGCCAACCAATCACTAGCCAACATTTGACATTTGTCAAATATTGGCATGCCAATTTTTGGCGTCCAACCAATTATGCTCTAAGAAAATGATTTTGTTACGAGATTTACCTGTTAAGGACCATGATGATATGCGTTGGTTGAATTGCCAAATATGCATACAGCCTTGTCAATCTAGTATGTTCCTGTTACCTTGCTTCAGACTTTCTTGGAAAAACATTCTATACTATTATTTTCTGGCATAGCTAAAGCTCACATCTTAAGCTCAGTCTTGTAACCTCTGATATTACCACTAGCACATATCTTACCAAAGTGGAATGCCCAGTAAGACTTAGTTATGAGTTTTCTGCGTGTTATCTTTTCAGATCATGGCATTGCTACCGTCAGCAAATATTACTTGATCTCTTAGTCTGCTGCCGCCGCTGTTTTCTTTTAGATTTGCCACTACCAAGTCATTTATTTTCCCTTTTAGGAGTTTACATTCAGATGGTGCAGGTCATGATGATCAATTTCACCCTGATCATAATATTTAGAAGTTGTACTTCTGTTTAGCATGCCAGGCATATTTCTGTTACTTTTTTAGCTGATGCTCAACTGAATTACTTGGAACTAGAATGATGTGTAGTCTATCTTTGCCATTTCCCTTTCATGAAATTTGTATATCAGGTTTTGTGTTGGTCTTGTCTTCAGATGGGATGTCAAGTAGCAGCGTCACTGTCAGTTTTTTTGGACAAACAATTGGAGATACAAATCCGAGTTACAATTTTATTTCACGGTAAAATGTTTATCATTTCTGAGTAGATTGAAAACCTCATCTAATAGGTGGAAATCGATATTTTGCATTGTCAAGGTTGTGCTGTCAGCCTGTTATAGAGCGAAAAATTTATGTGGTCATTTGTGAGATATGGACTCAAGTCCTGTTATTCTTGTGCTATTACATGGACCGGTCCATGGGAAGCGGGAGTAGCGTTAAACTAACGCCCACACGTGTGGGCGTTTACACGTCGCCCACACGCCTCCATCACCACTTATTTTGCCACGCATGAATAGATGACATCAGCAGAAATCTTTTTAGTTTTCGGCTTAAAAATGTTTTACTTTTTAATTAAAAAATTGAATTACAAATCCGTTTTCACCATTAAATCCGTCTCGACGATATCTTTAAAACTAGACCCCATGTTGGTATGTTTCGACGAAAAATTTTTTTGCCCAAAAATTGCCATGATGTTTACACTGTAGTTGCCATAGTGCTTAAACTAAAGTTGCCATGTGGCAATTTTAGTTTGTAGAGCATGGCAATTTTAGTTTTTTGATGATAGCAATTCCAGTACTTTGGCCATGATTTTTTTTATAAACCATGGCAATTTTAAGTACATGTATCATGGCAATTTTAGTTTATGGTGTGTGGCAAATCTAGTTTCTTAATTCCCGTTTAATAATATGTCAAAATTTACTTTTAAATGTAGAAAAAAATAGCCGAAACGTATCATGGCAACTTCAGTGCAAACATCATGGCAATTCATGTGTAATAGACATGGCAACTTTTAAAACAAAAAAAAAATTCATCAAAAATATATTGATATGAGATCAAGTTCCGAAGATCTCGTCGCGAGGAATTTAATGATGAAAACGGATCTTTAATCGGATTTTTTATTTAAGGGATAAAACATTTTAAAAACTAAAAATCCAAAAAGATTCCCACATGCATGCATGCGGTGACGTGGCGCAGTCTGTGTGTTATAGGGCGTGTGGGCGGGTTTGGCTCCGACCACACGTGTGGGCGTTAGCGTTGTCCATTCTTTTCTTTTCGTCTTGAATGCGCATGAGAGCCACAAATCATTGTATTAAAGAAGGAATAAATGTCCATACAAGGTAAGCTGAAAAAAAGAGAGGATGGGAATGGAAAGTAAATAGGAAACAGGAAAACGCTAGTTTAAGCCTCTCAAAACAGGCCACACCGAGAGAAAGAGACAGTGACTAGAATTTTTTCGAACTTTATGTAATTGATGAAGAGCGAAGGGGCTGCTAGGTTATTGCTAAATATTAAAATAACCTTGTGTTTATCCGTTAGTCTGCATTTTCTTTACTGTGTCTGCGTGTTTGCTTAGCTTGTCTGTTTTGTTTGGGAACAAAGTCATGCTGTAATCGATACCCGTTGACATGTCGATATTGCTAGCCATTTTTGTGCACCAGTACAAACTGAATACATGGCCTGGGAAACCGACTTAATTTCATTATCTGAAATTTGAAACTTGTCATGGACTACATTGGTAAAAAAAAACTCCCTCTGTTCGATAATATAAGACGTTTAGTGTCAAAAAAGGTCAAAATAAATATCTCATGCAAAGCTGTTGATAAATATTTACGTCATTGCTTCCTTCCAGATTTTTCTTAGAATCATTCTTTTATTTTTCTGGCACGTGTTGTATTTATGTAATCAGACTGTAAAATGCTAAGTTTAGGTGTTGGTTTTGATTTCTGTGCATGCTGTCTTTTCAGACCGTGGTAGATTGTCATCGCTGGCAAGGCTCACTGATGTCTGACGCGCCACTCAAGAGCAGGACCTTGCGAAATGGACGAATCCGTCACTAGCTCAATTCTTCTTTTGCGAATCACTCACTAAACTTGATTCTGCTGCTGGTGGCTTCTTGAAGTCTTGGGAGATCCTTCATTTCTTTTTTCTCGAGTAGTTAAAGCATGACTGGTGCAGGTCGTTAAAACATTGACACTCAGTCTCGGTGTTGGTTTTATACTTTTATGTTTTTCAAATGACGTTAAAAGGGTGGCAAAAATAGTTGACATGCAACCGTATTGTCATTTTGTTTTTGTGAAATCACACAACTATTTTTATTTAGAAGTGTCTAGGATATTATTTTAAACCAGATGCACCACCTCGCCACCGTTTCCAGACCGCACTTTGCATTGTTCACGTGTGCTTCCTGGCAATGAACAACCGCGGGTCAATCATGTGGGCTGCCTCTTTGTATATTAATGCGCTTCACCACTTACCTGCGAGTGTGTGAGAGAACAAGTGCGAGTGTGCGCCTCTTCTCTTTGTATATGTACTTTACAATGCGTGTATGTGAGAGAGACATCGACCTGAAGAAAGATGACGTGTGTGAGTTGACATGAGGGAGAGTATGTATGCTAGACATCGGCCTAGAGAGATGTGAGAGATTCGAAAGAGACCTAGAGAGCGGGGAGAGACTGCATGCAAGAGATCAGCTTAGAGACCTAAAGGCTACTACATTTATTTATTCAATAAACAGTTTACAACAAACGTAGCACACGCCGGAAAAACACCAGAGGGCTCAAACGTTTGAGCACAACAGCCAAAAACACCCCACAAAAATGAACATTAAGCACACATCCCTGAGGGTGTTAATCGCTGCACGAAACCTTTGCCTGCCACCACCCACCGTTGTCGCTGGCGGTTGAGGAGACAGGACCCGCATGCCAAAGAGCTGTTGTCGCACCATCGCTACAAAGCTGTGAGCCGAAGAAAGCATCCCTTGTCATGGACGACGAAACACATATCGTTGTGGTGTGTCGGCTGGGGTCCAACCCCGTGCAACTCGAGCCACAGATCCATAGTCTTCAATCACGCCATCCTGCAACCATCAAGCAAGCGATTGAACAACATCCAAACTCTGCAAACTGCCGCCGCCGTGAAAGACGAAGGACGCCGTCTGACTCCTAAACATGACGACCCTGTAGGCCTCACAACGGCGTCGGAGCACACGCAGCCGCAACAGGGAGGAAGCCGGAGGACACGCATCCATAGCTTGGTCGATGCCGCAGCCTCGTGACCTCGTCTACCAAGCCCCAAAACAAAAAGCCTCAACGGACAAACCATCGACGATAAAGACGAAGCCCACGCTCCTCCATGCCTCAAGGGGAAGGACCACCGCGATGGGGTTGGAGCATGGGACAAATTATTCGGGAGAATGACGCCGCCTCCATCACAACGCCACTGCCAGAAAAATCTAACCCTAACCTACTACCAACGAGAAACGGGGAATCGGGGTACCCTGCTCCTCCCGCCGCCGAAACGGCAGGCGGAGGGAGGGGAAACCCACCGGCTCGCCGCCAGCGGCGGTTGGGGACTCTCTCTCCTGTCGCAGGGTGGAACCGCTCTGAAGGAGAAAACGCTATGCGTAGTGCTGTGCCGTTGTGCGATCATGCGCTTAGAGAGATATATTGTGTGTGTGTGGGAGAGAGAAGAGGCCCGGAGAGAGGGAATGCATGTACTCGCTCTGTCCTTAAAAGAGTGTACTTCCAACTTTGTTGGAAAGTCAAACTTTTTTATGTTTAACCATATTTATACAATAATAAATCAATATTTATGTCATTAAATTAGTAGCATTAGATTCATGATAAAATATATTTTTGTCATATACCTATTTGGTTTCACAAGCATTGATACATTTTTGCACAAACTCGGTCAAACTTTGAGATAGCTTGACCCTTGAACAAAGTTGGAAGTACACTTTTTTAAGAGGGTGTTTGGTTACAGGGACTTATTGGTGTAGGGACTTAAATAAGTCCCTTTAAGTCCCATCTAAACCAAACAGGAAGGACTTATAGGGACTTAAAGTGGCCATTTGGGACTTATGAAATAAGACTCTCAAGAAGGGACTTAGGACTTATAGTTGTAATATGGTCTTTTAGTCCATGTTAAGTCCTAGGAACCAAACAAGTAGGGACTTATTAGGGACTTGGGACTTATAAGTTGGGACTAAAAAAAGTCCTAGGACTTATGAACCAAACAGGCCCTAAGGACGGAGGAAATATGTGAGAGAACCGGTGTGTGAAAAAAAAACATTTTTCCTTTATTGCACCGATGTTTTATTTTTTGAGGCAAATTTAGCACCGATGTGGGCTTCAATATCCAGCCTCCAGTTTTGGGCTCTTCACTTCACTACGGTGCGATTCGAGTCCACCACAGCCGCACCATTTCCCTGAAAGAGGGAAAAAAAAGTTCCGCACCAGCGAGTAGGGCGAGAGAGATGACCAGCCGCCGCCGCCACTGCCAGCGCTCGCCGCCGCCGTCCCCGGCGGCGGGTCCACTGGAGGACGGCGACCTGCTCTCCGAGATCCTCCTCCGCCTACCCCCGCAGCCGTCCTCCCTCCCCCGCGCCTCCGCCGTCTGCAAGCGCTGGCGTCTCCTCGTCTCCGACCCAGCCTTCCGCATCCACCACCGCCCACTACAAAAAAATACACTTCCGTGATGATACGTGCTTGTCACAGTAGGTCGCGTTTTTTGTCATGCATGTACATCCATGACAAATTTATGACAGAATCAAGATAGTCATACCTGTGCTGTCGTAGAAGTGTTCCATGACATTACTAAAATTATCATCACGTGTCCACTTTCATGACGATAAATCGCGCGTCACAGAACTGCTTTCGTCAAGGGTGACCGACACATGGTATCCACCGTAACGGAACACCGTTAAGCTATCGGGTCGGGTTTTGGATCCGACAACCCGTTAACAGCCCCGACCAATAGGGATTTTCCACGTGTAAAATCATCATTGGCTGGAGCAAACACGTGTCGGCTCACCATTGGGACAGATGTCATCCGCTCATTGGACCGAAGGCGCCTATGATACGGCGACACGTGGCACGACCCAACAAAGGCCCATTCCGGTGAAAAGGCCGGCCCGTTTGACTTGGTCAAAAGGTGGTGGGCCGGCCCACGGAAAGCCTGTTAACGGCCTGTTCGCTTATAGCCCGCTAACCGAGGGCCCGTTACGCCCTATCCGAATTAGGCCCAGTAGCGTCATCTGGGCCGTCCAATATGATTCAGCCCGTTTTAACTTCCGGCCCATGTGTGACCCATGACTTCTTTCGGCCCATATGAGGACCTTTGTAACTCTTGGCCCATTAACGGCCCGTGGTAAAACTGGCCCGTAATGAACAGTGTATCACTTTATACCCATTAACGGTCCGTTATTCCATTGGGCCGTTTCCAGCCCAAGTTATCTTTCGGCCTTCTCAGGGCCCATTGATTCTTGGGCTCATTTGTAGCATTCGGTTACATATGGCCCGTTAGTGTCATTTTCTGCTTGTGGGCCAAATTCAGCCCGTCGTTGCAGTCGGCCTATTTGCGGACCGTTAATACGTTGGGCCGTTTTCATATCAAAAAAAACCAGTTGGGCTGTTTTCATAGATGTATCAAATACGGCCTATTACGGCCCGTTATGGTCCACGAATAGTACGGCCCATGATTGGCGAAATGATGATACGCCCCATGGAAGGCCCATGGATCATACGGCCCGTATGAGGCCCATGGATAGTACGGCCCGTAGAAGGCTCATGGACCCTACGGCCCGTAGAAGGCCCATTGATCCCTAAGGCCCGTATAGAAGGCCGATGGATCCTACGACCCGTATAGAAGGCCAATGCTCCTACGGCCGAACGAAGGCCCATGGATCATACGGCCTGGAGGAGGCCCATGGTTACAACAGTCCGTGTGTTGCCATGATTATTTTGGCCTAGTTACCAAAAATAGGCTATTGTGGCCACTAGAAAAACACAGAAAAAGAACTGCAGTGACTACAAGCAAACAAATAAACAAGACAATAAGGAACTAAATAAGCAAGCAAATAAGGCTAGCCTATTACCGCTATTACACATATTACATCCACTGGGCATCAAAGTTCACCACCAGTGCAAATATAGGGAACAAAGCAGCATATTACATACACTTGGCCGTCAAAATTGGCCACCAAAGGCAAATAAAAGCGGCAAAGAAAACAAGAGCATAATCAAACAACTTCGTAAGAGCTCAAGAAACGTTATCCCGGTATCCACCATGTCGGCAATAAGCTTAGCAAGCTGATTAGCTTTATCCTGCTTGGCGCTAAAATCCTCCAACGCTTGTCGTTGCACGGAAAGTATGCATCTGAATGCTCCAGGACTTCCGCAGCCCTTCCGCTTCTTGTCACAAAGACAACCGATCGATGTCTTTCAGCTAGTACTTGAGACTCAAGAAACCGAACTGATTCGCATAAAGGAGTTTGAATAGCTTGTGCAAGCGGTAGTGGCCAAGAATCGAACACTAAACCATGACAGACTTTGGGGTTGTCTCATTGTCTTCAAGATAGTCTTCCTTAGCTGTTTTATCAGCTTTGTTGGAGACCAACAAGGATGTGTCACTATCCTCGAACCTTATCTCATTACTTCCTTTACCATTGCTTAATAAGGTACTCTTCCCCAATATCCTGTCAGCATTCTAAAAGAAGGAACAAGCAGACACATAACAAGTTTAGCATGTACTAGTATATGAAACTCATTTCGGTGAACCAGTTCATCAGTAAGGTGGACAGGATTAAACTACCAAGTCTTCTATTGCCAAGTACTAGTACATAATAAAAGCATCAAACAAACATATATCTATGTCCTATGGTCACTGTATTGTCTTGCCAAGTCAAAATAGAGACACGGTTCAAATTATATCAGTTCAAGACAAAGCAACAGTGAAAGAATACAAAGCGTAGGAAACTACACGACACAACAAGATTTCAGATGGGTACCACGGGTCTACGTGTACAACAACACTATTGGCTCTATTGTGATGCTTGTAATGTGCATGATATGAAAGTCAACTGTATACACAATTGAAATTGAAATCAAAAGAGCTATTGATAAGAGCAAACCTGTTAAAGAAACATGCGTGAACATACTTGTTGTGCCATTGGAGTTTTGATTGGATCCTTCAATTTAAAAATAAGTTCGTATCAGTAAATACTGTGATACAAGAGCAAAGCAATCATAGTTAAAAAAGGCGTGCCTAAGCGAGCGCTTAAGCACGCCTAGGCTCTAGGCGTTGGCAAAATGCATTGTGCATAACTACGCATAATCTGTGCATAACTGCGCAAAGCATGCGCTTTGGTCAGTAAAGCGCAAGGCGGTGGCAAAACACACAATTAACGCCTAGCGCTTTTTTGAACTATGATAGCAATGGAATCTTAAATTAGAACAGTTGTTCTTCAGGTTTAGACACTTGTTCTACATGAACAGAGTACAGTAAGACACAAGAATAAAATACTTAAAAATAGAAAATGAGCTCATAGACCTTACCACATTCTTGGTTCGGGACCAGTACAGAACAAGACATTCGCAGTCATAGTCCAGTAAATGTGTGTGAGGAGAACATAAGGGAATTTGATGAGTTTCTTTGCTGGTGAAGTACATTTTCTTCAGGTAATTCCGATAATGCCACCAAGCATTCTTGAAGATAGCAGAGGTATTAGCACAGGTTACCTCATCCTGAGTTTCCAAATCGGTCCTTCTCTATAGAGAAAAATGGGAAAATTTGCTGTATTATAACCATCATGGAGGTAGGATGTATGGGGCGAAGCAAAGTAATTTCCATGAATAACATTACTTACACATAACTCCTGGACAAACACCTGCAACTGACATTTTCCTTCATCTTCAGTATAATATTTCCAAGATGGGAAGATACGCACATACGATTTAACAACATCAAATGCGATAGATGCTAAACTACGACTAGCTGGTTGTGCTTCCTCCACGTGAATAGGCGCATTAACCGGTGGAGTTGGGGTTCGCCGTGATAGTATCGCCCTTTGGGCACCGGAGCTGCCTTACTAACTGTTGTTGTTTGAGAGCTCTGTGGTGGAGATGGTGTTTGTCAACAAAGAATCGGGTTACTATCGGCTGGGGTTGGGGTTAGATTGGGTGAAGCTGGTTCTTTGTCCATCGCAGAGGGGTACAATCATGAGAGTTTGGGTTATGTGTGGTAGGGCTGGTTCTTGTGCATGTACAACCGGGTGCTATCTCCACCAAGAGGTAGCACTGCTTTTATTTGAAGACCGTGTTTTTATTCCACTAGATATCGCATCACCCGCCCAATTCAAATGGCTGATAAACAGGAAACATAGTTGAATGTACGTACATTGTATGAGAGTCGATGCAATAGGTAGTGTGGAAAAAGAGGGCATGAAATAGTTGACATGTATATTGTTTAACTAAAACGGATAGCATGACATAATTTCACATATATGATGTCTATCTAAACCGGATAGCATAACATAACATAATTCAAAGATATGATGAATAACTAAACAGGATCGCATGACATAATTCACCTACATGTTATCTAAGTAATCAGGATCGCATCATTTAATTCACATATGTGATTTATATGCTAAATAGAGGGTATTCGATATGATGTCTGAACTAAGAACATGGTGTTGAATATTGTGTATATGATGTCTAAACTATGCAATGCAAGACACCGTATGCATGATATGAGCAAGATAACCGTGCAAGTTAGAGCATACACCTCGGTGGGGAATAGGACTGGTCATCTGTCTCTCAATCCATCTCGAGGAGCTATCGACCCAACAAGAGATCTGCTTGACAGTAGCACTGCTCTTTAAAGGCCTTGTTTTCACTCCAGATTTTTCCATCTCCCACCCAAATGGCTAATTCACAGAAGAGTAGTTTAATGTACAAACATTGTCGACAAATGTAAATGTAATGAAGAAAAGGATGGGCAAGATATCATTCAAATATATGATGCCTAGTTAAACAGGATGGCATTGCACATTTCACATATATTATGGCTGGCTAAAAGACATGAGACCCATAATTCCCACATATGATATAGAAACTAAACAGTGGCATTACGGAACATGTCTAAACCAAGCGTATGACATATATGATGTCAAAAGTAGGCACTGAATGCAACATATGCATGATATGACTAACATCATCATGCCAAGGTAGAGCAAACACCTTGGGGGTAAATAGGAGTGGTCACGTGTGTGCGAATACGCCTCGTAATGATATCTTCCTCTCGATTACAACTGAGATGGGTGGGGAGGGTTTGCCATTGAACCCACCATGGAGCGATGTCCATGACATTGTATTGCAGCAAAAACTCTTCTCTTTTTCTCTACATGTTCAGATGACTGTACAATATCCGACATGCATACGAAAAAAATATGGTGAGATTATGTAAGGAGAGCATGTAGAAATTTAGAGTGATGGTAACAACCAAAGGATCGAATTTTTCCGCTGAACCAAAATAGCCCTAATGGATCGACGTGAATGTATAGTAATAAGTGACGCAACAAGTGTACAACCTCTTTGTCAGTAGCCGTGTCGACCTCAAAGATCATTGGGTTGGTCGCAAGCAGCTTGAGGCAGAGGTGGTTGTCGGAGGTGTGGAGGAAGATCTGAGGAATCAGAGACGGCGCCTGTGGCACCGCTCACAGTGATGGATCGCTCGTCGTTGGAGCAGCTTCGTGAGCCATAAGACGCCAAGGCTGAAGCAGACAAGACAAACATCGCCAATCTCAAGTGGGATTCTAATAGCATCTCCAATAGATGATGAAAATGGATGTAAAATTAACATCACCAAAAACTACCGACTACAACAGATGAGGTAAAAACTGTTGACTCAACTTAATCGTCAAACTGAAATTAATCAGGAATCAATGCTACCGTCAAACTGAACGCAATGGTAGCAGAGAGACACTTGACATGTAGTTTAGGAAGGGCCTGCAGTTCATCTTCAACCTGCACACCCCTGAGCTGCCTGCCACCACCGGCCAAACCGCCGGCCCTAGCGCCGCCTCGCCGCCCCGAAACAACTCGCCACCGCCACCCCGGACAGCCCTCTAGGCCCCCCGCCCCCATCCTGAACCCTAAGATAGATAGTGGGGTACATCTCCGGCAAGCCCCCGTCCCCGCTGCGGGTGGTTCTTCCTTAACTCCGGCGAGTCCCCCCAACCCCTGAAAATTGACTGGCCCAAAAGTCAATTCAGTCGACTGAAGTGTGGCTTAATCGGAGTAGAGCAGCAGCACGAGCGAGGGGGAGAGCAGCAGCAGCAGCTGGGTGAGTGAGCGATCGAGCGAGAGCCAGAGCAGCAGCAGCAGCGCGAGCGAGCGAGCGAGAGCCGGAGCAGCAGCAGCAGCGCAAGTGAGCAAGCGAGAGTCAGAGCAGCAGCAACAGATCCGGCTGGTATGGCCGCCGCCGCCGAAGGGGCCTCGCACTGTGGGAGAGCCGCTGTGGAGATGTCGCCCGCGGCGCCGGCTTCAAGGTAGCCGCTCCATGGGGGTGCGGGATGGAGCACCGTTGGCGCCGGGAGGTAGAGTTAAGGAGAAGGTGCGATGCGATGAGTTTACAACCTCTTTGGTGGCGCCTGAGTAGGCCTCGACTTCGTCCGAGGAGTCGGTGAGGATGCTGTGGTTCCGGTGGAGCAGGTTAAGGCGGCGCTGTGGGGATGGAGCAGCCGTGATAGACGAGGCGATCGTCAGAGCAGCTCCTTGGAGGTGGAGGACGGGACGGCTGAACCGGCGGGACGGCGAGATGGACGACAGATCCTCATCCGGGGAGGTGGACGAGGGACGTTGAGCTATTGCGGTGGACGACGTCGTCGGGGAAGAGGCTCCGGCTGGGCAGCGGTGACGTGGTGGACGGAGGAGGGTGGGGTTTCGCGGCTGGAGCAGAGAGATTATGGCGGCCTGGGATTTCGAATGGCAAAAAGGGGGCGATGGGAGGGGGTGAAGCATGACTTAGGGACGTGTTTGTCCAAATGTAGGGTGTGTTACAAAAGTACCCCCACCGATTTGAACTAGCGCCCTTTCGGCTCAAGGTTAAAAGGGGATTTCACGGTCGGGATTTGGCAGTGGAGGGAGTTTTCGCTGCTGTAATTTTGGGATAACAAGGCGGGTTGTGAAGGCGCCAGCTTTTGGAGCACGATATCTGAATTTTCGGATATAACAAGACACGGGTTGAATTTTAGGACAAGCCTAACGTAGTAATATTGTACTTTTTTGACTGCATAGTAATATTGTACTTGTACGCACTCAAATCAATTCGCACTTCCTCAACCAAAAAGAAAACGAAAAAATAAAACTATTCACACCACACAAAGAGAGAGTCTTGCCCGCTTTACTATACAAATGTTATTCAAAGCTACTCCCTCCTTCCATGTATATAGGGCCTAATGCGTTTTTCGATGCTAACTTTGACCAAATATTAGATCAATGATATATGACATGCAATTACACAAAGCACACCGTTAACTTCGTCTGTGAAAGGTTCTTTCAATGATATAATTTTCACATTGTGCATGTCATGTACTATTAATCTTGTCAATAGTCAAAGGCGGTCTTAAAAATCTCATTACGCCCTATATAGATGGAAGGAGGGAGTATGAATCCATGTTATGTCCGATTATTTTTTTTTGGCTTTGCTGTATAATGCATGTAACCTACTCATACCAACATTTTAGTGCATTCCAAATGTCTATACTACCGTTGCAATTCGAACTAAATTTGAATCTGTTTCTCTATTTCAATAAGAATCTACAATCATGATTGTTGCCAACTTCAACCATCATAATTTCCTTGCTATCCGCCAGATATAAATCGGACGGCCTATAATGCAGGATGGCAAACACACCATCTGAAGGAAATATGCCCTAGAGGCAATAATAAAGTTTATTTATTTCCTCATATCATGATAAATGTTTATTATTCATGCTAGAATTGTATTAACCGGAAACATGATACATGTGTGAATACATAGACAAACACAACTTCACTAGTATGCCTCTACTTGACTAGCTCATTAATCAAAGATGGTTATGTTTCCTAACCATAGACATGTGTTGTCATTTGATTAATGGGATCACATCATTAGGAGAATGATGTGATTGACATGACCCATTCTCGTTAGCCTAGCACTTGATCGCTTAGTATATTGCTATTGCTTTCTTCATGACTTATACATGTTCCTCGTAACTATGAGATTATGCAACTCCGCTTACCGGAGGAACAATTTGGTGCTACCAAACGTCACAACGAATCGTGTGATTATAAAGGTGTACTACAGGGTACCCAAAGGTACATGTTGGGTTGGCGATTTCGAGATTAGGTTTTGTCACTCCGATTGTCGAGAGGTATCTCTCGGCCCTCTCGGTAATGCACATCACTATAAGCCTTGCAAGCAATGTAACTAATGAGTTAGTTATGGAATGATGCATTACGTAACGAGTAAAGAGACTTGCTGGTAACGAGATTGAACTAGGTATTGATACCGACGATCGAATCTCGCAAGTAACATACCGATGACAAAGGGAACAACATATGTTGTTATGCGGTTTGACCGATAAAGATCTTCAGAGAATATGTAGGAGCCAATATGGGCATCCGTGTTCCGCTATTGGTTATCGATCGAGAATAGTTCTAGGTCATTTCTACATAGTTCTCGAACCCGTAGGGTCCGCACGCTTAACGCTACGATGACAGCTTTTATTATGAGTTTATAAGTTTTGATGTACCAAGTTTGTTCGAGTCCCGATGTGATCACGGACATGACGAGGAGTCTCGAAATGGTCGAGACATAAAGATTGATATATTGGAAGCCTATGTTTGACATCGAAGTGTTCCGTAAAATCGGCATTTTATCGAGTACCGGAGGTTACCGAACCCCCGTGACCTAATGGGCCTTAGTGGGCCTAGTGGAGGAAGAGGAGAAGGGGCCAAGGGCAGCCGCGCCTCCCCAAGTCCCAATAGGACAAGGAGGGGGCGCCTTCCTTTCCTTCCTCCTCCTTCCCCCAAGTCCTAGTCCAACTAGAAGGGGAGTCCTACTCCCGTGGGAGTAGGACTCCTCCGCACGCCTCCTAGGGCCGGCCGCACTTCTTGCTCCTTTATATATGGGGGGGGGGGCACCCTAGGACACACAAGTTGATCTACGGATCGCCTTAGCCGTGTGCGGTGCCCCCTCCACCATATTCCACCTCGGTCATATCGTCAGCAGAGGTTAGGCGAAGCCCTGCGCCGTAGAACATCATCATCGCCACCACGCCGTCATGTCGATTTAAACTCATCCCCGACGCTTTGCTGGATCGGAGTCCGGGATCGCCATCGAGCTGAACGTGTGCTGAACTCGGAGGTGCCGTGACGCTCGGTACTTGGATCGGTCGGATCGTGAAGACGCACGACTACATCAACCGCGTTGTTATGACGCTCGCCACGGTCTACGAGGGTATGTGGACAATACTCCCCTCTTGTTGCTATGCCATCACCATGATCTTGCGTGTGCGAGGGAATTTTTTGAAATTACTACGCTCCCCAACAAAGGGTATCGAGCCTGGTTTTACGCGAGATGTCATATGCACGAGTAGAACACAAGTGAGTTGTGGGCGATATAAGTCATACCGCTACCAAAGATGTCATACTTTGGTTCGGCGGTATTGTGAGATGAAGCGGCCCGGACCGACATTACGCATACGCTTACGCGAGACTGGTTTCACAGTTATGAGCACTCGTGCTTAAAGGTGGCTGGCGGGTGTCTGTCTCTCTCACTTTAGCTGAATCGAGTGTGGCTATGCCCGGTCCTTGCGAAGGTTAAAACGACATTAACTTGACGAACTATCGTTGTGGTTTTGATGCGTAGGTAAGATTGGCTCTTGCTTAAGCCCGTAGCAGCCACGTAAAACTTGCAACAACAAAGTAGAGGACGTCTAACTTGCTTTTGCAGGGCATGTTGTGATGTGATATGGCCAAGACATGATGGTATATTTTATTGTATGAGATGATCATGTTTTGTAACCGGTTATCGGCAATCGGCAGAGCCATATGGTTGTCGCTTATTGTATGAAATGCAACGCTTCAGTAATTGCTTTACTTTATCACTAAGCGGTAGCGATAGTCGTAGAAGCAATAGATGGCATATCGACAACGATGCTACGATGGAGATCAAGGTGTCGCGCCGGTGTCGATGGTGATCACGACGGTGCTTTGAAGATGGAGATCACAAGCACAAGATGACGATGGCCATATCATATCACTTATATTGATTGCATGTGATGTTTATCCTTTATGCATCTTATCTTGCTTTGATTGACGGTAGCATTTTAAGATGATCTCTCACTAAAATTATGAAGAAGTGTTCTCCCTAAGTATGCACCATTGCGAAAGTTCTTCGTGCCGAGACACCACGTCTCGATCGGGTGTGATAGGCTCTACGCTCAAATACAACGGTGCAAAACAGTTGCACACGCCGAATACTCAAGTTAAACTTGACGAGCCTAGCATATAACAGATATGGCCTCGAACACGGAGACCGAAAGGTCGAGCGTGAATCATATAGTAGATATGATCGACATATTGATGTTCACCATTGAAACTACTCCATCTCACGGATGATCGGACATGGTTTAGTTGATTTGGATCACGTGATCACTTAGATGACTAGAGAGATGTCTGCCTAAGTGGGAGTTCTAAGTAATATGATTAATTGAACTTAAATTTATCATGAACTTAGTACCGATAGTATTTTGATTGTCTATGTTTGTTGTAGATAGATGGCTCGTGCTATTGTTCCGTTGAATTTTAATGCGCCTTGAGAAAGCAAAGTTGAAAGATGAAGGTAGCAATTACACGGACTGGGTCTCAGAACTCGAGGATTCCTCATTGTCTGCACGTAAGAATTACGCCCGGAAGCACCGCTGGTGCCGTGCCTCTGCTAATCGCAGCCGACGACGTTAAGAACGTCTAGCGAGCAAAGCTGATGACTACTCGATAGTTCAGGTGCCATGCTTTACGGCTTAGAACCGGTCTTCAACGATGTTTTGAACGTCATGGAGCATATGAGATGTTCCAGAGTTGAAGTTAATATTTCAAGCAAATGCCCGGATTGAGAGATGTGAAGTCTCCAATAAGTTCTATAGCTGCAAGATGGAGGAGAATAGTTCACAAGGAACACATACTCAAAATGTCTGGGTATAATAATCACTTGATTCAACTGGGAGTTAATCTTCCTGATGATAGTGTCATTGACAGAATTCTTCAATCACTGCCACCAAGCTACAAGAGCTTCGTGATGAACTATAATATGCAAGGGATGGACAAGACTATTCCCGAGCTCTTTGTCGTGGTTCTAAGTCTGACAGTAGAATGGGGGGTAGGTATGGAGAGGCAAGATCCTAGCTATGGAGCAGTTGTACGGACAAGGGATGTACGAGTTCAGGCCCTTCTCGGAGGAAGTAACAGCCCTACGTCTTGGAGCCTAGAGGCGGTCGACTGGATTATGTGTGTATAGATTACAAGGGTGCCAACCCTTTACACTGAGGAGGGGGTGGCTTATATAGTGTCTACCAGACTCCTCCGGCCCTCAGTTATGCAGGGTTTAAAGTACATTAAGGCCTGGCGTTTCTGGTAACGCCTTACATAAAGTGTCATCATGGCCATAAAGACTACTTAATTACAGACCGTTGGATGCAGAGTGGCTCTTGATCTCTTGGTGGTCGAGTGAGTCTTCATGGTCGAGTCCTTCGCGTCCATCGAGTGAAGTTTCTCTTTGGTCGACTGGAAGGCCGCTTCTTTTGAGGGTGTCCTCGGGAAGGGTACTTAAGACAGGTCTGTGACCCTACCCTAGGTACACGACTTCATCATTAGCCCCCGAATGGATCGAGGTTTGAGTGAGGAAGGAGTTGATAATATTTCCGACCTGCTTTTGTGTTCTGAACACGTCTCATCTTGGACCAATAATCTTTTTGTTGATGGCAGCAACTTTTCTTTCAGTCGCCTTGATCCATTCTTTTCTCCCGTCGAGTGAATTTTTGAACTTAGTAAACTTCCAAGCGACGGATCGCAGGAAATCTACCATCTGACAGATTGATCTCTCGTTAGCGGATTTCGTGGGATCCGACTTTGGGAAGCGCGAAGCGGGCGGACCGCGGCGCCGGATGGGATAAGGCGACACGCCTCGATTTCGCACCACCTTTTTTGCCACGATCACGCTGCGCGCGATCGTTTCGGGATGTGATAGGATCGCCAGCCCACTCGTCACCGCCGAAGCGTCCTTATAAAAGGCGTCGGGCGAGGGTTTTTTGAATAGTACCCCCCCATTTCTCCTTCTGCCCTCTCCATCTCCGCCCGCCGTGCCTGCTCTCGCCCCCGCCCATCCACTCCTCGTGCGCTTCACCGGCGACAATGGTGAAGGAGAAGACGGTGGCTTTGGAACACACGAAGAAGGCCACAAAGAACGGGAAGGCGAAGGGAGAGCGCCCAACCGGGCGGATCTCGCCAAGGTCCCGCCTGCCGCAAGGTTGGGTCCAAGGGGATTGGATCCGCTCGACCATCACCGAGACGGATCTCAATGACCTGGCTAACGAGGGCCTGATCCCTCATGGGGTAGCGAGGCTCCCGGGGAACGAGTGGCAACCGCAGCCGCAGGAGGGTTGGTGCGTTCTTCTAGCTACTCATGTAGACCGTGGGTTCTCCCTGCCTCCGAGTGTTTTCTTCCGTGGGTTCTTGAATTTCTTTGGGGCGCAACTCCACCATTTCAATCCAAATTCCATTGCCTACCTTGCTGCCTTCGTGTCCATGTGCGAGAACTTCCTGGGTTGTCGACCACACTGGGGTCTCTTTAAGCACATATTCACTTGTCGCCATGCACTATGAAAAAGGCGAGTCCGGATGATGATAGGACTAAGGTTATTCAGATGTGCGGGGGTCTTGGGATTCAGATGAGGAGCAAGAGTACTTTTCCGGCCATGACCCTTCCTGAGTCGGTCAGAGGATGGCAGTCGACTTGGTTCTACTACTAAGACGAAGTCGACGCAAGGGCCGACCGGTCTCCCTCTCGCTTTCCATGGACCGAGTGAACAAGCCCTCTTCTCTGAAGGTGCTCCCTGGGGAGAAAGCCCAAGTAAAAATGTTGATGGAGCGTGTAGTCCAGCTAGTTCGGGAAGGAGTGATGGGTATGTACCTTCTGGAGGTCTTCCTTAGGCGGCACGTCCAACCACTTCAGTACCGAGGCCACCCGATGTGGCTGTACTGTGGAACCGAGGATGAAACTCGGGTCCATCCAGAAGCAGTCGACGACGCCACACTGGAGAGGTGGATGACCGCGATCACAGGGAATAAGGACAACCCTCGAGGGGCCAGGAGGATTCCACCACTCGACCATACCTACACTCTGGACACGGTATGCTCACTTTATCCTCAATTGTAATCTTGCTTTACTCGTTCTGCTTTTGCTGCGAATTGGTCGATTGATCTTTGTTTTGTTGTCTGTCAGGCCACCACTGAACTATACTCGATGCCCAATGGAGCACAGATGCCGACCGAGGAGGAAGAAGGAAGTGGGGGCGAAAGTCAGGAGGAGTGGGATTCGGATGCTGTCGATGATGATGAGGGCGATGACTCTAGTGAGGAGGAAGAGGAGGAGGAGGAGGAGGAAGTTGCGCCTCGCCGGAAAGACGCCAAGCTTGTTCATGATCCTCCGATCGAAGCGTGGTAAGGGGTCGCGATCGTCGCCATCGACTAAGCGCCTCGAACCACTTCTCCGTGCCGATCGAGAAAGCTCAAGCAGCCCAGAGTGGCACCGCCGGCCGCTAAGGTCTTGTCGAAGATGAAGATGGTGATCCCCACTATCTCAGGGTAATGATGCTACTTGAGTTTTTCTGTTCCACATGAACTTATTCTTGGTCGACTCATGAATCAACCGACTGACTTCTGGAATTGCAGCGCTGCTACTTCTGATACCTCGGCCAGGGCTGAAGATCATGAGATGGAAGACGCTGCCACTTCTAAACCTGGTATGACTTTCATAGTTCCGTCTTCAGTCGATTGGCTCTTTGTCTCTAATTTTGATTCTTTTCTGTAGGTCCATCTAATGTCGTTATTAACCTTCCTGACGACGACGATGAGGAACCACTGAGGCAAAGGAGGAGCAGGAAAGCGTCTGTTGGCAAGGCGAATCAGACGCGTGCAAGACCCGAGACACCGGGTCGCGAGGAGAGAACATCACCGCCTACCGTATCTTTTGCGGTGCCGTTGACGAGTGCTCGCCCCTCGTCGTTGAGTGTTGCACAGCCTTCACTTTTCTCGACCCACTACGTCCCAGAGGATCAAGCCGCTCTGCGAAGAAGCAACACGCCAGCGGAGTCATGATGGAGCAAGTGAAGGCCATCCGAGAAGCCAGCCAGCAGCCTATGGCGCCAGCTCAGCTCTTCAGTAACGCTCGGTCGGGCCGGTCACCGCCTGTCCCGATAGGATATGATGTCCAAGATTCGCTTTTCTGAAATTCCTAGTGATTGTCCCACACCCACCGGGTGTGTCGATTGAAATTCCAAGTTAGTGGGGGCACGCTGAGTGCACCCATCGGTGTAGTCCCCAAGGCTATGGTGGATCACGGCAATCGACCATAGTCTTTATGTCTTAAGTTTTTCCTTTATTCGACTAGGTCAATGGATTCATAAACCGTGGGGCACGCTGAGTGCACCCACGGGTGTAGTCCCCGAGATCGTGGTCGATCGCTAGCAAAGGACTACGCCCAAGAACATCTCCTTTTTTTGTTGGTCGATCGTCGACTCTAACTTGATGGAGTTAGTGGGGCACGCTGAGTGCACCCACCGGTGTAGTCCCGAGACCGTGGTCGAATGTTTGTATTCGCCGTAGTCTTAGAAACGTATGATTTTTCCTTAGTCACTGGAAGTGAATTGTCTTTGACATCTGCTGATTGGTTCTTCATAGAAATCCTGCGACCTTGTGGCTCGTTATACCGATTGGAGAACAAACACATCCAGCTCGAGCTTGATCTGAAGCTGGCGCAGGAGAATTTAACGAAGGTGAAGGAGGAAGCTAAAGGTATGTTTGGTGAGGCTTTCTCCACGCCTTTGCCCTCGCTTGTTTCAAAGTCCGACTTGTCAGAACTTTGCAGCAAAGTGAAGGATGCCCTGAAGAAGAAAGACCTTGAGTTGGCTGAAATGCAGAAGGCAGCTTTAGAGAAAACCAAGCTCGCAGATGAGAAGTTGGCTTCGGTCACCAAGCTTGAAGAAGAAAACACCAATCTGAAAGCTGCTCTTGATGCTGCCAACAAAGAGGTCAGTCGACTGAAAAGTGATAAGATTGCCTCGAGTGACAAGGCCGCTGAGTTGGTGGGAAAGAAGAACGATCCGAGGCTTATCCGGGCGGACTCGCCAAGAAGCTATTCCTCATGCTCAAGGTAATCTTTTGCACCAAACAGTATTTTAACTGTGATCTTTCCATTCGATCGTTGTCCCGACTCGGGTTGTGCTTGCAGAATTTTTCCGTAACTTTGAAGAGGAGACCGGTCGATCGAAGTAAACTCGATCCCATCAATTCCCCGTGAAGGATGAAGTTGCCATGAATGTGCTTCGGCTCGAATCTCGTGTTGCTGCCGTCGTTGATTATCTCGCAAGGCTGAAGGTCGCCACTTCCCGCATCGACACCACGCTCTGGCCCAGAGAGACGCTCCAAAATGACCTTGAGTCTCGATGACTCGATCAATACACCCCAAGTCGAGTGCAGGAGTGGAAGAAGTCTTCGCCAGTGTGGCGCCGACGCTGTTTCTATCTTTGGCCTGAGTTCATTGCAAGGATGCACGAGAGGACAAGCTGGCGGCCCTTAGGGTGGCTAACACCAAGAAACACGATTTGCGGTCTTTCATGGAGACTTTCATCGCCGCTGCCACTCGGATTGCTGATGGAATCGACCTGGACGAGTTTGTTGCACCTTCCAGCCCTCCACAGGAGGGGTAAAAAACTTCTAAGCTTGATTCTTTAAATTTGCCTCGGTATGCCGAGTGATTTTTGTAACCGACAAACCTTAACAGGCTTAGCGCCTGAGCACTTTCGGTTCCGTTAGGTGTTATCCGAATTTGGATTCGATGTTTTAAATATGCTTGCATTTGGTTTGAGGTATCTTTTGCAGGTTAAAGCGAGGTGCTTATTGCAATCGACTTGTTCCCCAATTCACTTAGGCAGGCACTGGGCTGCAGCTAAGCCTCCGAGTGGGAGGTCTGCTCTCCACTTGGTAGGATTTTCAAAACTTAGGCGAGCACTAGGCTGCAGCTAAGCCCCCGAGTGGGAGGTTTGCTCTCCACTCGGTAGGGTTTTCAAAACTTAGGCGAGCACTGGGCTGCAGCTAAGCCCCCGAGTGGGAGGTCTGCTCTCCACTCGGTAGGATTTTCAAAACTTAGGCGAGCACTGGCTGCAGCTTAAGCCTCCGAGTGGGAGGTTTTCTCCACTCTCGTAGGATTTTCAAAACTTAGGCGAGCACTGGGCTGCAGCTAAGCCCCCGAGTGGGAGGTCTGCTCTCCACTCGGTAGGATTTTCAAAACTTAGGCGAGCGCTGGGCTGCAGCTAAGCCCCCGAGTGGGAGGTCTGCTCTCCACTCGGTAGGATGTGAGCACTGGGCTGTAGCTAAGCCCCCGAGTGGGAGGTCTGCTCTCCACTCGGTAGGATTTTCAAAACTTAGGTGAGCACTGGGCTGTAGCTAAGCCCCCGAGTGGGAGGTCTGCTCTCCACTCGGTAGGATTTTTAAGGCGTCTTTCTTATGGAGAACACATTGTACTTGTGGCGTAGCTCGGAGGAGAGGGTAGCAGTCGACCTGCATCTCGTCCTCCTTGCAGAGAGCACGTTGTACTTGTGGCGTAGCTCGGAAGAGAGGGTAGCAGTCGACCTGCACCTCGTCCTCCATGCAAAGCGCACGTTGTATTTGTGGCGTAGCTCGGAGGAGAGGGTAGCAGTCGACCTGCACCTCGTCCTCCTTGCAAAGCGCACATTGTACTTGTGGCGTAGCTCGGAGGAGTGGGTAGCAGTCGACCTACACCTCGTCCTCCTTGCAGAGTGCACGCTGTACTTGTGGCGTAGCTCAGAGGAGAG
Organism: Aegilops speltoides; assembly: GCA_021437245.1. NCBI lineage: Eukaryota > Viridiplantae > Streptophyta > Magnoliopsida > Poales > Poaceae > Aegilops > Aegilops speltoides. The sequence continues at coordinate 43,800,276 of CM038146.1, forward strand.
GGTAGCAGTCGAGCTACACCTCGTCCTCCTTTCAGAGCGCACATTGTACTTGTGGCATAGCTCGGAGGAGAGGGTAGCAGTCGACCTGCACCTCGTCCTCCTTGCAGAGCGCACGTTTGAATTTGAACTTAGGCGAGTGTTTAGACTGCAGCTAAGCCTCCGAGTGGGAGGCTGGCCCTCCACTCGGTAGGTTTTTCGAAACTTAGGCGAGTACTTGGACTGCAGCTAAGCCCCCGAGTGGGAGGCTGGCTCACCACTCGGTAGGATTTTATTGGAACTTAGGCGAGTACTTGAACTGCAGCTAAGCCTCCGAGTGGGAGGCTGGCTCACCACTCGGTAGGATTTCATTGAAACTTAGGCGAAACGGATTCGCAGCTAAGCCCCCGAGTGGGAGGCTGGCTCTCCACTCGGCAAGGATTTCATTGAAACGTAGGCGAAACGGATTCGCAGCTAAGCCCCCGAGTGGGAGGCTGGCTCTCCACTCAGCAAGGATTTTTTTTAGAAACTTAGGCGAAACGGATTCGCAGCTAAGCCACCCACTGAGGGGGAATTTTATTAAATAAATAAAAATGACATCAATCATTGGGGAAATTATAACACTATTATCTTGTGAAATATGAACTATAGAAGTACTTTTATTACAACCCATCCAAGTGAATACTTAGGTGTAAAAGGGGCGGAGTAACTCCGCGTTCCAAGCTCGGGGCTCGTCGATGTTGTGCTCGACGTTGTAGAGACGGTATGTCTGCTGTGGAGAACCTTGGTGATTTATGAAGGGTCCTTCCCAAGAAGGAGCAAGCTTGTGTGGTTTCTCACGATCCACTGAGAACCAAATCCCTTCCCGAAGGCTCGACTCTTCACGTTTTTGGCGTGGAAGCGACGCAGGTCCTGTTGGTAGATGGTCAATCGGATCAAAGCCATCTCCCTTTCTTCCTCTAAAAGGTCGACTGCATCCTGCCTCACTTGTTCTGCTTCAGCTTCGGTGTAGAGCTCGACTCGAGGAGCGTTGTGGAGCAGATCACTCGGCAAGACCGCTTCAGCTCCATAGACCAAGAAGAATGGAGTTCTTCCAGTCGACCAGTTAGGCGTGGTCCTTAGACCCCACAGCACCGAGGGAAGTTCATCGACCCATGCTCTAGCCGCATGCTTGAGGTCACGCATTAGTCGGGGTTTCAACCCTTTGAGGATCAAGCTGTTGGCCCGCTCCGCTTGTCCATTCGACCGATGGGCGATCAAGCATAGTCAACTCGTGTGCCCCGAGATGTGCGTAACGCCTCAATTCCTCCGAATCAAAGTTTGATCCATTGTCGCGATGATGCTGTGGGACTCCATATCTGAATATCGCCTCGATGAAGCCGACAGCAGATACCAGCGCCTAGGTTCTTGATGGGTTTAGCCTCAATCCACTTGGTGAACTTGTCGATCGCTACCAAGACATGTGTGAAACCGCTCGACCTATTCTCAAGGGACCAACCATATCTAATCCCCATACCGCAAAGGGCCGACGAGTGGTATGGTCTTCGAGAGTGATGCAGGCTTGTGTGACATGTTGGAGTAAAATTGACATCCTCACACTTGTCGACTATCTCCTTTGCCATTTCATTCGCCCTTGGCCAAGAAAATCCGCTCGGTATGCTTTGGCCACGATGGTCCGAGAGGACGCATGATGGCCACAGGTCCCCGAGTGGATGTCATCAAGGATTATTCGACCTTCTTCTGGCGTTATGCACTTCTGACCCACTCCAGTCGCGCTCTCTCTGTATAGCTGCCCCTTGATCACGGTGAAGGCCTTGGATCAACGGACGATCTGTCGAGCCTCTTCCTCATCCTTCGGGAGCTCTTTTCTCAAGATATACGCGATATATGGTACTGTCCAATCGGGAGTGATCACTAAAGCCTCCATGACCAGGTCGACCATTGCCGGAAATTCAACCTCAGTCGGATCTATGGCACTCTTAGGCTGCGGAGCTTCTTCGGTAAAAGGATCTTCTTTGACTGATGGAGTATGCATATGTTCCAAGAACACATTGCTGGGAATGGCTTCTCTCTTGGAACCTATCTTTGCCAAATCATCAGCCTCTTGATTTTTCAGTCGGGGTATATGATGGAGCTCTAACCCCTCAAACTTCTTTTCAAGCTTCATCACTGCATTACAGTATCCATTCATGGCTGGGCTTCTAACATCCCACTCCTTCATCACTTGGTTAACCACCAAATCTGAGTCGCCATAAACCATAAGGCGACGGACACCGAGTGAAATGGCCATGCGCAACCCATACAAAAGGGCCTCAGATTCTGCCTCATTGTTGGAGGAATCAAAGTGAATCGAGCACATATCTCGAGCTTATCTCCTCCGGGGAAACCAAGACTACCCCAAAGACCGTAACCATTTAACATCTTAGAGCCATCAAAGAACATGGTCCAATGCTCCGAGTGAACTTGAGTCGGCTGCTGCTGCTCGATCCACTCGGCAAGGAAATCTGCTATTGCTTGGGACTTAATGGCTTTTGCCTCAAACTTGATATCAAGGGAAGGAGTTCAATCGCCCATTTCGCCACTCGACTAGTTGCATCTCTCACAGTGCGAATCTCTAAAAGTGGAGCGCCACCGACGATCGTAATGGAATGATCGAGAAATAATGAGCAACCTTCTTTGTGGTCATGTAGATCCCATACACAAGCTTCGATAATGAGGATATCTTTGCTTTGATGGAGTCAAAACTTCGTAAAGATAATACATCGGGCGCTGAACTTTGAAGGCTTTCCGCTCTTCTTCCCGCCGACCGTAAGCAATCAGATCGACGACTTGTCCTGTGGATCGCAATATAAAGCAACAGAGGCTCTTTGGTGATTGGAGCAGCAAGCACCGGCTGGGTGGAGAGCAGAGCTTTTAGCTCGGCAAACGCTGCATCAGCTTCTGGAGTCCACTCGAACTTGCCTGCCTTCTTCATCAGTAGGTAAAGAGGCAATGCCTTTTCACCGAGTCAAGAGATCAATCAACTTAATGCGCCAAGCATCCAAGAAGCTCGACATCGTGCACCCGCATGTATGCTTTCATTCAAGTATAGTGCCAACTTTTTCTGGGTTGGCGCCGATTCCTCGCTCGAAACGAAAACCAAGTAACTTTCCGCCAGAACTCCGAATGTGCACTTTGATGGATTGAGCTTGATATCATACCTCCCGAGATTGGCAAATGTTTCAGCGAGGTCACCAACAGGTCGGAACCCTTTCGCGATTTGACCACAATATCATCCATGTACGCCCACGCTCCGACTGATTTGAGTGAGTAAACACTTCAATCATCCTCATGAACGTGGCTCCGCATTCTTGAGGCCGAATGGCATGGTGACATAATGTAGCACCAATGGAGTGATGAAAGCTGTTTTTATCTCATCGGGTCCGTACAGACGGATTAGATGGTACCCGGAATAGGCGTCTAGAAAAGACAATCTCTCACATCCCGCAGTCGAGTCGACAATTTGATCGATGCGAGGGAGAGGAAAATGATCTTTCGGGCATGCCCGATTGATGTGTTTGAAATCAATGCACATGCGGAGTGACTTTTCCTTCTTGGGAACCATGATGACATTGGTGAGCCACTCGGAGTGGTATATCTCTCGAATAAACTCTGCCGCCAATAGTCGAGCCACCTCCTCACCAATGGCTTTTCTCTTCTGGACAGCGGACCGTCGAAGATTTCTTTGACCGGTTTTGCTGTTCAGTCGACTCTAAGGCGATGCTCAGCCAGTCCCCTAGGAACACCCGACATGTCAGCAGGCTTCCATGCAAAGATGTCCTAGTTCTCACGGAGGAACTGGATGAGCGCTTCTTCCTATTTAGGGTTGAGCGTTGTGGAAATATGGGTCGGAGCCGCATTGGGGTCGGTCGGGTGAATGTGAACAGGCTTCGTCTCACCGGACGACTGAAATGTGATTCTGTGGCAGGCTTCTTGGCCCGCAACAAATCACTCGGGTCTGCATTCTTCTTGTACCCCTCCAGCTCACCATCATTATCTGTGAATCGGCAATTTTCGAGCCTTTCTGAAAACACTCTTCTGCCTTCTTCCGATTGCCAGTGATAGTGATCACACCCTTGGGGCCGGGCATCTTCAGTTTGAGGTACACGTAACATGGTCGAGCCATGAACCGTGCGTAAGCTGGTTGCCCCAAAATGGCGTGGTAAGTGCTCTGAAAATCCATGACTTCAAATGTCAGCTTCTCCTTGCGGAAATGCTTCGAGTCACCGAACACCACGTCCAGAGCTATTTGGCCGAGTGAATCAGCCTTCTTTCCAGGTATAACTCCATGAAAACTCATGTTGTCGGGCGCCACCGACATCGAAATGCCCATTCCTTTCAGCGTCTCCGCATACAATATGTTCAGTCCGCTACCACCATCCATTAGCACCTTCTTCAGTCAAGTGCCCTCAACGACTGGGTCGACCACCAAAGCTTGCCTCCCAGGAGTGGCTATATGAGTCGGGTGATCGGACTGGTCGAATGTAATGGGAGTTTGGGACCATCTCAGATAACTTGGCGTCGCCGGGGCGACCATGTTGACCTCTCGGTTGATAACCTTCAATCGGCTTTTGCTTTCCACATCAGCAAAGATCATCAGAGTGGAATTAACATGAGGATATCCTCCATCACTGTCCTCCTTGTCCTCAGCTTTGTCCGACTCCTTTTCCTTGTCCTTGGGCTGTTTACCTTGGAACTGTTGGATCAAGAGCCGGCACTGGCGAGTGGTATGCTTCGGGTAGATGAAATTACCCTCTTCGTCTTTCTTCGTGTGGATGTGACACGGCAGATCCATCACGTCATTTCCTTCTTTATCCTTCACCTTCTTGGGGTTCCAGGATCCTTTGGGTTTTCCTTTGAACTTGCCCTGAGTCACGGCCAGAGCCTCTCCAGGAGCCGCTGGCTCAGCCTTCCGCTTCTGCTTCCGATTGGAGTTTCCTTTCTCCGACTGACTCGGCTTGTACTTGCCGCTCCGGAGTCGGTCCTCCTCTTCACCATTGGCATACTTGGTGGCAATTTCCATCATTCGACTCAGGGTCATATCTCCGGTCCGCCCAAACTTCAAACTTAACTCTCTGTTCTTAACACCATCCTTGAAAGCACAGACTGCCTGATGATCAGACACGTTCTCCACGGTATTATGCAAAGTAATCCATCTTTGAATACAATCTCTTAAGGTTTCATTCGACTTCTGCACGCAGACTTGCAGCTCTGTCAATCCAGCTGGTCGCTTGCGTGTTCCTCAAATGTCTCGACGAACACTCGGAAAGATCTTCCCAAGTGTAAATGCTGCTTGAGCTAATCGATTCAACCATGCCCCGCCGAACCTTCCAACATGAGTGGTAAATGCTGCATAGCCACTTCATCACTTCCGCCGCCAATCTGCACCGCCACTCGGTAGTCTTCAAGCCAAGTTTCAGCTTAGACTCACCGTGAACTTACTTTACTCCGACCGCCAACCTGAAGTTGGGGGAATCACCGCGCTCGATAGCCTCGCTGAAATATTCTCGACCAAACATGTACTGGCTGCTAGTGGGCGCATCTCTGTCATGGCCACCTCGATGAGCCCTGTTCCGATCGACCAGGCCTTGCACGATGATGGATCGCGCGTCAAAGCCTGGTTCTCTGGGGTCGACCGGAGCTCTTCGCCCCACACTGAGTTGGCGCCTGTCATCTTGCTGCCGATGAGCGTAAGACCCACCTCTTGGGGGAGGAGTGGGCACTCGACGCCTATCATCACGATCGTATCGGTCACCATATTGGTCACGTCGATTCTCGCGTCCCTCACGCCGTGGAGGCGATCTAGGGCTGTGAGCAGACTGAACCGTATTCGCAGCGACGGATCGACTGTGAATCCTGTTGCATGACTGTGACACGGCTGAATTCTGATCTCCTGCTGCTCGAAGCAAGTCCCTAATCTGCATCAAGCCTCTGCCAGCCTCCGACTGAGAGGGCTAAATTGACTCTGCTATACGGGCTGCAGCTGCTAAATTCTGAATCGGGGTTTGATATACCTGAGTCGGCTGCGGGAAGAGTTGACGCCGACCGAGTCGGTACTGCGCTGCGCTGCTGCTGCTGCCGAGTGCTCGCTGGAGGTTCTCCAGACGAGTGCGTTCAGCCAAGTTGGCCAAACGTGCCTCCTCCAAGGTGCGAGCCTCGGGGGTTTCTCCTGCGATGGGAGTATGCAGGGCATCCATGTTCCTGCGGCGAAGTTCTTCCCTTTGCAGGGAATTAAGTGGCTCGGGTTGATATTCTTCATGGGCTTGAACGGGGTCGCCTCCACCGTCCATCCCATCGTCGCGGGGGAAGCCGGGAGGGCTACGAGGCCCGTTGACCATCAAGACCTCCACCGCCGGATCGCTGCTGTCGCACTCGGATGCGGTCTCTACGGAGCCAGTCGACAGATCGAACAAGCCGTAGAGGGATTCGTCGGGCTTGATTGCCGCGACTTGGGTGGTGGCCGACTGGCGTGCCACCGCGTGCCTCACCCACCGCTGGAGCCTCGACCGACCAGAGCGCTTGCGCCGACGGGAGACAGGAGGAGGATTTACAGGAAGTCGACTGATAAGGAGTCGACGGTTGCTGCAGCACAACGCCGCGGACACACGCCCAAAAATGCGTCACACCGCGGACGGGGAGTGCGTCGATGTCGAGTGGAGCCTCCTGAAGCCAAGCGGAGTCGTCGGCGATAAAGGTGAGCGCGCCGAGACGGATCTCGCAGCCCTCGACCAAAACTCCACCAGAAACCATGATGAAGGCAATCGGAACAATTGAAACTTCTCCAAAATCGCTAAGACACCGCCCCACGGTGGGCGCCAACCGTCGTGGTTCTAAGTCCGACAAGAGAATGGGGGTAGGTATGGAGAGGCAAGATCCTAGCAATGGAGCAGTTGTAATGGACAAGGGATGTACGAAGTTCAGCCCTTCTCGAGGAAGTAACAGCCCTACGTCTCGGAGCCCGGGGGCGGTCGACTGGAGTATGTGTGTATAGATTACAGGGGTGCCAACCCTTTACACTGAGGACGGGGGTGGCTTATATAGTGTCTGCCAGACTCCTCCGGCTGAGCATGCAAGGTTTAAAGTACATTAAGGCCTGACGTTTCTGGTAATGCCTTACATAAAGTGTCATCATGGTCATAAAGACTACTTAATTACAGACCGTTGGATGCAGAGTGGCTCTTGATCTCCTGGTGGTCGAGTGAGTCTTCATGGTCGAGTCCTTCGCGTCCGTCGAGTAAAGTTTCTCTTTGGTCGACTCGAAGGCCTCTTCTTCTGAGGGTGTCCTTGGGAAGGGTACTTAAGACAGGTCTGTGACCCTACCCTAGGTACACGACTTCATCACTCTTCGCAATGCTAAAAGCCGCGGAGGTAGAAATCAAGAAGGAGCATCAAGTGTTGATGGTTAACAAGACCACCAGTTTCAAGAAAAAGGGCAAAGGTAAGAAGAAGGGGAACTTCAAGAAGAACAGCAAACAAGTTGCTGCTCAAGAGAAGAAACCCAAGTCTTGACGTAAGCCTGAGACTGAAAGTGCTTCTATTGCAAGCGATCGACATCGAAGTGGAACCGCCCCAAGTATTTGGCGGATAAGAAGGATGGCAAAGTGAACAAAGGTATATGTGATATACATGTTATTGATGTGTACCTTACTAATGCTCGCAGAGTACCGGGTATTTGATAATCGGTTCTATTGCTAATATTTGCAACTTGAAACAGGGACTACGGATTAAGCGAAGATTGGCTAAGGACGAGGTGACGATGCGCGTGGGAAATGGTTCCAAAGTCGATGTGATCGCGGTTGGCACGCTATCTCTACGTCTACCATCGGGATTAGTTTTAGACCTAAATAATTGTTATTTGGTGCCAGTGTTGAGCATGAACATTATATCTGGATCTTGTTTGATGCGAGACGGTTATTCATTTAAACCAGAGAATAATGGTTGTTCTATTTATATGAGTAATATCTTTTATGGTCATGCACCCTTGAAGAGTGGTCTATTTTTATTGAATCTCGATAGTAGTGATACACATATTCATAGTGTTGAAACCAAAAGATGTAGAGTTGATAATGATAGTGCAACTTATTTGTGGCACTGCCGTTTAGGTCATATCGGTGTAAAGCGCATGAAGAAACTCCATACTGATGGGCTTTTGGAATCACTTGATTATGAATCACTTGGTAATTGCGAACCGTGCCTCATGGGCAAGATGACTAAAACGCCGTTCTCCGGAACTATGGAGCGAGCAACTGATTTGTTGGAAATCATATATACTGATGTTTGTGGTCCAATGAATGTTGAGGCTCACGGTGGGTATCGTTATTTTCTCACCTTCACAGATGATTTGAGCAGATATGAGTATATCTACTTAATGAAACACAAGTATGAAACATTTGAAAAGTTCAAAGAATTTCAGAGTGAAGTGGAAAATCATCGTAACAAGAAAATAAAGTTTCTACGATCTGATCGTGGAGGAGAATATTTGAGTTACGAGTTTGGTTTACATTTGAAACAATGCGGAATAGTTTCGCAACTCACGCCACCCGAAACACCACAACGAAATGGTGTGTCCGAACGTCAGAATCGTCGTTTTTACTAGATATGGTGCGATCTATGATGTCTCTTACTGATTTACCGCTATCATTTTGGGGTTATGCTTTAGAGACGGCCGATTCACGTTAAATAGGGCACCATCAAAACCGCTGAGACGACGCCTTATGAACTGTGGTTTGGCAAGAAACCAAAGTTGTCGCTTTCTTAAAGTTTGGGGCTGCGATGCTTATGTGAAGAAACTTCAACCAGATATGCTCGAACCCAAATTGAAGAAATGTGTCTTCATAGGATACCCAAAAGAGACTGTTGGGTACACCTTCTATCACAGATCTGAGGGCAAGATTTTTGTTGCTAAATTCGGATCCTTTCTAGAGAAGGAGTTTCTCTCGAAAGAAGTGAGTGGGAGGAAAGTAGAACTTGATGAGGTAATCTGTACCTGCTCCCTTATTGAAAGTAGTTCATCACAAGAACCGTTCTGTGACAACTACACCAATTAGTGAGGAAGCTAATGATATTGATCATGAAACTTCGATCAAGTTTCTCTTGAACCTCGTGAGGTCTACCAGAGTAAGATCCGCACTAGAGTGGTATGGTAATCCTATTCTGGAAGTCATGTTACTTGACCATGATGAACCTATGAACTATGAGGAAGCGATGATGAGCCCAGATTCCGCAAAATGGCTAGATGCCATGAAATCTGAGATGGGATCCATGTATGAGAACAAAGTATGGACTTTGGTTGACTTGCCCGATGATCGGCGAGCCATTGAGAATAAATGGATCTTTAAGAAGAAGACTGACGCTGATGGTAATATAACTGTCTATAAAGCTCGACTTGTTGCGAAAGGTTTTCGACAAGTTCAAGGGGTTGACTATGATGAGACTTTCTCACCCGTAGCGATGCTTAAGTCTGTCTGAATCATGTTAGCTATTGCTGCATTTTATGATTATGAAATTTGGAAAATGGATGTCAAAACTGCATTCTTGAATGGATTTCTGGAAGAAGAGTTGTATATGATGCAGCGAGAAGGTTTTGTTGATCCAAAAGGTGCTAACAAAGTGTGCAAGCTCCAGCGATCCATTTATGGACTGATGCAAGCATCTCGGAGTTGGAATAAACGCTTTGATAGTGTGATAAAAGATATGGTTTTATATGACTTTTGGAGAAGCTCAGATTTACAAGAAAGTGAGTGGGAGCTCTGTAGCATTTCTGATATTATATGTAGATGACATATTATTAATTGGAAATGATATAGAATTTTTGAATAGCATAAAGGGATACTTGAATAAAAGTTTTTCAATGAAAGATCTCGGTGAAGCTGCTTACATATTGGGCATCAAGATTTATAGAGATAGATCAAGACGCTTAATAGGACTTTCACAAAGCACATACCTTGCCCGTGCTACAAGGTGTGAAGTTGAGTCAGACTCAATGCCCGACCACAGCAGAAGATAGAAAGAAAATGAAAGATGTTCCTATGCTTCAGCCATAGGCTCTATCATGTATGCAATGTCAGTGTACCAGCACCGACGATGCTTAGCAATAAGCTTGGCGGAAGGTACCAAAGAAATCCAGAGTGGATCATCGGACAGCGTCAAGAACATCCGAAATACCGAAAAGGACTAAGGATATGTTTCTCGATATGGAGGTGACAAAGAGCTAGTCGTAAATGGTTACGCCGATGTAAGCTTTGACACTAATCCGACGATTCTAAATCGCAAACCGGATACGTGTTTTTATTAAACGGTGGAGCTGTAAGTTGGTGCGCTTCTAAACAAAGCGCCGTGGCGGGATCTACATGTGAAGCAGAGTACATAGCTGCTTGAAGCAGCAAATGAAGGAGTCTGGATGAAGGAGTTCATTTCCGATCTAGGTGTCATACCTAGTGCATCGGGACCAATGAAGATCTTCGTGACAATATCGGTGCAATTGCCTTGGCAAAGGAATCCAGATTTCACAAGAGGACCAAGCACATCAAGAGACGCTTCAATTCCATCCGGGACCAAGTCCAAGTGGGAGACATAGAGATTTGCAAGATACATACGGATCTGAATGTTGCAGACCCAATGACTAAGCCTCTCTCACGAGCAAAACATGATCAGCACCAAGACTCCATGGGTGTTAGAATCATTACTGTGTAATCTAGATTATTGACTCTAGTGCAAGTGGGAGACTGAAGGAAATATGCCCTAGAGGCAATAATAAAGTTATTATTTATTTCCTCATATCATGATAAATGTTTATTATTCATGCTAGAATTGTATTAACCGGAAACATGATACATGTGTGAATACATAGACAAACACAACGTCACTAGTATGCCTCTACTTGACTAGCTCATTAATCAAAGATGGTTATGTTTCCTAACCATAGACATGTGTTGTCATTTGATTAATGGGTTCACATCATTAGGAGAATGATGTGATTGACATGACCCATTCCGTTAGCCTAGCACTTGATCATTTAGTATATTGCTATTGCTTTCTTCATGACTTATACATGTTCCTGTAACTATGAGATTATGCAACTCCGCCATCGGAGGAACACTTTGGGTGCTACCAAACGTCACAACATAACTGGGTGATTATAAAGGAGTACTACAGGTATCTCCAAAGGTACATGTTGGGTTGGCGTATTTCGAGATTAGGTTTTGTCACTCCGATTGTCGGAGAGGTATCTCTGGGCCCTCTCGGTAATGCACATCACTATAAGCCTTTCAAGCAATGTAACTAATGAGTTAGTTACGGAATGATGCATTACGTAACGAGTAAAGAGACTTGACGGTAACGAGATTGAACTAGGTATTGGATACCGACGATCGAATCTCGGGCAAGTAACATACCGATGACAAAGGGAACAACGTATGTTGTTATGCGGTTTGACCGATAAAGATCTTCGTAGAATATGTAGGAGCCAATATGGGCATCCAGGTTCCGCTATTGGTTATTGACCGAGAATAGTTCTAGGTCATGTCTACATAGTTCTCAAACCCGTAGGGTCCGCACGCTTAACGTTACGATGACAGTTTTATTATGAGTTTATAAGTTTTGATGTACCAAAGTTTGTTCGGAGTCTCGGATGTGATCACGGACATGACGAGGAGTCTCGAAATGGTCGAGACATAAAGATATTGGAAGCCAATGTTTGGACATCGGAAGTGTTCCGGGTAAATCGGCATTTTACCGGAGTGCCGGGAGGTTACCGGACCCCCCCGGTGACCTAATGGGCCTTAGTGGGCCTAGTGGAGGAAGAGGAGAAGGGGCCAAGGGGCAGCCGCGCGCCCCTCCCCCCCCCAAGTCCGAATAGGACAAGGAGGGGGCGGTGCCCCCCCCCCTTTCCTTTCCCCCCTCTCCACCTTCCCCCCAAGTCCTAGTCCAACTAGGGAAGGGGGGGAGTCCTACTCCCGGTGGGAGTAGGACTCCTCCGGCGCGCCTCCTCCTAGGGCCGGCCGCACCCCCTTGCTCCTTTATATACGGGGCCAGGGGGGCACCCTAGGACACACAAGTTGATCTACGGATCGTTCCTTAGCCGTGTGCGGTGCCCCCCTCCACCATATTCCACCTCGGTCATATCGTCATGAGTTTAGGCGAAGCCTGCGCGCCGTAGAACATCATCATCGCCACCACGCCGTCGTCGACGGAACTCATCCTCGACGCTTTGCTGGATCGGAGTCCGGGGATCGACATCGAGCTGAACGTGTGCTGAACTCGGAGGTGCCGTACGTTTGGTACTTGGATCGGTCGGATCGTGAAGACGTACGACTACATCAACCGCGTTGTCATAACGCTTCCGCTTACGGTCTACGAGGGTACGTGGAGAATACTCTCCCCTCTCGTTGCTATTCCATCACCATGATCTTGCGTGTGCGTAGGAATTTTTTTGAAATTACTACGTTCCCCAACACCATCATCAACAACTCCGTCTTTTATAAGAGTAGAGATAAAATATATTAAAGGGATAATTAGATTTGTGCCCCTAGTTATGTCCCACTCGTCTGTTTTACCCCTAATTCCCAAAAGTCACCGGTTCTGTCCAAATCACTTTGCTCCTCTTATGCTTTTGCGCTTTGACCGTTTGACCGTCAGTTTGAAAACTTCATAACTTATTCATACCAAATCAGAAAAATGCAAATAAGATACCAAAATGTTCAGAAAAACATCACCTATATGACAGTGTCATTTGCATTCATGAAAAAAGTGTTGGAAAGTGCCCATCCGAGTTTTAGCTCTTATGCTACCACCAGAATAGTAAAATCTAAAGTTCAAAATTCCAAAAAATTGGTGGCAAAGAATGAAAAATGTTTTAAGTGTCTACTAAGTTTCATCAGAATGACATTCGTGGGTGCCGCGCAAAAAAACAATCAACACTCAAAATAGATTATTTTTTGCCACGACTTCCACGAAAGTCGCTCCTAATGAAACTTGGCAAGCACTTAGAACATTTGTCATTCTTGCCACCATATTTTTTTTGAATTTTTTAGAGCGCATTATTCATGGTGGTATTAAAAGAGCTAAAACCCGATGTGCACTTTCAACACTTTTTTCATGAATGCAAATGACTCACATATAGGTGATGTTTTTCCAACATTTTGGTATCTTATTTGCATTTTTCTGATTTAGTATGAATTAGTTATGAAGTTTTCAAACCGACGGTCAAACGTCAAAGGGCAAAAGCATAAGAGGAGCAAAGTGACTTGGACAGAACCGGTGACTTTTGGGAATAAGGGGTAAAACAGACGAGTGGGACACAACTAGGGGCATAAATCTAATTATCCCTTATAAATGTAGTATAACATGTTCATAAACACACCATGTGTATCACCGTTATATATATTCACACATACGTCGGTTTAAAACACTATGATAAATTCTTCAAATATCCGAATTCGCTTTTTATAATGAAGTATATATGATCTCTATTCGTCTTTTACACCCACACAACCCTCTTATCTTTGTAGCTAGTGCTAACTTTCTCTTGTGCATGCACACGCCTCGCATCCCTCTCGCCCTCCCTCAAGATTCTCTAGCTCCATCGCAAAATTGTCTTTTCACTTTAGGTCGTTCACCCATGGTGTGTGTAGGCCCCAGCTCCTTCTTTACGGCACACATCGATCGATATGCCTCTCTAGCCAGGTGTGCCTAGCACAAACACAAGCTTCCCCTCTTCTCTTGTCACCGTCCATGCCTCACTCCCACCACTCTTTTCATCGTTCTCGTACTCGCACACTCCTTCCCGCTCAATATAGTATGCCTCTCGTACCACCTTCTACATGCATCCCTCTATCTCTATCCCTCTCCTCGTGCCTCGTTTGCTTCTAGCACACACATGCATGTATACCGATCGATCTCCCAACATATACCTGGATCGACTTTAACTACCCCCCCATCGATCGACGTACCTCACAAGTTATGTATCTCCTTTCTCTAACAAAGGGCGATTGATCTTCCTATGTAGTTATGTCTGCTTACCACAGCCACATCGTCCCCCTCATCATTCGTGCATGCCTCCCGACCCGCCTCTCACACGCACATGCACGCACAACAAGCAGCCATCTCCTCTCTTCTCGATATTATGGGCGTGCCCTCCGCTTGTCTAGCAAGCCTATCCCACCATTTGTTAGAAGCAACTCCACTACCACCCCCTCCAACACTCTAGCTCTGTCTCTCTCCCAACCTTATTCCTCTCATGCACATATGCATGGATGCCGATCGATTTCCCTTAATACATGAGGCAGATCGATCTCCTTAATACATGAGGTAGGCCTCTCTCCTCCTCCACACATATACCAGCCATTGTACCTCTATAGTTAATTGGGCCTCCCTCTTCCCCCACCACACACCGATAGTCAAGCGCTGCAGGTAGGTATCCATGCCACAGAGACAAACTACACATGTCCCCTCTCACATTCCAGTAGGCCAGCCACTCTATATATTTGACGTGGGCACACACAAATTCGATGGCACTCTTTATCGATCGCGCGCGCACACACACACATCATCCCTCTTTTTGATTCTATGGACACCTCAAGCCGGTGATACCTCCACTCTCTTCTCGTGGATCGCCCCCTCTATATATATATGTTATATCCAGGACTCTATTTCACACACATTGCATATGTTACATTTTTTTGATTGAACCCCCCCAAAAAACTCTCAAGAACCCACACACTATATCTCTCTAGGTTTGTGTCTCTCTCACACAACCCCACGTATGTGGTGTACGTATACAAGAAGAGAATAGGTGCACCGTGCATGTACTCACGCTTCGTGCCCAGCCACACCCGCGCGGGTACACGGTGGAGCTCATTTCTTTACGAAATGGCAGCCCACGTGCTAATTTGAATGCCTGTAGCGGTTGTTTACCTAGGGGGGGTCGTGTACCACGCCTGCACGAAACAAAGTTCGACTTGATGCGTTGTCGCGTTATTTCTAAATAAAGTTATAGCGCTCAATGGCACGTACACAGAATATAAAATGATTTTTATGGAGAAAAAGGTAGTCCGCTCACTATATAAAATGGAGCCTTGCATGCCTGGTTTGTCGCTCTTCAGAGTATCTCACACAAGGCTGCGGTGGCCTCTCTCTCTCACACCGTTGGTCACTGATCCGGCCGTATCCCGTCCGCCGGGGGAAAGGGAGTGCGGTGGCCTCTCTCTCTCAACATTGGTCACTGATCCGGCCGCATCCCATCCGCCGAGGGAAAGGGAGGAAGTGCATCGTTTCTCTGTTCGACGGCGCTGAGGCAGCACGTCCCGATCTGCGGTACACGACGTTCTCTCTGACCAAGCTCCAGCGCGGCAGGGCCTACGCCACCTGCTCACAGATTCCACCGGCCGCCGCTCACCTAGTTACATCCCGACGACCTCCAGGTATCCCCTCCGGCCTTGCTTCACTGCCCGTCTTCCCACGTTGCTGCATGTGGATCTTCCATAGTTCTTTGCCCAAAACGTAGCTCGTCCAGCGTACTTTCCATATTGCATTCTCATCCTCACACCGTTTTAGACAAACACAACCATGTTGTTATCTTCCCTTAGGGCAAGGAATATGCTTCTTTTTTGTCATCGCATGTGTCATAACTGTTATTGGCCAGTAATTGTTTCCTTTCTACCTCTTTTTTGCAAACAGGGCTATCCATTTCACCTCGTTGCTATTGCGACCTTTTGGTGAACTGCACAAATCACTTTTTTCTTAAGAGTCTTTTGTGCAGTTGTACTAAAATGTCACATGGGCAACGTCTCTACATTTCAGTGCGACTGCACAAAGGGAGATTGGTTTTGCTCTATCCTCCTCATCCAACTCCAAGCCTAATCTTCTCCAACTAGTTAGTCTTAAAAGAGACTGCAAAGGTGACCGGCTTCTATTTATGTGTTTATTGTTTCATCAGCAGTCCTCTATTATCGTAATCACACTTAATATCTTTGGAACAGGGACGCTCAGCTCTATTTTAGTGGAACTGCACAAAATGATCGGAATGTTGCATGCTCCAGACAGCTACTTTTTTCCCAACATGTCTTGTTGATTTAGACAGAGCTGGGGGGACGTTGCTGCCAATGAAAGCATGGATCAATTTTAATTTAACACATTCTCACAACTCTGTCTTCAGTTGTGATGTAATTATTAGCTCTGATCTGCTAATAATTGACATGCATTAGCAAGGAAGTTAGTTTTTTATTGTTTCCGAAAGAGCATCGGTTGCAAGACACGTGAAACAGAAGCTGGAAGCTCACACCATTGTACAATTTCATGTCTCGCTGGAAAATTATTTGTATAGTACGTCAATTATGTAAACAAATGATGGAAGCTTGATAGAATTGCCAGAAGCCTCTTCATCATCCGGGTCCATGTGCCATGCACAAAATTATACTCCTTCGTTCCTAAACATTTGTCTTTTACAAATTTCAAACGGGCATATTTTAGAGTGTAGATTCACTCATTTTGCTTCATATGTGTACTCCCTCTGTTCCTAAATATTCTATTCGTCTTTCTAGAGATTTCAACAAGTGACTACACACGGAGCAAAATGAACGAATCTACACTCTAAAATATGTATATACATCCGTATGTGCCAGTCCATTTGAAATCTCTAAAAAGACAAATATTTGAGTAGTCACTCGTTGAAATCTCTAGAAAGACAAATATACTCCTGAGTATATTTAAGAACCGAGGGGTAGTGCACAACCGCATGGGAGACTCAGCCCGTCGTTCGCTGCATTAATAGTGAGTAATGAGCAGTCAAATCATAAGCCCCACCTTTCCCCTTCGTAAGTTGCTCAAGAAGCAACCATCAATACGCTCTTCTTTGAATCCGCTCATACTACTCCATCCGTCATTGTTTATACAACGCGCTTCAGAAAAAAGAAAAAGATCAGGGGACCAAGGCGACTAGCGATCGGCCTGAAAAATAGCATTGGTAGTTATAGCACGGCGTCTATTACTAGTAGAGGGAATAATGCGTACACACATGCATGCAGTGCTTCCACCCCGGGTACACACATGCATGCACTTACTCCATTCCGTAGTTACATGGAGAGAAAATTGTGGACTTGATTGCGGTTACCACGCCCTAATTAATTGAGCATTAAACCAAACGCGTCTAAAGTCTCTCTGGTGGTGGAAATGCATTGAGAGAAATGCATCATAATGAAGCGCGCCCTGTAAACTGTGACGGAGGGACGAGTAGTATGAAGGTTCAAAACCAAGTACGCGTATGGCCAGTCGGTCAACGCACCTCCTCTTGGCATATCACTGACATGTGGGACAGGAGTGTGAGCAAACCGATCACAATTGACGGCAAAGAGCCAACCCGCCGTTCCTTGAGAGATACGAGGAGCGAGAACACACAGACGGGTTCGCATGGAGGCCAAGATATATTCGAGCATGGTTGGTTGATCGATATCATTCATTACATGTTGCCATGTTGGGCTGCCGTTTTCTGCCCTTCTCCAGAATAAACGTGTACTTTATCAGAGATAAAAAGAAATAAGAGTACAAACGCTCCACCATGCGGTTCTAGAAGTAGTACTACTCGTACTACTGCGCTTGGCTCTTCGCCTCTTCGTGAAGTCGAGCAATGATGGTACTCCGCATGTTGGGTACTACAGTGTATGCCTCTGACAATCTGACACCGAATGGACTGATGCATGTCCACCGAGGGTAGGTTGCATTAGTCAAAAGGTGTAAGTGAGTTTCACCTTGTCCTGCAAGCTTCTCCTCGTTCTGCGAGTTGATGGGACACACCAAAAAGTAGTGCTAGTCCATACTCCCTCCTTTCCGGTTAATATGGCTCAATCCTTTTTGCGGGTAAATGAGAGAGCTTTATTCATATATAAGCATTCTTAGGACGATCGACCAAGACACTGGTCACTAGGAAGCGAGGTACCCCACAAAAAGAAGTAGGAAGCGAGGTGTTTCATCAAGCCAGCTCTCGGCCACATTCAAAATGCAGCAAGCACGGTTCGCACGAAGATGCGTCGCAAGGTTTGCTGACCTGTTTACATGCTGAATAACAAAAAAGAGGAAATATTACCGAGCGCTACTATTTGTAACAGGATATGAGCCAGAATTAAGCGAGAATTGTGGCGAGTGTTCCATGCAATCAACTTCCATTATCACATGCGAGAACCCTCGAAGATAACCAAATGTGTTGAAGATTGCTTTATCACATTTTAAAATTATAATAAGGGTGCAGACGCTCCTCCATCCGGTTCCTAGTACTAGTATAGTACGTACCTTTATAGACTATATTAGTAAACTTTGCGCTTGGCTGTTCGCCTATTGGGGAAGTCGAACAATAATAGCACTAGTAGTATAGTGTATGCTTCTGGCAATCTGACACCGAATTAACTGTTGCACGTCCACCGCCTGAGCGAGGGAGAGCTTGCATTAGTCAAAAGTTTCTCCTTGTCCTGCGAGCCACCGCGCGCAAGTAATGCTAGTCCATACTGCCTCCTCTCCGGTTAATGTGGATTAATCTCAAACAAGATAAATACACTGTCTGTCACTGTATATTTGTAAAAATACGGTCAGTGGACTTCGTAATACGCTCATTGCGCTCAATATATATATTTTCCGGTGTTTATACGGTCACTAGCTCACCCTGACTGAGTATGTGTGTGCATGCACATGTAGGTTGAGCACTTAGCTTGACCGTGTGTGTTCCGTCGTGTGCTCAGACATGCATGCATTAGGGCGTCGCGCGCGTTTTTGTGTCCATGTGTACGTGTGACTGTTGCATACATGTAGGAGGAGTACGTGTAGGGGCCACTAAGGAGCAGTCAAATCACACAGTAAATCACGTCTGTCGTGTTCGTGTCTCACCCTCCTCCATGGCTCGACCCCACACGGTCGCTCGGCATGCCACTCACCGTAAACCGAGTATACGATAACTTTCCCGCCTGCTTGTCGATGGATCGCGCCATGGAGTACTACTAGCACTACTGGAAGAGATTGACAAGTTGGGGGAGGAGCTAGCTGTAGCATGGACTCCAAAAAACTTTTTACATGCATGTTGTAGCCGGCTATTGCGACCTTTGAACGCGGAGCAGCTACGTGCACCCAGAAGCGGTGCAGGCGACGCTCTCTCGGCCGGCACGCTGCTTCAATGCTGGCGCCAGTGAGAGGCCGCGTCCGCTCTGTCCGGGCATGAATGCGGCATCGACCGCTTTCAAGCGGAAGCACGCCGGTGATGAAGAGGGTTCGGTTGGTCAGACCGCCGTGGCAGCGGTCCGGACGTGCGCAAACAAGAGATGTTGTACGTTAATATTGCTGCGTATATAATTAACAACATAAATAATGTGCCAGTTGGACAAATATGATTGGAGATGGAGATGGAAATGGAATTTTACGTAAACACGGATATGCATGTCTATGTCTATGTGTGTGTGCGCGATGACTCTCGCGACCTGGAAGCGGGGGCGTGTTTTTGATCGAGTTTTCTTTCTTGGTACGTTAGAAAATCGGTTTATCCAATTCACATCTAGATGTTATTTAAGGATATCACATCTAAGCTCCCACAAGTATATAATGTAGCAACAAGAAACAAAAAAAAACTAGGACCCAAAAAAAGACCACAAACAGAGTGGACATCAACTTACATGTGACATAACTATGTCACATCGAGATGTGTCCTAGACAGACCCTCAAAAAATTGTCCGCCAGTTTTCGTTTCTTTTTTCCGGGAACACGCGTATTCTATTTAAAACCATTGCTATGGATAGATTTTTTTTACTCCATTATAGCCTCTTGTTTGATAGAGTTTCTCGCGTCTCGCTCTCTCACCCTCTCCATATCAAAACAAGATGACAGTGTCCAGTCTATCTCTCTCCTCACCGGTGGTCACAAATCCGGCCGAATCCCGTCCGCTGCGGGAGGTGAGGAGGTGCAGCGTTGACGTTGTCGCCGTCGGCGACGGGGGGGAGCCGATGCGCACCGTCCTCTCGGAGTCGGCGCTGGCACGGACGAAGATCCTCCGCGCCCTTGTTCGCTACCGTCGTGTGGGCAGATCCCGCCCGCCCGCCTAAACGACATCTCGCCCACCTGAGGTATAACTTCTTGTACTGGCCCAGCTCCCTAGGTCGCTACGTGCGGGTTTTCTTCTATGCGACTACTCCCCAGCTCCCCATGCATAGTAGCTAGGGTTCGTCGGCTGGTCCAACATCACCTACTAGTACTATTATACTCCGTGGAGGTATACATGTTGTTTCGACAAAAAGTACATGGTGGTTGTGCGGTCATTGTCCATATGGTGGTAGTACTATCACTGGTTAAATGAAGAAATGCTTTTTTTTCTCGGGTATCCTGGTTTAGTTCCCATCAAGATATAATTATGATGCTTCTGTTCGTTGGTGTACTTATCATTAACCCTTTTTTATATTTTTGGAAACAGCGATGCGTGTCTCCATACCCGGGCATGTCTTCCTCAATTTTAGTGGAACTGCACAAAATTGGATGGCCATTGTTGTTCCGCCTCACTGTCCTCTGCCATGTGGTTCTTCCTTCCTCGAGCTTGATTACTGAGAATAAATAGACCAAAGTGAGGATTTGTCAAACTTCATAGGTGCCTCACCCAAACTTGATGCCAAATGGATGATGCATCACCACGATGACCTATCGATGCTCATGGTCGCGCCTCATGGTTGCGTCGGCTGGTGAAGCTGATCGATTTTCAATGAAAAACAAGCTGTCTTCCATCGCTGCTTTTGCTTGTTACGCACAAAGATGATATCCTTCGTCGAGTTCACCTTGGTTGCGTTGGAGACGCAATGTCTTTCACGTTGGTGCAATTTTATCACACAATTGGCTATGAACCAAATGTTTCCTCGAAGAAGGATCGACATTGGTACTAAGAGCATAAGTTTTGTATTGATTTCTAAGCCTTCTCACAACTTTGTCTCCAGCTCCCTGTAATTTTATTTGTCCAGCTATTAACTTTGATTTAAAAATGGTGTGGACTAAAAACCCGGATGGACGTAGTAGCCCTCCATTTTTATTTACTCCACATATTAGATTTGACTGAAGTCAAACTTTGTAATACTCTCAAACCTTTCCGATAATTGAAATTAAAATTCTTTATTTGTACACACTCTCACACGTTTCCGATAATTTGGCGGATGTGTGGTTGTTCACTTAAGGGAGGGTAGTGTACCACACGTGAAGGACAGGAAGTGCGACCAGGACGCGTGGGCGTGGATCGTTAGTTCATCGGAAGTAGTACTACTTTTCTTCACTGTACATTAAATAAAGAGTTTCATTTTGTACTTACACAATTTAAAACGATTGTTATGGAGAGAATAAGAAAACCACTCCACTATATATTAGTCGTATACACACGAGAGTACTATATGGACGCAGCTTCATTGACTTAGTGCACCTGCCTTTGGGTTTATGACAGGTGGCCCCAAAATGTGGCTGGCTCACCTGTCATACAGCCAAAAGCAGATGGAGTGAAGGCACCGGAGCTCAGCCCGTACTACATTAGTACTCCCTCCGTAAACTAATATAAGAGCGTTTAGATCACTACTTTAGTAATCTAAACGCTCTTATATTAGTTTACAGAGGGAGTATATATATAAGCGGGAGCCTCAGCGCTTGTTCGCTAGGATTTGCACTCTCCACACGCTCGCCGCAATACATATATGTTACACGCAGGAGGCTCAGCGTTCATTTGCTAGGGTTTGCTATATTCACAGCCTCTCACCCTCTCTTCACCAGATCTAAACAAGACTGCATTGGCCTCTTGTCTCTCTCTCCCCTCACAGCTGGTGAAGGAGGCGTCCGTATCCCGTCGCATCGGGAAGGGGAGGAGGTGCAGCGTTAACTCTATCGCCTTCGGCGAGGGAGGCAATCCACTGCCGGCTGCGCTGTTCTCTTTCACCCAAATACTTTGTCTTGGGAGGGCCACCGACCCTTCTTCCTCACTGCCGTATGTAGTGTGGGCAGATCCGGCCTCCCGCCGCACGCCTTCCCACATCCCGACGACCCTAAGGTATAAGTTTCTTTGAAACCGTCGTTGCTCTAGCTGCATGTGGATCTTTTTCGATCTGTAGTCGAATCTAGGTCCTGGTTCAAAGAGGAAAGAAAGGTGCGGTGGGGTGGAGTATGAATCTAGGACGTGGTTCAATGAGGAAAGGAGGGAGGAAAAGTAGTATAGACTGGCTATCCAGCCGCTTTGTTGGTCGAAAAGGGAAAAAGGGGATAACCCAGTACACACATCTGTAAGGAACCGATCTCTTTGTTGAAAAGGGAAAGAAATTGGGGGGGGGGGGTCGGGTAGTTTGTGCAGGACTAGATTTGCTGCCCTCACATAGGAGAAAAGTTCAAAGAGAACAAATATGGGACCAACACAGATATGCTGCTTGGCTACATACTCTGCATCACCCATTTATACGTGTGGACGCACATGGTGCTAGCATGTCCCATACAACTATTTTGCTGTTGTTAATCTAAGAATGCCGCTTTAAAATTGAAGCAATGCCACTTGTTAAAAGTAAATTACATTTTTAACGAATGTTGTTTCAAGAGAGTGTCTCTGTTAATATGAATCAATGCTACCGCTTTAGAAATGCTACTATCCTACTTTGTTTTCCATCCAAGATAAGTTAGATGCTTCTTTACACACCGCTTGTTTCATCCTCCTTTATCGACAAGTAATTGTTTCCTTTTTGCCTCTGTTAAAACAGGGTATCGATTCAACTTGTTGCTATTATGACATTTTACTTCGCTACTCAAACACTTATGTTTTAAGAGTGTTTTGTGCAGTTCAACTTGAATGTCACACCGGTGACTTTGCTTAATTTTGGTGGAACTGCACAAAAGGAGATCGAGATTTGTTTCCAGTGTTCCTGTCGAGTTGTTTAAAATCTTGGTCTCTACCACATGATATCTATTCAACTTGTTGCTATTGCGACATTTTGCTTCGCTACGCGAAACACTTTGCTTGATTTCAGTGCATTGTTTTAGGAATGGTACTTTTCTGCTTTGTTGTTCTTTATACATGTTGAACCACGGCATTGTTTAGATAATGTATCAGTCAATATGAATGAATCACACTGATGGAGAATTGGTCCTCTCCTGCTTTGTTTCCCATTAAGACAAGTCATCAACCGTTATTTCTCAGTAATTGTTTCCCTTATACCTATTCTTGCTTACAGGGATATCAAAATTAAAGCTCAGTTTTATTCCGACTTTGATTTTAGTTGAACTGCACAAAAGGAGCCAATGTGTCCAAGGCAAACTACTGCGTTACTGGGTCTAGTTGGTCATTCCACTTTGCAGAAAGAAGCAGTCACTGGATGTGGTATATTACAGAAGGAATGACCAAGAAGCTTTACAGAGTATTATTAGACACCGGTGACATAACTAGTCTACAGAGACCATTGGCAATTTAACAACACATGGAGTGCCCTGGGCAAAAAGTGCCCAAACAAGTACAAGAAGCTAAGACAGGACACGATCATAGGCATTACATATTTTGAAGGGAAGGAGCTTGTCAAAGTTTAATCATTGATGTTAGCAAGAAGACATTAGTTTAATATATTGGAATTGGAAAACCTTGTCAAAATTTGCTCATTGATGTTAGCAAGAAGATGTTAGTTTAATATATTGGAATTGGAAAACCTTGTCAAAATTTGCTCATTGATGTTAGCCAGAAGACATGCATTTGATATTTTTGAGTGGGACGCCCTTGCTGTGAGCAGCGTCGAGTGTTTTTCCTATTCCTGTGTTCAGTTTAGAAGTAAATAGTTACTCTGCTGAGATATTCCTGTGTTAAGAGTTTGTTCTGAATATTGTCTATGTAATGCCAGGCCTTGTGTTTGATTGCAAAGTTGAGCTTGGAATGTTGTGGCATGCGGCATCATGAGCTGTTCACCGTGCCTCCTGAGAATAATGCTTCGTATTGTTTTGCATGTCGTTCTAATGCCAGTGATTTGCTTGTTAAGAAGATCATCCTCTTCTGTTGTTTCCATGCGTAAGAAGTTCATCGTCTGATGTTTCATTCATAGCCTATACGACATGTCGGGTAGGTTAGACGTGAAACCATATGATCTTCTGACCAACTCATGATATTAGGCCGTGATTGGATCGTCCCAAAACCGCTTGTAAAAATGACGCTTGTGAATTAAAGCAGATGGTCTCGGGCGAAGGCGCTTGGTTGGTCGATTTCGACTAGTAAAATATCGGAAGTACTTCATACACGATAAAAACGCTGAACGACACTCAGACGATTGCTAATCCAGCCGTTAGCTGCTATTTCAGCCTTGCCCATGGATGGCATGATACGCACGTCGTGCATGTATCGTTTGGTAATGTCGTCCATATAGCAATGCTCGTAAAATATACACTGGTCTCTCAAATTATACGCGTAACCCGCCGGTTTTACTTACAGACCTCGGGCCTTCCGATGACGAGTAAATTACACTTGTATGTTAATACAGGTTTGAAATAAACCAGAGCTCCCAAGCGCGGCCTTACCGTTTCATGCCGTCTCAGTTTCTCGAAGGTGCTCATAGGTGTCCGATGATCCTGACTTCCTGAATGAGCAGCGGTCGCTGTATCAGACCTCCATAGGGCCCGCGAGGCCCTCTCCGTTTTCCTTCGAGTTGTTGTGCTCGCCGTGGCGCCGAGCATTGTTAACATGGTCAACGAACATGAGGATTCAGGAGATGACTTTATTTTGACTGGATGACACTAGGGATCCACTAGGGCCATAGCCGTACGTATGCAAGTGCCTCCTTATTATGTACAACTATATTTTTTTGCTTTCTCTTGGTTTCCTGACATCACGGTCCCACACCATTGTCAACCTATGTAGTCAATATAAACGAGAGAATTGCACAAGATGCGGCCGACACCGGGACCAAGCAGCTCGAGCAAAGATTTTTGTTTTTGAGGTGTGAGCACCGCAGAGTTTTTCTTGGCGATGATTTCGTTGTTGTTCGAGAGGAGAGCAGGGTATTAATCTGGGCGGGCTGTGGCCCGCCTAGCCCGAACCGATATCCAGCCCAGATACTACTTTTTTCAAGATGAAAATGGCTAGCCCAGCTATACGTCTTTTTGAGGAATACCCAGGCAAGGTCAACTTGTTATTCTCCGCCCCGCTGTGCTGCAAATCTTTCCTAGGAGGGATGCATTAGGCTTAACAGGAAAATGGGCTTTAAAAATAATAAATGGGATGTAATTATAAAAACTGGGCAGTAACTATAAAAAAATCACCAAACACGAAATTAGTTTATAAAATATTATTTATGGATTTTGAAAAACTTAAATTTTCATTGTTGCACGCGCAATGTTTCATTGGATTTTTACGTAATACAAATTTATATTTAATCTAAATAAAAATTTTGGGACAAAAATATTTCGGATCCCATCAAAATGTGGGAAATTTTATTGAATTCCGTCTTCAACGGTTGGTTGAAATTATTAATCGTTGTCCTAGCTAGAAAATGGGATGTACTTTTCACAAACTGTAAATGGGCTGTTGTAAATTCCATTAGAATTCAAAAATGGGCTGTACATTCTTACAAAATGCAAATGGGCTATAAGTTCTCTGCCACACACTTGTGGCCTACTAAGTGACGCGTCTCCTAAAAAAAATAAGTTGACGTGTATGCAAGGCTTTGTCAACTTATTATAGTCAACACACGGTTCTAGCAGCAGTGGCCGTTGGATGTCTATCCAACGGATGTCGTGCTTCTCTTCAATCTCGGATATTCTTAGCTTCGGCCGCCCAAAAAATGATTCCTCCCCCTGACATCTAGGGCGCACCATTTCGGAGGCTGACCTGTGGGTCTACTAAGTTGGAGCGTACCAAGGGCTTTGTCAACTTAGTCAATATAAACGATTCTAGCTTCAGTGACCGTACGATGTCCATCCAACGACCGTAGTGCTTCACCTCTGGTCTTCTTGGTCCAGCCGCCCAAAGCAGTGCCGGTCGTGCCGCCTGCTCCTGCCTCCCGTGGCCGGCTGTGCTGCCGTGGAGGCCTCACCGCCCCCATACTACTCCCACCGCTGGCCAGGCCATCCCTCCACTCACCCACACCCCCTGTTATTCTGCGGCGACGGCAGCGCAGCCGAACCAGTGAACCCTCGTACTCCTCCCCCGCGCGGGCTTCCACTGCTGCGTCTTCCCATTCCTAGGCGTCGCCGTCGTCCACCGCCCTGGTGCTCTCGGCGCGGCGTGGTCAACATGGTCAATGACCAACTTCCATCGGAAGAGTACTGTATGTGGAGAGGCTGACAGCTGGGTCCACGGCGGCCGCAAGGAAGTGCCTCCTTATTACGCGCAAAATAATTATTCCTCCACCTGACAGCAGGGACTTGCCGGACGGGCCACCTTATTTCGCGAAAAAAATGTTTCCCCCTGACTGCTGGTACCCACCGGACGGGCCACCGTATTTCGCGAAAAAAATGTTCCCCCCGCTGCCAGCTCGGACCCATCGGAAGTGCCTCTTTATTACGCACAAAAAAATGAATACTCCCCCTGCTAGCTGGGACTCACCTTGGTGGGATGCTGACTTTTGGGCCTACTAAGCTGACGGGGACGGAGGGCTTTGTCAACTTAGTCAATATGAACGATTCTAGCTCTAGTGACCGTACGATGTCCATCAACGGCCGTAGTGCTTCTTCAACCTCTGGTCTTCTTGATCCAGCCGCCCAAAGCAGCGCCGGTCTTGCCGCCTGCTCCTGCCTCCCGTGGCCGACTGTGCTGCCGTGGAGGCCTCACCGCCTCCATACTACTTCCATCGCTGGCCAGGCCATCCCTCCACTCCACTCACCCACACCCCCTGTTATTCTGCGGCGACGGCAGCGCAGCCGAACCAGTGAACCCTCGTACTCCTCTCCGCGTGGGCATCCACTGCCGCATCTTCCCCGGCTCTGCATTGTCCCCTTCCTAGGCCTTGCCATCGTCCACCGCCGTGGTGCTCTTGGCGCGGCGTGGTCAATGTGTTCAACGACCAAATTCCATCGGAAGAATACTGTACGTGAAGAGGCTGACAGCTGGGTCCACGTCAGCCGCAAGGAAGTGCCTCCTTATTGTGCGGAAAATAATTATTCCTCCACCTGACAGCAGGGACCCACCGAACGGACCACCAGTATTTTGCGAAAAAAATGTTCCCCCCACTGTCAGCTCGGACCCACCGGAAGTGCCTCCTTATTACGCACAAAAAAATAAATACTCCCCCGGCTAGCTGGGACCCACCTTGGTGGGAGGCTGTCTTCTGGGCCTACTAAGTTGACGGGGCCGAAGGGCTTTGTCAACTTAGTCAATATGAATGATTCTAGCTCCAGTGACTGTACGATGTCCATCCAACGACCGTAGTGCTTCTTCAACCTCTGGTCTTCTTGCTCCAGCCGCCCAAAGCAGCGCCGGTCGTGCCGCATGCTCCTGCCTCCCGTGGCCGGCTGTGCTGCCGCGAAGGCCTCACCACCCCTACTATTCCCACCGCTGGACGGGCCCTGCGGCGACGGCAGCCTCACACCGCAGCCGAACCAGTGAACCCTCGTACTCCTCTCCGCGCGGGCTTCCGCTGCCGCGTCTTCCCCGGCTCTGCGTCGTCCCCTTCCTAGGCCTCGACGTCGTCCACCGCCGTGGTGCTCTCCGTGCGGCGTGGTCAACATGGTCAAGGAACGACTTCCATCGGAAGAGTACTGTGCGTGGAGAGGCTGACAGCTGGGTCCACGGCCACAGCCCAGTTTTTTTGTGATTTGCCAATTAAGTCGCTTTCTCAGGCCTGTTGGGTTGCAAATCTTTCAAGACGAGGAGAGCTTTTCATTCGGCTGGCCGAGAAAATGGCCCATCAGTAATGAGAAATGGGATGTACATTTTTAAAACACATCAAACCGGCAATTTGTTTTAAATATTTTTTTTCATTTCAAGATTTTAAATTAAATTAATTTTTATGTGTGGAGAATTTGTTGGATTTTATGTTGATATATATTTATTTTTAAAATCAGTTTGAATGTGAGTCGAAATTTCGGGATTAAAAACAGTTCGGACCGCACCGAAATATGCAAAATTTCGTATAATTTTTTAACCGTGGCCACAATATGGGCTGTAATGCTAACAAAAAGAATATGGGTTCCGAAGAAAACCTTAAGAATTAGCAAATGGGCTGTAAATTATTAGAAATAATGGCAGATGGGATGTATGCTGTTTTCACAGATTTGAGGCTTTCCTAAAAAAAAGGTTGACGCACAAGCAGTGACGGTTGGATGTCCATCCAACGCCCGTCATGCTTCTTCAATCTCTGCTCTTCCTGCTCCAGCCGCTCAAACAAGCGCCGGCGGGACTGCCTACTCCCTCCTTCCCGCGGCCGGTTGTGCTGCCACGCAGGCCTCACCGCCCCACCGTACTCCCATCGCTGGCCTAGCCATCCCTCTACTCACCCACACCTGCTGTTATTCTCCGGCGACGGCAGATGAACCAAGAACCCTCATTCAACAGACTCCCCTCGCGGGAAACAACTCATCGAGTCTTCCTGCCTCCGTGTCGTTCCCTTCTAGGCCTCGCCGTCGTCCACCGCATTGGTGCTCTCGGCGCGACCTTGTCAACGTGGTCAACGAATCGACATGCATCCGGCGGATCAGACGTGGAGAGGCCGACAGCTGGTTCACGGCCGCACGTGGAAATGCCTCCTTATTACGTGCAAAATAATGATTCGCCCACTGTCATCGTGGGGCCACCGAAGGGCCTCAGATTTCGCGAAAAACGTTACCGCCGCCGACACTCGGACCCACTAGCTATATCTTCGCACGCAAGGAAGTGCCTCCTTATTACGCACAAAAATGAATACTCCCCTGTTAGCTGGGACCCAAAGATAGTGGCAGGCTGACTTGTGGGCCTACTAAGTTGACGGGACGGAGGGCTTTGTCAACTTAGTCAATATGCACGATTCTAGATCTAGTGACCGTACGATGTCCATCCAACGACCGTAGTGCTTCTTCAACCTCTGGTCTTCTTGCTCCAGCCGCCGAAACCAGCGCTGGTCGTGCCTCGTGCTCCTACCTCCCGTGGCCGGCTGCGATGCGGCGGAGGCCTCACTGCCCCCTACTACTCCCACCGCTGGCCAGGCCATCCCTCTACTCAACCACACCCCCTGTTATTCTGCGGCGACGGCAACCTCACACCGCAGTGAACCAGTGAACCCTCGTACTCCTCTATGCATGGGCATCCACTGCCGCGTCTTCCCCGGCTCCGCGTCATCCCCTTCCTAGGCCTCGCCGTCGTCCACCGCCCTGGTGCTCTCGGCGCGGCGTGGTCAATGTGGTCAAGGAACGGCTTCCATCGGACGTGGATCAGACGTGGAGAGGTGATACCGGGTCCATGGCCACAGCAAGGAAGTGCCGCCTTATTACGCGCAAAACAATTATTCCTCCACCTGACAGCGGGGACCCACCGGACGGGCCACCATATTTTGTGAAAAAAAGTTTCCTCCCTGACTGCTGGGACCCACCAGCTACACCTTCGCACTCAAGGAAGTGCATCTGGGCACAAAAAAAATGATTCGCCCCCCTGACTGCTGGGACCCACCAACTACATCTTTGCACGGAAGGAAGTGCTCGATACCGACCCACCTGGTCGAAGCGTGCGAAGCGTTGTCATTCGTCGCGAACGTACGCATATACCGGGTCGATGTAGAGGCGCGCATGTGTCGTAGATGTAGAGGCGCGCACGTAGCATGTACACATACGTATAGCGGCGAGGGTGCAAGAAAGAAAATACGGCCACATACGTACATACGGGCAGGGTCTCTAACGCCTATCGCGCATACGTACATGGCTGGGTCGGAACGGAGAAACATCGTCATCGTCGTGTTCATGGGGAGCCAACCGGCTGGGTCGGAACGGAATGCGTGGTCATGTTCATCGGGAGGGCTTGGACGGAACAGGCGATGGAAACGAGGCCTGGCGTATCGCACAACAGAGGAAACGGCCTTGTGTTCGACCGCCACGCTCAAACGGGTCCCGTTGATCGGGGGGCCTCGCATACCGCGGAGGAAACGGACCTCCTACGGTCGTAAACGGGTCCCGTTGATCGGGAGGGTGTGGCGATCGCAAAACAGAGAAAACGGACCTCCCATCGTCAAACGGGATCCTATTGATCGGGAGGGTGTGGCGTCGCAAAACGGATGAAACGGACTTGTGTTGGAGCGCCACGGTCAAAGGGGAGGAGGGTGTGGCGTGCCGCAAAACGGACTCCACGGATATCGTTCATCTCCACCGCCGACCTCCTCCAGCCTCCACGGGCTACCGTCGACCTCCTCCAGCCTCCACGGGCTCCTGCTCATCCAGCCTCCACCATGCGCTACTCCACCTGCTACTGTTCAACCACCCCTCCACGGGCACCCCTCCACCGCTCACTGCTCATCCAGCCCTCCACACCACGGGTCCTGTTCAACCACCCTCCACGGGCACCCTCCACCATCTACTGCTCATCCAGCCGTCCACACCACGGGTCCTGTTCAACCACCCTCCACGGCCACCCTCCATAGTCTCATCGCTCATCCAGCCCTCCGCACCACGGGTTCCTGTTCATCCAGAGGCAACGCCACCGCCATCGCTCATCCAAACCCCCGCAACGCCATCGCTCATCCCAGCGGCATCGAACGGCTTCATTAGCAGCAGAGCGGCGAATCGCCCATCGGGTTCATTAACGAGCATCGATCGATCGCTTCGGGTTCATGAACGCGTGAGTGCGCAGTCGCTTCGCCAGTTCGCTTAGAGCCCAATGCCTCGCTCAGCTTCAGTTAGAGCCAATGTCTCGCACACACGCGCGTACGTACGAGAGAAATGCGCATCGCTCTCCCACCGTAACCAGCAACTCCCCGAAAGTTTCCTCCCCCTCGCTTCTACCATGGTTTTTTCCGTCATGGACGGCCCAAAGAATGTCATGCAGCTGCGTCTCCAGCCCGCCCAGGACGAAAAGCCCATTTTCTGTCATGATTTTTTGTCATAGAAGTAGGAGCCCACCACATCTATGATGATACCGGGTTTTGTCACAATTATCGTTATAGAAGTGTCATATGTATGACAGAAAAAAATTTTGTTCGGCCCAAAATGTCACGGATGTGTCTTTTTTTTGTAGTGGCCGCAGCCCTCCCCTTCTCGGTTTCTTCGACAATGATCCTGGCCGCTCCTTCCTACCTACTCTGGAGGCGCCCAATCGTGTCCCGTCCGGGCGCTTCTCCTCGCAGCCCCGCGACGGCGACCCAAAATCCCCTTCGGGTGCATCGGATGCCGCCATGGCCTCGTGCTAGTCTTCGACCTGACCTTCCTCAGTTTCCTTGTGTGGGACCCTATCACCGGCCAGCAGCACCGCCTAGCCCGCCCCCGTGGTTCGATACGGAGGGTTGGCCCATCAACGGGGTGGTGCTTCGTGCTGGACCAGACGTCCAACACTTCCAGGTGGTCTTGGTAGCGGCAGACAACGACGACAGAAAACAAAGGCGAGTGTTCGCCTGCGTTTACTCGTCGGAGACCCGCGGGTGGGGCAATGTCACCTCGACACTGATTGAGTCCAAGGTTCCCAACATCCTTCCCAACAGAGTTGAAATGGTGCCTGCTGTGCAGGTTGGGGATGCCCTTTACTGGATACTTACTGGGAGTTCATCAGGCATCGTTGGATTTGATGGGAAGAGGCAAATCCTTGAGTTTGATTTGGAGCGGCAGAAGCTAGCTGTGATACAGACGCCAATGGTGTTGAATTTTTTTCACAAAGACTGCTTCTCAGTCGTGCGGGGAGATGGTGGTGGGCTGGGTTTCCTCGCCGTCGAAGACCTTACTGCCCAATTGTGGAAGTGGAAGACGAATTTTGATGGTGTTGCTTCATGGGAATTGGAAAGAACTATTGATCTGAATAAGCTTCTTTCCCCGTATTTAGATGAGGAGGACCACATAATGATGATACGATTTGCCGAGGACAATAATTTGCTGGTCCTGCACACCTATTTCGGCCTCTTCATGGTCCAGCTTCAATCATTGCAGTTCAAGAAACTTTCTGGAAACAACAACCTTTCTCACCGTCATCCATTCGAAAGTGTCTACACCGTAGGTAATAGCATTGCTAGCATGCCTCCACATTTCCATATTAACAAAGCCAGGTTAATTTTCGATAATTGGTTGATGCATAGCCTTTCATGTATCACTTATTTCTCTTGGTTTTTCTATGACTTCTTTGACATATAGCGATTTTTTATCTGCAGTGTTTCTGCTCTGATTCTTATATGTAGTTGTTGTTTTAAGTGATGGTTATGACCTGGATTCACATCTTTACTGGTCGCTGGTTCACCTAGGCGATGGGCTTGTCGATGTCATCTACTTTGTCAAAAGTTATGTAGTGATGTTTTTTTAATATTATCATAGAACTATGTAGTTCCTGGTTCGAGTCAGAGCTATTCTTAGTTCATTATATGAGTATGAAAGTACAAGTGCTCCCTGGGTGATTTTGGTAATTAATGACAACATATCTCTTGTTGGATTAACACTTTTACCTAGTATGTTTCAGACAAGATCAACAAATTAAGTGGCATGGACTAAAGGATGTGGAACCCCTTCAAGATGCTAAGGACAAAGGATTGGCTCAAGCTCAAAGCTCAAGACTCTACATTTTATATTTTAGTGATCCAAGATCACACTGAGTCTATAAGAAAAGCCAATACTATCAAGGAGGGATGAGGTGTTGCTTAATGAGGTTCTTGCTTCATAGTGCTTAGTGATATGCTCCAAAACCCTCAACTACCTTCCCAGATCCACATATGACCTAAACCAAAAGTCTAACTTGGCCCCACTGATTCTTTCTATCCGCGCCACCGAGTACAGATGTCATAGCCACTACGACAAACCCTAGGCAAATCGGTTTCACCGAGATGGGATTGTAATCTCTCTGTGTATGTCCATTACCAAAATTGGTCTCACCGAGTTTGAGCAATCGGTACTACCGAGATTACAATGCAAACTCTCCGGTTAGCTTATTACCAAAATCGGTTCCACCGAGTTTGTGTAATTGGTCTTACCGAATTTGCCTGACCAACTCTCTGGTTAGCTTATTACCAAAATCGGTGATATGTCCATTTTGCATCATGTTTTTATATCAATATTTATTGCATTATGGGTTGTTATTACACATTATATCTCAATACTTATGGCTATTCTCTCTTATTTTACAAGGTTTACCATGAAGAGGGGGAATGCTGGCACCTGGAATTCTGGTTGGAAAAGGAGCAAACATTGGAAACCTATTCTGCACAACTCCAAAAGTCCTGAAACTCCACGAAACAACTTTTTGGATTTATTAAGAATTTATGAGCGAAAGAAATAGGCCAGGGGGCCCACACCCCGTCCAGGAGACAGGAGGGCGCGCCCCACCTGTAGGGCGCAAACCCCTATCTCCTGGGCCCCCTGGTGGGCCTCCGGCGTCCATCTTCTGCTATATCATCACTTTTACCCTGGAAAAAATCGTGGGCAAGCTTACAGGACGAAACTCCGCCGCCACGAGGCGGAACCTTGGCAGAATCAACCTAGGGCTCTGGTGGAGCTGTTTTGTTGGGACACTTCCCTCGGAGAGGAAAATCATCACCAACGCTCATCACTAACGATCCTCTCATCGAGAGGGGGTCAATCTCCATCAACATCTTCACCAGCACCATCTCCTCTCAAAACCCTAGTTCATCTCTTGTATCCAATCTTGTATCAAAACCACAAATTGGTACCTGTGGGTTGCTAGAGTGACAAAAGCTTAAACCCTAGTTTATGCGTTGCTTCGTTAGGGGTTGATATGGACCCATATGTTTAATGTTGTGGTTAGGTTTACCTTAATACTACTTTTTGTAGTTGCGGATGCTTGCAATAGGGGTTAATCATAAGTGGTATGCTTGTCCATGTTAGGGTAGTACCCAAGTGCCGGTCCACCCACATATCAAATTATCAAAGTACCGAACATGAATCTTACGAACGTGATGAAAACTAGCTTGACGATAATTCCCAATGTGTCCTCGGGAGCTCCTTCTTCATTATTAGAATTTGTCCAGGCTTATCCTTTGCTACCTAAAGGATTGGGCCACCTTGCTGCACTTTATTTACTTTATTCACTTTCTGTGTGTTACTATTTATCTTATCACAAAACTATCTATCACCTACTATTTCAGTGCTTGCAGAGAAAAACTTACTGAAAACCGCTTATCATTTCATTCTGCTCCTCGTTGGGTTCGACACTCTTACTTATCGAAAGGACTACGATAGATCCCCTATACTTGTGGGTCATCAAGACTCTTTTTTGGCGCCGTTGCCGGGGAGTGTAGCGCTTTTGGTGAGTGGAACTTGGTAAGGAAACATTTATATAGTGTGCTGAAATTTTCTGTTCCTTGTCACTACGGAAACTAATCCATTGAGGGGCTTGTATGGGGTATCTTCACCCCATCCAGAAGAGCAAAGAGATGCTCCTCAACCTACTGAACTTTATGAAAATATTCACTTTGAAATTCCTTCGGGTATGATAGAAAAACTGCTAGCTAATCCTTTTGCAGGAGACGGAACATTGCATCCCGATTTACACCTTATCTTTGTGGATGAAGTTTGTGGATTATTTAAGCTTGCAAGTATTCCCAATGATGTTGTCAAAAGGAAGGTGTCAATGTCAAAACCGGCGGATCTCGGGTAGGGGGTCCTGAACTGTGCGTCTAGGCGGATGGTAACAGGAGACAAGGGACACAATGTTTTTACCCAGGTTCGGGCCATCTCGGTGGAGGTAAAACCCTACTCCTGCTTGATTGATATTGATGATATGGGTAATACAAGAGTAGATCTACCACGAGATCAAGGAGGCTAAACCCTAGAAGCTAGCCTATGGTATGATTGTTGTTCGTCCTACGGACTAAAACCCTCCGGTTTATATAGACACCGGAGAGGGCTAGGGTTACACAGAGTCGGTTACAATGGTAGGAGATCTACATATCCGTATCGCCAAGCTTGCCTTCTACGCCAAGGAAAGTCCCATCCGGACACGGGACGAAGTCTGCAATCTTGTATCTTCATAGTCTTGGAGTCCGGCCGATGGTGATAGTTCGGCTATCCGGACACCCCCAAGTCCAGGACTCCCTCAGTAGCCCCTGAACCAGGCTTCAATGACGACGAGTCCGACGCGCATATTGTCCTCGGCATTGCAAGGCAGGTTCCTCCTCCGAATAATTCATAGAAGATTGTGAACACCAGGATAGTGTCCGGCTCTGCAAAATAAGTTCCACATACCACCGTAGAGAGAATAATATTTACACAAGTTCAATCTGCTGACGTATCTCGCGGCGTGACGTCATGCCACGGCCAAGCCTTTGTTCGAATCGTTTTTATTGTTCCACCTCAGCGCGTTTAGCGAAGCGGTTTCCTTGGCATGTCTTGTCAAAGCAGAGATCGTGTCCCCTTATTCTGAGATTCTCATCAATACGGGCGTGGGTAACCCAACCGCGCCCGTTGGCACGCCCCCTCCATCGAAGGCGAGTCCCAAAAGGTCACGGGGACGGCTCTTGGTATTTAACCCCTTTATAACGAGACCAAGGCCTGTTCCTTTTCTTCAATCTCAATCGAATCCTCTCCTCGCCTCAAGTTCCAACACCCAAGGCTCCAGATTCAGGCGCTTCAAACCTTCAACAATGTCCGGCTCTGACCTACGAGGCTGGTGGATGCCTTCTTCCGTCACGGAAGAAGATGTGCTAAAGCTGAGAGACGCCGGGTATCTAACCAGCGAAATCCCACATAGGCTGCCCGCCCAAGGGCAAGTCATTCCTACTCCCGAGCCTGGTGAGAGCGTGGTGTTCGTGTCTCACTTCCGTCGGGGTCTAGGTTTCCCAACGGACCCCTTCGTGAGGGGGCTCATGTTTTATTATGGGCTGGAATTCCAGGACTTGGACCCGGAGTCCATCCTCCACATCTCATCGTTCATTGTTGTATGCGAAGCCTTCCTCCGCACTACCCCTCACTTCAGATTGTGGCTCAAGACCTTCAACGTGGAGCCGAAGATGATCGAGGGGTGGCTGGCAGAGTTCGGAGGGGCAGTTATAAGCAAGAGGGCAGACGCTCCATGGCCCGAGGGCTTTTTTCAAGAGGAGCTTGGTTTGTGGCAACAGGAGTGGTTCTACATCACCGCTCCCAGGGGCACCAGATGGGTGGCGCCGCCTGCCTTTCGCTCGGGCCCTCCACAACAGCTGGCGTCATGGGTCAACAAAGGGCTTGACTGGGGGCCGTCCAAGGACGTACCATTATTGCAGG
The DNA here is from genome assembly GCA_021437245.1 of Aegilops speltoides. Lineage (NCBI taxonomy): Eukaryota > Viridiplantae > Streptophyta > Magnoliopsida > Poales > Poaceae > Aegilops > Aegilops speltoides. Next base: position 43,836,594 of record CM038146.1, read on the forward strand.
GCTGTATTCGAGACCTCCAAGAGAGGGAGATCAATCTGGTTGTAGTGGCGAAGGTCATGCTGATTCGACGCCTTCTGCCCTGCAAACGTCGCCCCCTCCGCCTGTGGGAATTCAATCCGGAGGGACTGCAAGCTCTCCAACACTTCATGGGCGTGACGCCCGTGGAGATGTATAAACTGTTCTTCGGATCACAAGAGATGTGTCCGGACTTGACCAAGGACGCAGGTCTGAGCTGCAATCGCCCGGATACTCAAGTAAGTAGTTCCTGTGCCTGGACATGCTATCCGTACATTTATCATAAACTTGCACTTTAAAGAGCTGTCCCTTGAACAGGAATGGATAGCAAAAGCAAAATTAATAAGGTGTCCGGCCCCCCTCCCTGAGACCACGCCGGATCCTGTGTTAACCAAGATGCTGGAGGCTGCGCCTTTGGAAGAGGGCGAAGGGGGTTACAGGAAAGCTACTGCCTCCGCTAAGGAGGCTTTTAAGGAAGGGGGGATTGAGAATCCCCCCCTCCAAGGGGAGAAGAGGACCGCTTCTGAAGATCCGGAGACCAAGGCCTCAAAGCGGGGGAAGAAATCTTCACCAGAGGGTCCTGCGCTGGGAGGAGCCCCGGCCGCACTATTTCCCAACGGAAATCAGCCCTCTAGCGAGCCGTAAGTAGAAAGGGGAGTTTTGTAATAAGGGACATCCCCGTTTTTATTTCTGAAGATAAACGTAGTTATTACCTTGTAGTTCGGATCTCAACCCTTCTCAGCAGAGCTCATCTTCGGGGGATCTTTGTCCAGAGATGATGGAGAGCGAAACACCTCCATCTGCCGCACCGTCAGGTGGGGCGGACGACCCTGAGGTGTCGTCGCGGAGGGCTTCCCCGAGTCCAGAGGGGCCGGAAAGTTCGGCGCCAACTGGTGTACGGTCGGAGGAGCTGAAGGATCTGCTCAAGCGGGCGTCTATCTCAGAAGATCATCGTACGTTAATGGATACGGTTATTGAAAGGATCATATCCGCTGAGAGCGGGTTGCATGAGGCCGTCAGAAGTTTACTGACGGGGTTTGAGGTACGCGAAAATGACATACCTTCTGACAGTTTTGCATATAGAATGCACCCTGTATAGATAGTAGCCCCTGAGACTCGGTACGTTGTCAAAAGCGACGGCGTGCCGAGGATCATAATCTCAGTTATAAGATGTCGCCTTTCCTATTCAGGTGGCGGAGTGTTCGGTGGCCAGCCGGACTGATAGATTTGCCGAACTGAAGCGGCAACTTGACGTTGCAGATGCGGACATCGCGCTGGTCAATAAGCGACTTGACGAGTCGCAAGGTATGTGGCTTCTCCGCGGACACCTTGTAAGGGAGCTTGACACCCGTGCCTTACTACATGTATGCTTAATGCAGATGGTGCCGCTGCTATGGAGGACCTTTGGGCAGAGCTTGCCCGAGCCAATGAGCAAGCCAGAAAAAGTAATGTGGCTGCCTTGAAGGCGCCCGAAGAGCTAAAAGCCGAACAGGCTGCTCACTGCCGAAGCAGGGGGGAAATGGCCGAAATGGCCGTGAAGCTGAAGGATGCTACCGACCGCTATGATTTTCTTGAAAGAGAATGCCGAGCGGAGCAAGAGGACCTGAAGAAGGCCACCACCAAAGCCAAGGATGCCCGCTCCGCGATGAGAGCTATAAAGGAGGAGCTACGTTAGGCCGGGGATATTGCGGCTGGAAAGTCCTTTCTGCTGTGTAGGAAGTTCACGGATCCGAAGTATGCTCAGTTGGGCCAGTTGTGGGGTGCGGAGGATGCTTATCTGAATTTGGCAGCGAGTGCCGCATACGCAGTCGCACACTTCCGAGGCCAAAAGGATCACGGAATGGAAGAGCTTTTTTGGTCGCAATTCCATAGTCCGGAGCGTCCACTTCCATTGACCGATCGATTAGCCGAGTGGGCTGAGCTGAATAGGTTGTCCGGACTTGCCATGAAGGATGTCGTGGCTCATTTGTGGCCAAAAAGGCCCGAGCCAAAGAGTTATTTTGTCTTGGTGCAGCAGTTCCTTGATGCGGTGCCGCATATCGAGGCGATGAAGCGGTCGGCATGCATAGAGGGTGCACGGATGGCACTCGCCCGTGTCAAAACATACTGGGCAGAGATGGAGGCCACCGACGTTGCTTCCCAGGATTCGGACAGAAGTCGATTACCAGCCAAGCACTATTTTGGGGAAGTCCTGCAGGGCGCTCGTTTAATAGAGACACAATGCTCGAAAAATGTTATGTTCAAATGACATGTATGATTTGTGAAACCATGTTTCAAATATAATATAAGGGCTTTTTATACTTGTGCGCTCAAGTGTTGAAATACCTCCGTATGCTCGTTAACGATATGTGTATATAAGTTGAAAGATGGCAATCTTGACTTCCAGCCCCACGCACATAGTGCGGGGGTGTTTGCAAAAAAAAGGCGCATTTTCACACTTAATCCAACGTCTTGGTCCTGTGAAGGAGGTGTAGCGTAGCAAACTAGGCAACCGGACTATAATGCTTTATCACTTTCACTTAGCCATAGGAGTTCGATGGTGGGGCTACTATATAGCCCCTAGGGGCACTGCGCTCTCCGAATTTTGGGGCGTGTATGTGCCTGACCGGGAAACAGTCCTTCGTTAAAGCGGAGGAATTCTAAACATTCCGCTGGTCGATCGAGTGGTTGACCAGTCTCTCGCTATATCATGACAGTCAGTTTTCGGCTTTCTCTACTAAGGTGCTCACCTGGGCGAACCAGGGCACAATCGCAGTAGTTCTCCTGGTGCCATGTTAGCCGATAGAGTGGAACGTAAGGCAGCAAAACACAGGAGCTGGGCAAACCCAACATTTGACCAAAGACATGATTCGGAGCTGATGCATATAAGGCCTAACTCGAGACGCCGAACACTCCCTAAGGTATTCGGTCTTTATGAAAACGGGCAGAACAATGCCCTAAGCCCCTAGTGTCCAGGTACGCGCAAAAATTTCTGATGCGGCCGATGCCAAAACTCCAGCCTCCTCCTCGGTTATAGTGAGAGACCGGGGGATGTGTATCAACAAGAGACAGTAAGAAAGGTTTACGCAGGGTCTTAATCTGAAAAGAATCATTGCAACGGGTCCCTCGCACGCTCTGCCAGGTTCCGCTCAGTTGTGCCGTATCCTGGACAGGCGTAGCACGGTGTCCATCTGCAAAAGAGAAGAACTTAGTTCGAAAAATGGATCGTGCGAAAAATGTATAAACAGAGTATAAGTCAAAAAACAAATAGAATTGAGCTTTATTGTCTCTTATTGTATGTGCGTGTAGCCCCTTGTAAGGGGGTATGCGGCGAGCAACCCCTTGTTTATTTGTGCCGGACTCGCCTAACCGTGTCCGGGATCTGAATGACCTGTCTGGGTGATTTGATCGGCAAAGCCGGATTAATGTGTGGCTGTCAAGGCAGTCTCACTTTCTTCCGTATTTAAGGAACACTCGAGGTTTCCCCGTAATGAGATTATGCCGCGTGGACCGGGCATTTTAAGTGTAAGAGATGCATAATGCGGTATTGCGTTAAAGCGGGTGAAAGCTTCGCGTCCCAATAGTGCTTGATGGCTACTTTTGAATGGGGCGATGTGGAAGACTAACTTTTCGCGGCGGGAGTTGTCGGATGAGCCGAACACAACTTCTAGTGGTAGATAGCCCGTACAATGGGCATATGTGCCTGGCATCACTCCTTTAAAGGAAGTGTTGCTATGGCGTATTTTGGTTAGGTCTATCCCCATTCTGCGGATTGTATCCTGATATAATAGGTTTAGATCACTGCCGCCATCCATTAGGACTTACGTAAATTGTAGTCCGTCGATTATAGGATCTAATATCAGAGCAGTCCATCCTGCGTTCCGGATACTTCTGGAGTAATCCTGATGGTCGAAAGTGATTGGTTTTGACATCCAGTGTCGGGACTCCGCTGGGGTGGACCATGCGGCGCGTACTTTAATGGGTGCCACTCTATTTTTGCCTGTTGTCACATGAAGTGAGTTTACTGTTTTGACCTCTTGTGGGAAATTCCTTTGTTTTCCGGTGCTCTGCTTGTGGAGTTCGTCATCGTCCTCACTTGGTGTTTCGAGCCCCTTGTGTTCGACATTAAGTTGGCCAGACTGTTTGAAGACCCAACAATCTCTGTGGGTATGGTTTGCAGGCTTCCCGAAGGTGCTGTGGATTTGGCATATCTTGTCCAAAATTTTGTTTAGGTTGGATAGCTCGTCGCTGTTGTCTTTGAGAGGCAGTGTTTTGTTGTTCTGCCGAGAGCTTTTGAACCCGACGTTGACTGCCGTGCTCTTTGGGCCATTTCCCTTAATCCGGCGCTGGTCCTTTCTGCGTCGTGGTTTCCCATTTCCATCCCTGACCTCGGATGTACTTGGGTCGCTGGTGCTGCATCTTGCCAGCCAGCTATCCTCTCCCGCGCAAAAGCGGGTCATGAGGCTTGTTAGTGCGGCCATTGTCCTTGGCTTTTCCTGGCCGAGGTGTCTGGCGAGCCATTCATCTCGGACGTTATGTTTCAAGGCTGCTAAGGCTTTGGCGTCCGGACAGTCGACTATTTGGTTCTTTTTGGTGAGGAACCTATTCCAGAATTTGCGGGCTGACTCTCCGGGCTGTTGAGTTATGTGACTTAAATCGTCTGCATCTGGAGGGCGGACATAAGTCCCTGAAAATTTGCATGAAACGCATCCTCGAGCTCTTCCCAACTTCCAATGGTATTTTCTGGGAGGCTTTTGAGCCAATGCCGAGCTGGCCCTTTGAGCTTGAGAGGTAAGTATTTTATGGCGTGGAGGTCATCTCCTCTGGCCATATGTATGTGCAGGATGTAATCCTTAATCCAGACTCTAGGGTCTGTTGTTCCGTCGTATGCCTCTATGTTTACAGGCTTGAATCCCGCTGGAAATTCATGATCCATCACCTCATCGGTGAAACATAGGGGGTGTGCAGCGCCCCTGTATTTGGGTGTGCCGTGATTTTCGAATACTCGACGTGTTGTTTTGCTTTCTGGAGCTTGCTTTCTTGACCCATAAATGGACCTGACCGGGCCGTCCTCTTTGCGAGGATCCTTATATGGATCACGTGCCGGCTTGTGTGCGGCGCCGCTTGCCGCTCTTTGTTTGCCATGTGGTCGTCTATCCGACCAGGCGGCCTCTTTGTTTTTTGATTGTGGGGGCTCTACGGCCTCCTCGTCAAATTCGGGCAGTAGTTTGCGCTTCGGGTAGCTTTTTGCTTGGCGACTATCGCCATATTTGTCTGCGGTCTTGAGTACTTTGCTCCATCTCATTCTGAGTATGTCTTCCGCTATTTTGAGCTTCCGCTTCTGCTTCTTCAGACTTCGTGCAGTGGCGACGATTTTCTTGTGGAGGTTCTTCTGCTCCAACGATGTGTCCGACGTGAGATCATCCGGACTGTTGTTTTCACCGGGGATGGATTGTTTATCCAATTTGTCCTGTTCGGATGGATGCTCGGGGGCGTGTTCGTCATCCACCGGTTTGCCCTGCTCTATGGCTGGGTCTGTATGGGTGCTGTTGTAGTCGAGGCGGGACTTTTGGCGGCGCTTGCGTCGCTGTTTCAGCTGTTTTTCGAGGGAATTATCCTTCGCAGCGTCCCGTTGTTCCTTGTTATCGCTTCCTTTAGGTGTATCCACCATATATACATCGTGAGTTGAGGTGGCCTTCCAGTGCCCTGTGGGTTCTGGTTCTTGGTCGTCTCTGGCATCGTCGTCCATACCGTCGATGTCTTCGGAGTCGAAGTCTAGCATATTGGTTAAGTCATCGACAGTGGCTATAAAGTGGGTGGTGGGTGGGCATTGAATTTCTTCGTCTTTCGCATCCCAACCGTTCTGACCATAATTCGGCCAGGGCTCTCCTGATAAAGAGAGACACTTTAGTGAATTCAGGATGTCGCCAAAAGGCGAGTGCTGAAAGATGTCCGCAGCGGTGAACTCCATGATCGGCGCGCAATCGGATTCGATTGCCAGGGGCGCGGAAGGTTCGGGGTCCGGAGAGGAGTCCGGCACCTTGGAGTCACAAGCTTCACAAGGGACAGGGTCGGTATTCGGCTCCATCGCCATAGAGGTAGCAGCCCCGAGGCGGTGTCCAGCCACCCATCCTCGATCGACGCAGTCGGTTCCGAGCTAAGGGTCGGAGCGGACTTGTGCGGCCTCCAGGGCACTGTCTGGCAGCAGAGCTAAATCATGCCCATCGTGACAGTGCGGCGCGCTCGACCGTGGCTCAAATCCGTCGAAGATCAAGTCTCCGCGGATGTCGGCCGTATAGTTCAAACTTCCAAATCTGACCTGATGGCCAGGGGCGTAGCTTTCGATCTACTCCAGATGGCCAAGTGAATTGGCCCGCAGTGCGAAGCCGCGGAATACGAAGATCTGTCCGGGGAGAAAAGTCTCACCCTGGACCGCGTTGTTGTTGATGATCGAAGGAGCCATCGGGCCTATAGGTGACGACACAGAGGAACTCTCAATGAAAGCACTAATGTCGGTGTCAAAACCGGCGGATTTCGGGTAGGGGGTCCCGAACTGTGCGTCTAGGCGGATGGTAACAGGAGACAAGGGACACGATGTTTTTACCCAGGTTTGGGCCCTCTTGGTGGAGGTAAAACCCTACTCCTACTTGATTGATATTGATGATATGGGTAATACAAGAGTAGATCTACCACGAGATCAAGGAGGCTAAACCCTAGAAGCTAGCCTATGGTATGATTGTTGTTCGTCCTATGGACTAAAACCCTCCGTTTATATAGACACCGGAGAGGGCTAGGGTTACACAGAGTCGGTTACAATGGTAGGAGATCTACATATCCGTATCGCCAAGCTTGCCTTCTACGCCAAGGAAAGTCCCATCCGGACACGGGACGAAGTCTTCAATCTTGTATCTTCATAGTCTTGGAGTCCGGCCGATGGTGATAGTTCAGCTATCCGGACACCCCCTAGTCCAGGACTCCCTCAGAAGGTCTTCCCTTTATCTTTGAAGGGAGATGCAATGACATGGTATAGGCTATGTGATGATACGAGGTCTTGGAATTATAAGCGATTGAAGTTGGAATTTCACCAGAAGTTCTATCCTATGCATCTTGTTCATCGTGATCGTAATTACATATATAATTTCTGGCCATGCGAAGGAGAAAGCATCGCTCAAGCTTGGGGGAGGCTTAAGTCAATGTTGTATTCATGCCCCAATCATGAGCTCTCTCGAGAAATGATTATTCGGAATTTTTTTGCTCGGCTTTCTCTTGATAATCGCAACTTGCTCGATACTTCCTGTGATGGTTCCTATATGGTGAAGACTATTGATTTCAAATGGGACTTATTGGAAAGAATTAAATGCAACTCTGAAGATTGGGGTTCCGACGATGGTACGGAGTCAGGTATGACACCTAAGTTCGATTGTGTTAAATCTTTTATAGATACCGATACTTTCCGTGGATTTAGCTCTAAGTATGGACTTGACTCTAAGATAGTAGCTACTTTTTGTGAAACTTTTGCTACTCACGTTGATCTCCCTAAAGAGAAGTGGTTTAAATATAATCCTCCTTTTGAAATGAAAGTAGTTGCACCCATTACAGTCGAAGAAAAGACTATTACATATAGTGATCCTATTATTCCTACTGCTTATGTTGAAAAACCTCCTTTTCCTGTTAGGATAAAAGATCATGTTAAAGCTTCGACTGTTGTTCGTAAGAGTAATACTAGGACCTATACACCTCCTGAGCAAATTAATGTTGAACCTGGTATTGCTATGATTAAAGATCTCTTGGATGAGGACTTAGATGGGCATGTTATCTCTTTCTTGGGTGAAACTGCTAATATTGCTAGACCCGATACTAAGACACGTAGACCTGTTGTAGGCACGCCTGTTATTTCTGTTAAAATAGGAGATCATTGTTATCATGGCTTATGTGATATGGGTGCTAGTGCTAGTGCGATACCTTATGATCTTTATAAAGAAATTATGCATGATATTGCACCTGTTGAATTGGAAGACATTGATGTTACTATTAAGCTTGCTAATAGGGACACCATTAAACCTATTGGGATTGTTAGAGATGTTGAAGTCTTGTGTGGGAAGATTAAATACCCTGCTGATTTTCTTGTTCTTGCTTCCCCACAAGATGATTTTTGTCCCATTATTTTTGGTAGACCCTTCTTGAATACTGCTAGTGCTAAGATTAATTGTAAAAGGAAGGTCGTCACTGTTGGCATAGATGGTATGTCTCATGAGTTCAATTTTGCTAAGTTTAGTAGACAACCTCGTGAAAGGGAACCACCTAGTAAGGATGAGATTATTGGTCTCGCTTCCATTGTTGTTCCTTCAACTGATCCATTAGAACATTATTTGTTAGACCATGAAAACGATATGTTTATGAAGGAAAGGGAAGAAATAGATGAAGTGTTCCTTAAACAAGAACCTATGCTGAAACATAACCTTCCCGTTGAAATTATTGGGGATCCCCTTCCACCCAAGGGTGATCCCGTGTTTGAACTCAAACCCTTACCTGATAATCTTAAGTATGCTTATCTTCATGAAAAAGAAATATATCCTGTTATTATTAGTGCTAACCTTTCAGAGAAAGAACAAGAAAGATTATTGAAAACTCTGAAGAAGCACCGAGTTGCTATTGGATATACTCTGGATGATCTTAAAGGCATTAGTCCCACATTATGTCAACACAAAATTTCAGTGGAGAAAGATGCCAAACCAGTTAGAGATCCTCAAAGACGATTAAATCCCAAAATGAAGGAAGTGGTAAGAAAGGAGATACTAAAGCTCCTTGAGGCAGGTATTATTTATCCCGTTGCTGATAGTGAATGGGTAAGCCCTGTCCATTGTGTCCCAAAAAAGGGAGGTATTACCATTGTTCCTAATGATAAAGATAAATTGATCCCGCAAAGAATTATTACAGGCTATAGGATGGTAATTGATTTTCGTAAGTTAAATAAAGCTACTAAGAAAGATCATTACCCTTTACCTTTTATTGATCAAATGCTAGAAAGGCTATCCAAACACACACATTTTTGCTTTCTAGATGGTTATTCTGGCTTCTCTCAAATACCTGCGTCCGTGAAGGATCAATCTAAAACTACTTTTACTTGCCCTTTTGGTACTTTTTCTTATAGACTTATGCCTTCTGTTTTATGTAATGCACCTGCTACCTTTCAAAGATGCATGATGGCTATATTTTCTGATTTTTTGTGAAAAGATTTGTGAGGTATTCATGGATGACTTCTTTGTCTATGGATCCTCTTTTGTTGATTGTTTGAGCAACCTTGATCGAGTTTTGCAGAGATGCGAAGACACTAGTCTCGTCCTGAATTGGGAAAAGTGTCACTTTATGGTTAATGAAGGCATTGTCTTGGGGCACAAGATCTCCGAGAGAGGTATTGAAGTTGATAAATCCAAAGTTGATGCTATTGAAAAGATGCCATGTCCCAAGGACATAAAAGGTATAAGAAGTTTCCTTGGTCATGCCGGCTTTTATAGGAGGTTCATTAAGGACTTTTCTAAAATCTGTAGGCCTCTGACTAATTTATTGCAAAAAGATATTCCTTTTGTCTTTAATGATGATTGTTTGGAAGCATTTGACACACTTAGGAAAGCTTTGATCACTACACCTATTGTTCAGCCACCTGATTGGAATTTACCTTTTGAAATTATGTGCGATGCTAGTGATTATGCTGTAGGTGCTGTTTTAGGGCAAAGAGTCGATAAGAAATTGAATGTTATCCAGTATGCTAGTAAGACTCTTGATACTGCCTAGAGAAATTATGCTACTACTGAAAAAGAGTTCTTAGCAATTGTGTTTGCATGTGATAAATTTAGACCTTATATTGTTGATTCCAAAGTTACTATTCACACTGATCATGCTGCTATTAAATATCTTATGGAAAAGAAAGATGCTAAGCCTAGACTCATTAGATGGGTTCTCTTGCTCCAAGAATTTGACTTGCATATTATTGATAGAAAGGGAGCTGAGAACCCGCTGCGCATAACTTGTCTAGGTTAGAGAATGTTCTTGATGACCCACTGCCTATTAATGATAGCTTTCCTAATGAACAATTAGCGGTCGTCAATGCTTCTCATACTGCTCCTTGGTATGCTGACTATGCTAATTACATTGTTGCTAAATATATACCGCCTAGTTTCACATACCAGCAAAAGAAAAAGTTCTTTTATGATTTAAGACATTACTTCTGGGACGATCCACACCTTTATAAAGAAGGAGTAGATGGTATTATTAGACGTTGTGTGCCTGAGCATGAATAGGAACAAATCCTACACAAGTGTCACTCTGAATCCTATGGAGGACACCACGCTGGAGATAGAACTGCACACAAGGTACTACAATCTAGTTTTTATTGGCCTACTCTTTTCAAAGATGCTCGTAAGTTTGTCTTATCTTGTGATGAATGTCAAAGAATAGGTAACATTAGTAGACGTCAAGAAATGCCTATGAATTACTCTCTTATTATTGAACCGTTTGATGTTTGGGGTTTTGATTATATGGGACCTTTTCCTGCCTCCAATGGTTATACACATATTTTAGTTGCTGTTGATTACGTTACTAAGTGGGTAGAAGCTATTCCAACTCGTAGTGCTGATCATAACACTTCTATTAAAATGCTTAAAGAAGTTATTTTTCCGAGGTTTGGAGTCCTAGATATCTTATGACTGATAGTGGTTCACACTTTATTCATGGTGCTTTCCGTAAGATGCTTGCTAAGTATGATGTCAATCATAGAATCGCATCTCCTTATCACCCGCAGTCTAGTGGTCAGGTAGAGTTGAGCAATAGAGAGCTCAAATTAATTTTGCAAAAGACTGTGAATAGATCTAGAAAGAATTGGTCCAAAAAACTTGATGATGCATTATGGGCCTATAGAACTGCATACAAAAATCCTACGGGTATGTCTCCTTATAAGATGGTTTATGGAAAAGCATGTCATTTACCTCTTGAACTTGAACATAAGGCATATTGGGCTATTAAAGAGCTCAATTATGACTTCAAACTTGCCGGTGGGAAGAGGTTGTTTGATATTAGCTCACTTGATGAATGGAGAACCCAAGCATATGAGAATGCCAAGCTTTTCAAAGAAAAAGTCAAATGTTGGCATGATAAGAGGATACAAAAGCGTGAGTTTAACGTAGGAGATTATATGTTATTGTTCAACTCTTGTTTAAGATTTTTTGCAGGAAAACTTCTCTCAAAATGGGAAGGTCCCTACGTTATCGAGGAGGTCTATCGTTCTGGTGCTATAAAATCAACAACTTCAAGGCATAAACCGAGGGTGGTAAATGGTCAAAGAATTAAACATTATATTTCGGTAATCCTATCAATGTTGAAACTAATATTATTGAAACCATAACCCCGAGGAATACATAAGAGACACTTTCCGAATGTTCCGCACTCAAAAGGCATAGGTACGTGGTACGGTAAGTAAACCGACTCCAAAACAACTCTAATGGCAATTTTATCAGTTTTGGATTATTTAAGAATTTTAGGAAGAAAGAAGTAGTCCGAAGGGACACGAGGCTCCCATGAGAGAGGAGGCGCCCCCCACTCGTGGGCGCACTCGCCTCGTGGGCACCTCGTGCCTCCCGAACTCTGTTTTCTTGTATGTTACGTATTTTGGTCAGTAAAAATTCATTATATATACTCCCGAAGGTTTTGACCATCGTATCACGCAAATATCCTCTGTTTTCATTTCGAGCTGTTCCTGTTGCAGAATAAAGCAAGATGTCTTCTCAGGAGTCAGTTGGGGAGAGCGGGGTGTCTCACCCAACGCCAGGTCCAGGAGCAAATAGCGACACCTATCACTTTGGACCATCAACGGAGGATGAGATGGAGGATGATTTGAAAAGGATAGATGCCATGGAGGAGGATCAAGAAGTTACCTTTCGTCTTCGAGCAGAATTCACTATGGGGGAACTACCTAGCCTGGCTGTCCCTACTTCGGTCACTCCTTCCAACTCTAGATTTCTTTCTTATGAAAATATGAAAAAGAGTTTCACTTGTTCTCCAGAAGCTATGCAGCATCCTTGGGTAAAAGGAGCCTTGTCCGTTACGGGCAAGCTCCGCAAAGAAAATATGGACCTCAAACAACAAGTCAATAAGCTTGAGGAGTAGAACCGTATCCTGAAGGGCATAATCGCCAAGAAGATCATAACACCAACCGTGAAGAAGGAGAAATAATCACATGGGTATGGGCACTCCCCTTGGCAACTGCCAAGCTTGGGGGAGGAGCCTCGATATCATATCACCATCATACTCCTATTTTTACCGCATTATTTAGTTCGATCCTTTTAGTAGTATCTTGATCTAGTAGTTTGAAGTTTTTTATATCAAGTAGTTTTGAGTCTTGCATTGTGATCTCTTTATGTAATCGAGTCCATGTGCTATCTATAATAAAGATTAGTGTTGAGTCAAGGGCTTTGCTATGTTTCTATGATCTTGAGAAGGTAGAAAGAACAAAGGAGTTCATATTGATCGTATGGATAGTGATAACTTCACACATAGAAAGTATGAGGCATAAAATTTGTTGAGAGTTGATGAACGTAGCCTTGGTCATCATTGCAATTAATAGGAAGTGATAAGGAAAGAGGGGTTCGCAAATAAATATATTATCTTAGACACCTTTTATGATTGTGAAGCACTCATTAAGTATGACATGCTAAAAGAGTTGACGTTGGACAAGGAAGACAACGTAATGGTTTATTTTTTCAGACATCTCAGTTAAATTATATTGTCATTGACCTTCCAAACATGTTGAGCTTGCCTTCCCCCTCATTCTAGCCAAATTCCTTGCATCAAGTAGAGATACTACTTGTGCTTCCAAATATCCTTAAACCCAGTTTTGCCATGAGAGTCCACTGGATTGAGTAAGATCCTTCAAGTAAGTTGTCATCGGTGCAAGCAATAAAAATTGCTCTCTAAATATGTATGACTTATTAGTGCAGAGAAAATAAACTTTGTACGAACTTGTTGTGGAAGTAATAAAAGCGACGGACTGCATAATAAAGGTCCACATACAAGGGGCAATATAAAGTGACGTTCTTTTGCACTAAGACTTTATGCATCAACCCTAAACGCACATGACAACCTCTGCTTCCCTCTGCGAAGGGCCTATCTTTTACTTTATGTTTTACTTTATGCTTGAGTCAAGGTGATGCTCACCTTTCCCTTTTTATTTTTATCCTTTGGAAAGCTCCTCGTGTTTGAAAGATCATGATACATATATCCAATTGGATGTAAGTTGGCATAGGCTATTATTGTTGACATCACCTAAAGGTGAATACGTTGGGAGGCAACACAATAAGCCCCTATCTTTCTCAGTGTCCGGCTGAACTCTATAACCACAAGTATTGCGTGAGTGTTAACAATTATAGGAGATTACGAGATAGTTGAGTATGTGAGCTTGTTGAAAAGCTCTATTATTGACTCTTTCTGATGTTACAATAAATTGCAATTGCTTCAATGACTAAGATTATAGTTTGTTAGTTCCCAATGAAGTTTTTGAACCATACTTGACACTGTGAATTGCTTATTACTTTAGCATAGGAAATCATATGACAAAATCTATATATGTTGCTGTTATTAGAATGATCATGATGCCCTCATGTCCGTATTTTATTTTTATCGACACCTCATACGTCTCCAACGTATCTATAATTTTTGATTGCTCCATGCTACTTTATCTATTGTTTTGGACTATAATGGGCTTTATTTTCCACTTTTATATTATTTTTGGGACTAACCTATTAACCGGAGGCCCACCCCAGAATTGCAGTTTTTTGCCTTTTTCAGTATTTCGAAGAAACAGAATATCAAACGGAGTCCAAACAGAATGAAACCTTTGGGAACGTGATTTTCTCATCAGATAAGATCCAGGAGACTTGGATCCTCCGTCAAGAAAGCCACGAGGTGGTCATGAGGGTGGAGGGCGCGCCCTCCCCCTGGGTGTGCCTCCTGCCTCGTGGGCCCCTCGAAGCTCCACCGACGTACTCCTTCCTCCTATATATACCTACGTATCCCCGTATGATCAGAGGGGGAGACAAAAACCTAATTCCACCACCACAACCTTCTGTATCCACGAGATCCCATCTTGGGGCCTGTTCTGGAGCTCCACCGGAGGGGGCATCCACCACGGAGGGCTTCTACATCATCACCATAGCCCCTCCGATGAAGTGTGAGTAGTTTACTTCAGACCTTCGGGTCCATAGCTAGTAGCTAGATGGCTTCTTCTCTCTATTTGGATCTCAATACAATGTTCTCCCCCTCTCTCGTGGAGATCTATTCGATGTAATCTTCTTTTTGCGGTGTGTTTGTTGAGAACGATGAATTGTGGGTTTATGATCCAGTATTATCTATGGAAAATATTTGATTCTTCTCTGAATTCTTTTATGTATGATTGAGTTATCTTTGGAAGTCTCTTCGAATTATCCATTTGGTTTGGCCAACTAGATTGGTAGTTCTTGCAATGGGAGAAGTGCATGGCTTTGGGTTCAATCTTGCGTGTCCTTACTCAAGGATGTATGAGTTGCAAGGCACGTATTGTATTGTTGCCAACGAGGATAACAAGATGGTTTTTTTTATCATATTGCATGAATTTATCCCTCTACATCATGTCATCTTGCTTAAAGCATTACTCTGTTTTTAACTTAATACTCTAGATGCATGCTGGATAGCGGTCGATGAGTGGAGTAATAGTAGTAGATGCAGAATCATTTCGATCTACTTGTCACGGACGTGATGCCTATATACATGATCATTGCCTAGATATACTCATAACTATGCTCAATTCTGTCAATTGCTCAATACTAATTTGTTCACCCACCGTAGAATACTTATGCTCTTGAGAGAAGCCACTAGTGAAACCTATGGCCCCCGTGTCTATTCTCATCATATCAATCTATATCACTTTATTTACTTGCTTTGTTTTTACTTTGCCTTTACTTTTTACTTTGCATCTATCTATCAAAATACCAAAATATTATCTCTATCGATCTCACTCTCGTAAGTGATCGTGAAGGGATTGACAACCCCTAAGCGTTGGTTGCGAGTTGCTATCGTGTTGTGCAGGTACGAGGGACTTGCGCGTGACCTCCTACTGGATTGATACCTTGGTTCTCAAAAACTGAGGGAAATACTTACGCTACTGTGCTGCATCACCCCGGGGAAAACCAACGCAAGCTCGAGACGTAGCAAGAAGGATTTCTGGTGCCGTTGTCGGGGAGGCTTACGCAAAAGTCAGCATACCAAGTACCCATCGCAATCCCTATCTCTCGCATTACATTATTTGCCATTTGCCTCTCGTTTTCCTCTCCCCCACTTCACCCTTGCCGTTTTATTCGCCCTCTCTTTCCCAATCTCCTCCTCTCTTTCCGTTGCCTTTTCCTCGTCCTTTTATTTGCTTGTGTGTTGGATTACTTGTTGCCATGGCGCAAGATAATACCAAATTGTGTGATTTCTCGAATACCAATAATAATGACTTCCTTAGTACTCCGATTGCTCCTCTTAATAATGATGAGTCTTGTGAAATCAATACCGCTTTGCTGAATCTTGTTATGAAAGATCAATTCGTCGGCCTTCCTAGTGAAGATGCCGCTACTCATCTAAACAATTTTGTTGATTTGTGTGATATGCAAAAGAAAAAAGATACGGATAACAATATTTTCAAATTGAAGTTATTTCCATTTTCACTTAGAGATCGTATAAAGTTTGGTTTTCGCTTTGCCTAAAAATAGTATTGATTCTTGGAACAAGTGCAAAGATGCTTTTATCTCTAAGTATTTTCCTCCCGCTAAGATCATCACTCTTAGGAATGATATTATGAATTTTAAACAACTTGATCATGAGCATGTTGCCCAATCTTGGGAAAGAATGAAATTGATGCTTCGCAATTGTCCTACTCATGGTTGGAATTTATGGATGATCCTACAAAATTTTTATGCCGGATTGAATTTTGCTTCTAGAAATCTTTTAGATTCGGCCGCGGGAGGCATGTTTATGGAAATTACGTTAGGGGATGCTACCAAATTGCTTGATAATATTATGGCTAATTATTCTCAATGGCATATCGAAAGATCTTCTAGTAAAAAAGTGCATGCTATAGAAGAAATCAATGTTTTGAGTGAAAAGATGGATGAACTTATGAAGATGTTTGCTCCTAAAAATACTCCTCTTGATCCCAATGATATGCCTTTATCTACTTTGCTTGAGAATAATAATGAATCTATGGATGTGAATTTTATTGGTAGGAGTAGTTTTGGAAATAACGCTTATAGAGGGAATTTTAATCCTAGGCCTTATCCTAGTAATCCTTCTAATAATTACGGAAATTCCTACAACAACTCTTATGGAAACTTTAATAAGATGCCCTATGAATTTGAGAGTAGTGTTAAAGAGTTTATGATTTCACAAAAGAATTTCAATGCTTTGCTTGAAGAGAAATTGCTTAAAGTAGATGATTTGGCTAGGAATGTTGATAGAATTTCTCTTGAGATTGATTCTTTAAAGCTTAGATCTATTCCTCCTAAGCATGATATCAATGAGTCTCTCAAAGCCATGAGAATTTCCATTGATGAGTGCAAGGAAAGAACCGCTAGGATGCGTGCTTCCAAAGATGCCTTTATTAAAGCGTATTCTTCTAAATCCTATGAAAATCAAGATGCAGATCTGAAAGTTATTGATGTGTCCCCTATTAAATCTTTGTTTTGCAATATGAATCTTGATGAATCTGAATATGATCTTCCTTTACCTAGAAGGCGTTCTAAGAATTCTGAGTTTTTGGATCTTGATGATTAAATTGATAAAAGTGGGATTGAAATAAATAAAAACCGTGATGTTGCTAAATCCACTATTTTGGATCTCAAGGAATTTAATTATGAAAATTTCTCTTTGATTGGTTGTATTTCCTTGTTGCAATCCGTGCTAGAATCTCCTCATGCTTATAGTCAAAATAAGGCCTTTACCGAACACATTGTTGATGCCTTGATGCAATCCTATGAAGAAAGGCTTGAGTTGAAAGTTTCCATCCCTAGAAAACTCCATGATGGGTGGGAATCTACTATTAAAATTAAAATTAAAGACTTTGAGTCTCATGTTTTATGTGATTTGGGTGCTGGTGTCTCTACTGTTCCCAAAACTTTATGTGATTTGCTAGATTTCCGTGATTTTGATGATTGCTCTCTAAACTTGCATCTTGCGGATTCCACTATTAAAAAGCCTATGGGAAGAATTAATGATGTTCTTATTGTTGCAAATAGGAATTATGTGCCCGTAGATTTTATCGTTCTAGATATAGATTGCAGTCCTTCATGTCCTATCATTCTTGGTAGGCCCTTCCTTAGAACGATTGGTGCAATTATTGATATGAAGGAAGGGAATATTAGATTACAATTTCCCTTAAAGAAGGGCATGGAACACTTTCCTAGAAATAAAATAAAATTACCATATGAATCTATCATGAGAGCCACTTATGGATTGCCTACCAAAGATGGCAATACATAGATCTATCCTTGCTTTTATGCCTAGCTAGGGGCGTTAAACGATAGCGCTTGTTGGGAGGCAACCCAATTTTATTTTGTGTTCTTTGTTTTTGATTCTGTTTAGGAATAAATAATCCATCTACCTTCTGTTTGGATGTGGTTTTATGTTTTAATTAGTGTTTGTGCCAAGTAAGACCTATAGGATAACCTACGATGATAGTTGATTTGATTCTGCTGAAAAACAGAAACCTTAGCGCTCACGAGATTAGCTGTCAGTTTTTACTGGAGAGTGCTTTTGCGTTGATTCTTTTTTCTTCTGATCAATAAACAAATTTTCCAGGACTTCCTATTTTGGTAGAATTTTTAGAGTTCCATAAGTTTCCGTTAGTTACAGATTACTACAGACTGTTCTGTCTTTGACCGATTCTGTTTTTCGTGTGTTGTTTGCTTATTTTGATGAATCTATGGCTAGTAAATTAGTTTATAAACCATAGAGAAGTTGCAATACAGTAGGTTTAACACCAATATAAATAAATAATTAGTTCATTACAGTACCTTGAAGTAGTCTTTTGTTTTCTTTCTCTAACGGAGCTCACGAGATTTCTGTTGAGTTTTGTGTTGTGAAGTTTTCAAGTTTTGGGTGAATTCTTTTGATGGATTATGGAACAAGGAGTGGCAAGAGACTAAGCTTGGGGATGCCCATGGCACCCCCAAGATAATCCAAGGACACCAAAAAGTCAAAGCTTGGGAATGCCCCGTAAGGCATCCCCTCTTTCGTCCACTTCCATCGGTAATTTACTTGGAGCTATATTTTTATTCACCAACATGATATGTGTTTTGCTTGGAGCGTCTTGTATTATTTGTGTCTTTGCTTGTTAGTCTACCACAATCATCCTTGATGTACACACCTTTTGAGAGAGCCATACATGATTTGGAATTTGTTAGAATACTCTATGTGCTTCACTTATATCTTTTGAGCTTGATAGTTTTGCTCATAGTGCTTCACTTATATCTTTTTGAGCATGATAATTTTTGCTCTAGTGCTTCACTTAGATCATTTAGAGCACAGTTGTGGATTTGTTTTAAAGAAACTTGATCTCTCATGATTCACTTAAATTATTTTTAGAGTCTTTAATAGCATGGTAATTTGCTTAATGTTAATATACTTGGTATTCAAGATATGTGAAAAAAAATTTGAGTGCGTTGAATACTAGATAAGTTTGATGCTTGATAATTGTTTTGAGATATGGAGGTGATAATATCAAAGTCATGCTAGTTGGGTGGTTATGAATTTGGGAAATACTTGTGTTGAAGTTTGCAAGTCCCGTAGCATGCACGTATGGTTAAAGTTGTGTAACAAATTTGAAACATGAAGTGTACCTGGCTTGTGCATCCTTATAAGTGGCGGTCGGGGACGAGCGATGGTCTTTTCCTACCAATCTATCCCCCAAGGAGCATGCGCGTAGTACTTGATTTTTGATGACTTCTAAATTTTTGCAATAAGTATATGAGTTCTTTTTGACTAATATTGAGTCCATGGATTATACGCACTCTCACCTTTCCGCCATTGCTAGCCTCTTCGGTACCGTGCATTGCCCTTTCTCACCTTGAGAGTTGGTGCAAACTTCGCCGGTGCATCCAAACCCCGTGATACGATACGCTCTACCACACATAAACCTCCTTTTATCTTCCTAAAAACAGCCACCATACCTACCTATCATGGCATTTCTATAGCCATTCCGAGATATATTGCCATGCAACTTCCACAATCATCATCGTGACATGCATTACTTTTGTCATATTGCCATTGCATGATCTTGTAGTTGACATCGTATTTGTGGCAAAGCCACCATGCCTTATTTTTCATACATGTCACTCTTGATTCATTGCACCATCCCGGTACACCGCCGGAGGCATTCATATAGAGTCATATCTTGTTCTAGTTTCGAGTTGTAATTCATATGTTGTAATGAAAGTGTGATGATCATCATTAGAGCATTGCCCAAATAAAAATAAGAAAGGCCAAGAAAAAAGAAAGGCCCCAAAAGAAGGGAAAGGCCCAAAAAAATATAAAAAAAATAAAAAAAGGGGGCAATGCTACTATCTCTTTTCCACACTTGTGCTTCAAAGTAGCACCTTGTTCTTCATGTAGTGAGTCTCATATATTGTGCTTCAAAGTAGCACCATGTTTTTCATATAATGAGTCTCTTAAGTTGTCTTGTTCATACTAGTGGGAATTTCTCATTATAGAACTTGGCTTGTATATTCCTAAGATGGGCTTCCTCAAAGTGCCCTAGGTCTTCATGAGCAAGCAAGTTGGATGCACACCCACTAGTTTTCTTTTGTTGAGCATTCATAGCTCTAGTGCATCCGTTGCATGGCAATCCCTACTCCTTGCATTAACATCAATCGATGGGCATCTCCATAGCTCATTGATTAGCCTCGTTGATGTGAGACTTTCTCCTTTTTTGTCTTCTCCACACAATCCCCATCATCATATTCTATTCCACCCACAATGCTATATCCATGGCTCACGCTCATGTATTGTGTGAAGGTTGAAAAAGTTTGAGATTATTTAAGTATGAAACAATTGCTTGGCTTGTCACCGGGGGTATAGAAGTTGGGAACATCTTTGTGTGACGAAAATGAAGCATAGCCTAACTATATGATTTTGTAGGGATGAACTTTCTTTTGCCATGTTATTTTGAGAAGACATGATTGCTTTGATTAGTATGCTTGAAGTATTATTATTTTTGTGTCAATATGAACTTTTGTCTTGAATCTCTCGGATCTGAATATTCATACCATGATTAAGAAGATTTACATTGAAATTATGCCAAAGTATCACTCCGCATCAAAAATTCTTTTTTATCATTTACCTACTCGAGGACGAGCAGGAATTAAGCTTGGGGATGCTTGATACGTCTCCAACGTATCTATAATTTTTGATTGCTCCATGCTACTTTATCTATTGTTTTGGACTACAATGGGCTTTATTTTCCAATTTTATATTATTTTTGGGACTAACCTATTAACCGGAGGCCCAGCCTGTAATTGCGCTTTTTGCCTTTTTCAAGATTTCAAGAAACAGAATATCAAACGGAGTCCAAACGGAATGAAACCTTCGGGAACGTGATTTTCTCATCGATAAGATCCAGAGACTTGGACCTCCGTCAAGAAAGCCACAAGGCGGTCACGAGGTGGAGGGCGCCCCCCCAGGCGCGCCCCTTGCCTCGTGGCCCCCTCGAAGCTCCACCGACATACTCCTTCCTCCTATATATACCTACGTATCCCCGTATGATCAGAGGGGGAGCCAAAAACCTAATTCCACCACCGCAATCTTCTGTATCCACGAGATCCCATCTTGGGGCCTGTTCCGGAGCTCCGCCGGAGGGGGCATCCACCACAGAGGGCTTCTACATCATCACCATAGCCCCTTCGATGAAGTGTGAGTAGTTTACTTCAGACCTTCCGGTCCATAGCTAGTAGCTAGATGGCTTCTTCTCTCTATTTGGATCTCAATACAATGTTCTCCCCCTCTCTCGTGGAGATCTATTCGATGTAATCTTCTTTTTGCGGTGTGTTTGTTGAGACCGATGAATTGTGGGTTTATGATCCAGTATTATCTATGGAAAATATTTGATTCTTCTCTGAATTCTTTTATGTATGATTGAGTTATCTTTGCAAGTCTCTTCAATTATCCGCTTGGTTTGGCCAACTAGATTGGTAGTTCTTGCAATGGGAGAAGTGCATGGCTTTGGGTTCAATCTTGCGTGTCCTTACTCAAGGATGTATGAGTTGCAAGGCACGATTGTATTGTTGCCATCGAGGATAACAAGATGGGGTTTTTATCATATCGCATGAATTTATCCTCTACACCATGTCATCTTGCTTAAAGCGTTACTCTGCTTTTTAACTTAATACTCTAGATGCATGCCGGATAGCGGTCGATGAGTGGAGTAATAGTAGTAGATGCAGAATCGTTTCAATCTACTTGTCACGGACGTGATGCCTATATACATGATCATTGCCTAGATATACTCATAACTATGCTCAGTTCTGTCAATTGCTAAACAGTAATTTGTTCACCCACCGTAGAATAATTATGCTCTTGAGAGAAGCCACTAGTGAAACCTATGGCCCCCGGGTCTATTCTCATCATATCAATCTATATCACTTTATTTACTTGCTTTTTTTTTACTTTGCCTTTACTTTTTACTTTGCATCTATCTATCAAAAATGCCAAAAATATTATCTCTATCAGATTTCACTCTCGTAAGTGATCGTGAAGGGATTGACAACCCCTAAACGTTGGTTGCGAGTTGCTATCGTGTTGTGCAGGTACGAGGGACTTGCGCGTGACCTCCTACTGGATTGATACCTTGGTTCTCAAAAACTGAGGGAAATACTTACGCTACTGTGCTGCATCACCCCCTCCTCTTAAGGGAAAACCAATGCAATCTCGAGACGTAGCAACACCTCTATCTCTAAACATGTGGACATATTTTTTGATTTCGGCTTCCGCTTGAGGACAAGCGAGGTCTAAGCTTGGGGGAGTTGATACGTCCATTTTGCATCATGCTTTTATATCAATATTTATTGCATTATGGGCTTTTATTACACATTATATCTCAATACTTATGGTTGTTCTCTCTTATATTACAAGGTTTACCATGAAGAGGGGGAATGCCGGCAGCTGGAACTTCGGCTGGAAAAGGAGCAAACGTTGGAAACCTATTCTGCACAACTCCAAAAGTCCTGAAACTCCACGAAACAACTTTTTGTATTTATTAAGAATTTATGAGCGGAAGAAATAGGCCAGGGGGTCCACACCTGTCCAGAGACAGAGGCGCCTCAGAGGGCGCGCCCCTATCTCCTGGGCCCCCTGGTGGGCCTCCGGCGTCCATCTTGTTCTATATCATCACTTCTACCCTGGAAAAAATCGTGGGCAAGCTTACGGGACGAAACTCCGCCGCCACGAGGCAGAACCTTGGCGGAATCAATCTAGGGCTCTAGCGGAGCTGTTCTGCCAGGGACACTTCCCTTCGGGAGGGGGAAATCATCACCAACATCATCACCAACAATCCTCTCATTGAGAGGGGGTCAATCTCCATCAACATCTTCACCAGCACCATCTCCTCTCAAAACCCTAGTTCATCTCTTGTATCCAATCTTGTATCAAAACCACAAATTGGTACCTGTGGGTTGCTAGAGTGACAGAAGCTTAAACCCTAGTTTATGCGTTGCATAGTTAGGGGTTGATATGGACCCATATGTTTAATGTTATGGTTAGGTTTACCTTAATACTCCTTTTTGTAGTTGCGGATGCTTGCAATAGGGGTTAATCATAAGTGGGATGCCTGTCCATGTTAGGGCAGTACCCAAGTGTCGGTCCACCCACATATCAAATTATCAACGTACTGAATGTGAATCGTACGAACGTGATGAAAACTAGCTTGACGATAATTCCCAATGTGTCCTCGGGAGCTCCTTCTTCATTATTAGAATTTGTCCAAGCTTATCCTTTGCTACCTAAAGGATTGGGCCACCTTGCTGCACTTTATTTACTTTATTTACTTTTTGCACATTACTATTTATCTTATCACAAAACTATCTATCACCTACTATTTCAGTGCTTGCAGAGAAAACCTTACTGAAAACCGCTTATCATTTCCTTCTGCTCCTCGTTGGGCTTGACACTCTTATCGAAAGGACTACGATAGATCCCCTATACTTGTAGGTCATCAATCGGTTCCACCGAGTTTGTGTAATCGGTCTCACCGAGTTTGCCTGACCAACTCTCTAGTTAGCTTATTACCAAAATCGGTCCCACCGAGTTTGTGTAATCGGTCTCACCGAGATTACGTTATGCCCTAACCCTAACCATATCGGTCCTACCGAGTTGCATGTCAGTCCCACCGAAAATCCTAACGGTCACTAGATTTGCTAAATCGGTCCGACCGAGTTTCTCAATTCGGTCTCACCGAGATTGGTAAATTGTGTGTAACGGTTAGTTTTTGTGTGGAGGCTATATATACCCCTCCACCCACTCTTCATTCATGGAGAGAGCCATCAGAACGAACCTACACTTCCTATACACATTTTCTGAGAGAGAACCACCTACTCATGTGTTGAGGCCAAGATATCCCATTCCTACCATATGAATATTGATCTCTAGCCTTCCCCAAGTTGCTTTCCACTCAAATCTACTTTCCACAAAATCCAAATCCTGTGAGAGAGAGTTGAGTGTTGGGGAGACTATCATTTGAAGCACAAGAGCAAGGAGTTCATCATCAACACACCATTTGTTACTTCTTGGAGAGTGGTGTCTCCTAGATTGGCTAGGTGTCACTTGGGAGCCTCCGAGAAGATTGTGGAGTTGAACCAAGGAGTTTGTAAGGGCAAGGAGATCGCCTACTTCGTGAAAATCTACCGCTAGTGAGGCAAGTCCTCCGTGGGCGACGACCATGGTGGGATAGACAAGGTTGCTTCTTCGTGGACCCTTCGGGGGTGGAGCCCTCCGTGGACTCGCGCAACCGTTACCCTTCGTGGGTTGAAGTCTCCATCAACGTGGATGTACGATAGCACCACCTATCGGAACCACGACAAAAACATCTGTGTCTCTAATTACATTTGATTTCTCCAAACCCTTCCCTTTACCTTCTCGCAAGTTGCATGCTTTACTTTCCGTTGCTCATATACTCTTTGCATGCTTGCTTATTTTGTATTGTGATTGTTAAACTTGTGCCAAAACTCCACTTGAACTTAAAGAAGTTAAAAACTGCAACCTTTGGTACTTAGTGTCTAATCAGCCCCCCTCTAGACACCTCTTCTCGATCCTTTCAATTGGTATCAGAGCTTTGGTCTCCATTGCCTTGGTTTAAACACCTTTGGAGGAAGATGGATGTGTCTACTTTGAGGAGTTTTAGACATAGAGTGCCTATTCTTGATGGAGAATATTTTCATGAGTGGAAAAATGAAATGCTTGAGATTTTCAATGAATATCACTTGAACAAGTACATTGCTAGCCCTTGTGCACCTCATATTGATCCCTTGCATCCCGCACCCGAAGAGGATCTTGACATGATCCACAATCTTAGAACTATCAATCTTATCATAAGAGGCTTGCCCAAAAACTTGATTGCTAGTTTGCCTACTCTTAGATTGTGCCTATACCATATGGAAATTTCTTGAGGAACGATTTCCAGATTATTCCTTGAAAAATTTAGATGAAATTCTTCATAAGTCTATTGCCTTGAGTAAGATGAATTCTAGTGATCCTAGCTTTGGTGATTGTCTATTTGAGCTTACAAATCTCATGTGTGCCATAGGTGATGTTGGAATCATTAGCAATATTATTTCCGAAGCTATTAGAATCCATAAAGACAATCATAGAAATGATCATTTGTCTAATGAATTACCCTCTCTAGGAATTGATCAATCACAAGATGGTGTTGAACATGGATACTATGATGAGGATGATGATAGTGACTATGAGCTTGATGATGCGATGAGACACTTTGGTCTTATGGCAAATCTTCGCGGCTACATGGCCGGAGGAAAGGAATGGGTTCTTGATAGTGGATGTACCGATCACATGACCGGAGATAAAGACATGTTTCGTGAGCTTGCTGGAAACGACGACCCTCGAAAATATGTCACTTTTGGTGATAATTCAAAGGGTAAGGTGGTTGGCCTTGGTAAGGAGGCCATCTCACATGATAGCTCCATACAAAATGTCATGCTCATTGAATCTCTTGGCTACAACTTACTTTCAGTATCTAGACTTGCTGATTTCGGTTTCAATGTCCTATTTACTGAAGTAGATTGCCAAGTGTTTCGTAGAGATAATCATAAAATGGTCTTTACCGGTGTACGTAGAGGTGATCTATACATTGTTGATTTCACTAAAAAGGCTCAACCTAGAACTTGCTTTATTGCTAAATCATCTAAAGGCTGGTTGTTGCATAGATGACTAGGTCATGTTGGTATGCGAAACCTTGACAAACTCATTAAAGGAAATCATATCCTTGGCGTTAACGATGTCATATTTGATAAGGATAGACTTTGCAGCGCTTGTCAAGCAGGTAAATAGGTTGGAGGAAGGCATCCCGTGAAGAACATCATGACCACAAGGAGGCCACTCGAGCTACTTCACATGGATCTTTTTGGTCCTAACACTTACAAAAGTCTCAGTGGAAATTTTTTTGGTCTAGTTATAGTTGATGATTTTTCAAGATTTACGTGGGTGTTCTTTCTCGATGATAAATCGCAGGTCCAAAAGATCTTCAAAAACTTCGCTAGGAAGGCCCAAAATCAATTTGATGTAAATATCAAGAAGGTCCGAAGCGACAACGGAACGGAGTTCAAGAACGCAAATCTGGATACCTTTCTTGACGAAGGGATTTCACACGAGTTCTCGGCTACATACACACCTCAACAAAATGGAGTCGTTGAGAGGAAGAACCGGACGCTCATTGAAATGGCAAGAACGATGCTTGATGAGTACAAGATGCCGAAGCACTTTTGGGCGGAAGCGGTTGAGACAGCTTGTCATCCAACAAATCGCTTGTATCTTCACAAGCTACTCGGCAAGACGGCATACGAGCTCCTCACCGGTAACAAACCCCAAGTTGGATACTTTCAAGTATTCGGCTCAAAGTGCTACATTCTTGATAAGCATCGTCGTTCTAAATTTGCTCCCAAGTCTCATGAAGGTTTCCTACTTGGTTATGGCTCAAACTCTCACACATACCGTGTCCACAACAATTTCACCCGAAAGGTTGAAGAAACAATAGATGTGAAGTTTGATGAATCTAACGGCTGGCAAGTGGAGCAATTGCCAATTGATGTAGGAGACAAAGATCCCTCGGAAGCAATCCAAGACTTGTCTATTGGCAAGATTCGTCCAACGGAGGTGAAGGAGAGTATCTCGTCCGTCCAAGTGGAAGCTTCTACCTCACGACAAGGTGAACCAAGAGTTGATATGGAGGCATCCACAAGTGGGACACACCAAGATGAAGAAAACGAGGAAGTGCACCAAGACGAACGTCAACAACCTCCTTCTCCACCACGACAAGAGAACGATAATGTCAACAATGAAGAAGGCCAAGAAGAAGAACAAGATGAAGATGTTCAACCAAGACCCAAGCAAAAGCTTTCACGAGTTCGAGCAAGAATTGTTAAAGATCATCTCGTCGAGCAAATCTACAAAGATATCCAAACCATAAGAATCACTCGCTCTAAAACTCGTTTAGCTAACTTCTGTGAACATTACTCATTCATCTCTAGCATTGAACCTATGAAGGTTGAAGAAGCATTGGAGGATCTAGACTGGATAAACGCTATGCATGAAGAGCTACACAACTTTGAGAGAAATCAAGTGTGGACATTGGTTGAGAAGCCCGACAACAACCACAACATTATCGGTACCAAATGGGTGTTTTGCAACATGCAAGATGAAGATGGACAAGTGGTTCGCAACAAAGCATGTCCCGTCGCCCAAGGCTACACACAAGTCGAAGGTATGGACTATGGTGAGACATATGCTCCCGTTGCTAGACTTGAGTCCATTCGCATCTTACTTGCTTATGCTAATCACCATGATATCACTTTGTACCAAATGGACATTAAAAGTGCTTTTCTAAATGGTGAAATTGAGGAGGAAGTTTATGTTAAGCAACCTCCCGGCTTTGTCAATCCTAAGAAACCTGATCATGTCTACAAACTTCACAAAGCCCTTTATGGTCTTAAACAAGTTCCTAGAGCATGGTATAAATCCTTGACCAAGTTCCTCATTGAAAAAGGCTTTGAAATTGGAAAAATAGATTCAACTCTTTTTACTAAAAGTGTTAATGGAGAACTATTTGTATGCCAAATTTATGTCGATGATATTATATTTGGTTCTACTAACCCTCATTTTAGTGAAAAGTTTGGGAAGCTAATGTCGGAGAAGTTTGAGATGTCTATGATGAGTGAACTCAAATTCTTTCTTGGTTTGCAAATCAAGCAAACTAAGGAAGGTAAATTTGTCTCTGAAACGAAGTACACCAAGGACTTATTTAAGAAGTTCAATATGCAAGAAAGCAAAGGTATGACTACACCCATGCCTACTAGTGGACATCTTGATTTGACCAAAGATGGTGAACCGGTTGATCCAAAGGTTTATCGCTCTATGATTGGTTCATTGTTATATCTATGTGCTTCACGCCCGATATCATGCTAAGTGTGTGCATGTGTGCACGATATCAAGTTGCTCCTAAAGAATGTCATCTTAAGGCCGTGAAAAGGATAGTGAGATACTTAATACATACACCAATTTTTGGCATTTGGTATCCAAAGAGGGCTTCCTTTGATCTTGTTGGCTACTCCGACTCGGATTACACCGATGACAAGGTTGATAGAAAGTCCACTTCGGGTACTTGTCAATTTATTGGTAGATCTCTTGTGTCTTGGTCTTCCAAGAAACAAAACTCGGTATCCTTATCCACCGCCAAAGCGGAATACATTGCCGCTGGTTCATGTTGCGCTCAATTGCTTTGGATGACCCAAACTCTTAAAGATTATGGGATGTATGTGAAACATGTTCCACTACTTTGTGATAATGAAAGTGCTATCAAGATTGCTCACAATCCCGTGCAACATTCTCGAACTAAGCATATTGAAGTTCGTCATCATTTAATTCGAGATCATGTTGCCAAAGGGACATTAACCTTAAGCATGTTCGCACCGATAAGCAATTAGCAGATATATTCACTAAACACTTGATGAGAAAGTGTTTTGAAGGTTAAGAGGTGAATTGAACATCATTGATGCTTCAAACTTGGAGTAGGAACTCCATTGGATACATGCAAGACTTGAGCTTATGACTAATCCTTGATATTTCTCTTATGATGATTATCTTATGTCTTGGATAAATTTGCATCTTGCATGTTATCTAACCCTTGTAGGTACTTGGATGATTCTAAATCTATGAGATTGCAACTCACTCACATCTTGAGCAATCTCTACATCGCCAAGTCTCTACACAATGGTGGTTGAAGACAAGGAAGCACGAAACCATTCAAACATATCCTTTGACAAATTCTATGTTGAGTTTCATGATTGTCATTTTGGATACACAAGTGCTCTTCCTTGCGAAAACTAACCCATGAAGGTAGATGAACTCAAACTCCAAGTGGTGCTCCCAACTCTTGATGAACAACATCAACCTTGAGCAACCCACACAAGTTCAACTACATGATCATGATCAACTCCAGCACCCAAGGTATGTTATTCCATCTTAGAGAAGCTTTACTCCGAGACATGGGATAAAGCAACTCAACAAGATGTGAACACATCAAAAAGCTTAAACAAAAAATGGTAACCCCATTTTGAGCTTAAACGATGAGTATGACCTATGATCAAGTGATCTCACTTGACTCCTAAGTCAATATACTCTAACATAGGTGACTTTGTCACCGCCCAACTCTAGATGAAGTTCTCTTGTGTTCTTTTCTGTGCTCTCGCATTTGTCTCATGCATATTTGTTTCCCCTTTCTTTCAAAAAAAAACTTCATCTGGATATTTTAGTTTCTTTTCTTTTCTTTTTGTTCTACATTCCCTGCATCCAATTCATTGCAAATCTTTCAGTAAATTCCTTGCAAATCCTTGTGAGATCTTACTTGTCTAGTGAGCTGAGGTGACAAGTGCTTTTCTCTGTGATGAACTCGGTCCCACCGGTTTCATGTTTCCGGTCTAGCCGAAGTTTTTCGGT
Organism: Aegilops speltoides; assembly: GCA_021437245.1. Classification (NCBI taxonomy): domain Eukaryota; kingdom Viridiplantae; phylum Streptophyta; class Magnoliopsida; order Poales; family Poaceae; genus Aegilops; species Aegilops speltoides. Next base: position 43,865,862 of record CM038146.1, read on the forward strand.
GAAACCGAAGCATCCAACTCGGTGCCACCGATTTCACTACAGGAAAAACATTTTGCCATTTATTCCTGCTTTACTCTTGATCCAGCTCCACTCAATGAATCTTGTCCTCTACAAGCATCACATTTACCTTAATGCTTTGTGCTGTGATTCAAGGACCAAACCCATTCTCAACAAATTCCAGAAGGCCCTTCTTGGAAATTGATGTCAAAGGGGGAGAGAGAGATCACATCAAAGCTTAATCATATCTCTAGGGGGAGAGATCTCTAGGGGAGGAAATACTCCAGGAAAGAGTAATCTTCAAGGATCCCAGATGCTTGGTGTTCAAGAGGAGAGATGCCATATGTCTTCTTGAGGGGAAAGACATGTTCATATGTGCTTATTTGCATTAGCTCTGTTCATTTGTTTCTTTGAGCTCTGATTTTCTGTTCCCTATCTTCTCCCAATATCCCATGCTAGATTCAGGGGGAGCAAGACATCCAAGGGAAAGAAATATCTTAAATTCTTTGCATATCTTTACCTTTGGGGACATGTCAATATCTATTGTGGTACTCAGTACTCACTCTACATGTCATCCCAGTCTTGGTACACTTGTGGTTTCTTTTGTTTGCTCTGGCTAGTAGGTGCATCTGTGTTATCTAACCTTATTTTCACAGGCTCATTCCATCCTAAGCCAACTCAAGACCACAAGGTAAGTATATGCATCACAATCATGTCTATGAGGAATTCTTGCTGATGTACATATTGTTTGCAAGAAGGACTCATGAGCATGAAGGTACATTTCCCATATTCACATCTTTTGCTCTGATGCATATAGCCAAGATACATGTAACACATTGCCTACTCTGTCATGGTTATGCTCTCACATGCTTCTATATTCCACATTCACATGATTGCATACATGTAGGGGGAGCCTATGCATGTTACATGTCTTTCCAAAGCTTTACTTGCTATTCTCTATATCTTTATCTAAAGCTTTGATGTATGTTGCCATCAATTACCAAAAAGGGGGAGATTGAAAGCACAAGTGCTCCCTGGGTGATTTTGGTAATTAATGACAACATATCTCTTGTTGGACTAACACTTTTACCTAGTATGTTTCAGACAAGTTCAACAAATTAAGTGGCATGGACTAAAGGATGTGGAACCCCTTCAAGATGCTAAGGACAAAGGATTGGCTCAAGCTCAAAGCTCAAGACTATACATTTTATATTTTAGTGATCCAAGATCACATTGAGTCAATAAGAAAAGCCAATACTATCAAGGAGGGATGAGGTGTTGCTTAATGCGGTTCTTGCTTCATAGTGCTTAGTGATATGCTCCAAAACCCTCAACTACCTTCCCACATCCACATATGACCTAAACCAAAAGTCTAACTCGGCCCCACCGATTCTTTCTATCCGGCGCCACCGAGTTCAGATGTCATAGCCACTGCCACAAACCCTAGGCAAATTGGTTTCACCGATAGAGATCTCGGTCTCACCGAGATGGGATTGTAATCTCTCTGTGTATGTCCATTACCAAATTCGGTCTCACCGAGTTTGAGCAATCGGTACTACCGAGATTACAATGCAAACTCTCTGGTTAGCTTATTACCAAAATCGGTTCCACCAAGTTTGTGTAATCGGTCTCACCGAGTTTGCCTGACCAACTCTCTGGTTAGCTTATTACCAGAATCGGTTCCACCGAGTTTGTGTAATCGGTCTCACCGAGTTTGCCTGACCAACTCTCTGGTTAGCTTATTACCAAAATGGGTCCCACCGAGTTTGTGTAATCGGTCTCACCGAGATTACGTTATGCCCTAACCCTAACCATATCGGTCCCACCGAGTTGCATGTCAGTCCCACCGAAAATCCTAACGGTCACTAGATTTGCTAAATCGGTCCGACCGAGTTTCTCAATTCGGTTTCACTGAGATTGGTAAATTGTGTGCAACGGTTAGTTTCTGTGTGGAGGCTATATATACCCCTCCACCCACTCTTCATTCGTGGAGAGAGCCATCAGAACGAACCTACACTTCCAGTACACATTTTCTGAGAGAGAACCACCTACTCATGTGTTGAGGCCAACATATCCCATTCCTACCATATGAATCTTGATCTCTAGCCTTCCCCAAGTTGCTTTCCACTCAAATCTTCTTTCCACCAAATCCAAATCCTGTGAGAGAGAGTTGAGTGTTGGGGAGACTATCATTTGAAGCACAAGAGCAAGGAATTCATCATCAACACACCATTTGTTACTTCTTGGAGAGTGGTGTCTCCTAGATTGGCTAGGTGTCACTTGGGAGCCTCTGACAAGATTGTGGAGTTGAACCAAGGAGTTTGTAAGGGCAAGGAGATCGCCTACTTCGTGAAGATCTACCGCTAGTGAGGCAAGTCCTTCGTGGGCGACGGCCATGGTGGGATAGACAAGGTTGCTTCTTCGTGGACCCTTCGTGGGTGGAGCCCTCCGTGGACTCGCGCAACCGTTACCCTTCGTGGGTTGAAGTCTCCATCAACGTGGATGTAGGATAGCACCACCTATCGGAACCACGACAAAAACATTTGTGTCTCCAATTTCGTTTGATTTCTCCAAACCCTTCCCTTTACATTCTCGCAAGTTGCATGCTTTACTTTCCGCTGCTCATATACTCTTTGCATGCTTTCTTATTTTGTATTGTGATTGTTAAACTTGTGCCAAAAGTCCACTTGAACTTAAAGAAGTTAAAAACTGCAACCTTTGGTACTCAGTGTCTAATCACCCCCCTCTAGACACCTCTTCTCGATCCTTTCAGAGTAGGAACCAAGATTGGCATATTCTTTTGTAATAATTGAACTAAATTTACTGCTGCCTGCCTATTGACATATGCAAGAATTTTATGTGGGTAGTTTTAGTGCATAGCTTAGTGTAGTTTATCCCAAGCCAAGACACTTAATAGATGGAAGCTGACAACAACATGAATAACTAGTTTTAACCAGTTGAAATGTGAAATAGTCAGCTCAAGGTACATTTTGAAGCTTAAAGCTAGTTCTTATTTTTCCATTCAATATTGTGATACCTGCCAATATTTCTAATAATCTTAACTCGATACCGATGAATTTGTTTCAAATGTTCGAATAATTGTTCACTTTATCACTTTTAGGAGAGTGTTGCAAGTGGTAAGTCCCTTACTTTTGTACATGGGTAAATTAATAAATGTGGCCATTTCATTTGCATGCTAAATTATTTTAAGATAATCTAAATCTTTATAATCATGATAACTTTTTTTCTGGAAATTAATTAGTATGGCTATTATTATTTTATGATTATGACGCCGATCGAACTTATTTGATTTTGGATAACTTTCGTGCCTGTCTAGCTAATATTCTGAGTGTGCATGATCATATTCATCAACATATATAATGTTTTTGGACTATTCTTTAATTTTGACAATAGGTGTAGTTTTGTTTATCTATTCGTAGTGTTGTAGTATCAAACTGACTTTTTTCCAAACTACAACCTTGAGTCATATAAACATCCTCCCTGAGGTCTCTTCCTGCCTATTTGGTTTTCCATTGGAATGTCATTGGTTGTTTCACTTATGCTTGCAGAAACAGGCATTGGAGGTGGACATGGCAAAGCTAATCTTTTGCAGAATGCATAAAATGATTGTCTGGTTGAGCAGGTAAGCCTATCTTCTGCATTTATACTGAGATATATAACTGTTCATTCAAAAAATGTATTGCTTTGATAGCAGGCTGCATCTTGCTTCTTTTTTATGACCCTGCTTCCCATCCCTTCCTCAGCAGCTCTCCATTCCCTTCCATATGCCTTCCCTTTAGAGTTTAGCCTAATGTAACCTTATTATGATTTATTGTGTTGCTTGCAGTTATTGTGGTTTTATTGAAAATTATTCTTCTTTTAGTCTGTTTGGTTAACATTTTCTCCACATTTCATGTGTTGTCTGCCATTCATACATATAGGTAATTGGCCATTAGCCACTAATATAGTTTGGTTGGACCCTTCCCTGGACCCTGCGCAAGCGGGAGCTACATGCACCGGGCTTCCCTATTTTGGTCTGAACTATCAGTAGCTGCTTTGTGTGGATTTTAATTTCTTCATCGATTGCCACCATTGATGTTTAAAACTTCGTATGAAACAAATGAGCAAAATGACATGATTATATTCGCCATAAGAACCGCTCTTATCACTAATGCCTTTTTTTAACTTTTACTGGTACTCCGCCTATGTCATCTAGGCATAGCCGGTCCCAAGCCCGGGTAAAAAAGGAGGGTTGTGATAGGCTTGGCAAGCCAACGTAAAAACTAGCCAGTCCCATAGGTATGAAACACATTTGAGCGAGAGTAGTACTAGGATGGGTGACCTCCTAGGAAGTCCTCGTGAAAGGGTTTCAAATCTAAGGGTTGTGATAGGCTTGGCGAGCCAACGTAAAAACTAGCCAGTCTTTTGGGTATGAAACCCATTTGGGCGAGAGTAGTACTAGGATGGGTGACCTCCTGGGAAGTCCTCGTGAAAGGGTTTCATATCTAGCCTACCCCAACTTGTTTGGGATAAAAGGCTTTGTAAGTAAGTAAAATAAAGTTAGTAGTGGAAGTGCTACTTGATGCTGTGGAAAGTGGATTGTAAAAAATTAACAGTCATTTTGGACCGAAGTCTTAGTAAGATGATGCATGACCCCTTGTTTGAGGCTTGTACTGCAAGAATTTGATGAATTTTGATTTGTCATTGACTAGCTAGCTTGTACATTTCTAAAAGTATGCTTATGTACTAGAAACCATACATTTATGATATCCTACTTCATAAGCCCACATAAGCCATCTGATCTTTTAGTCTTTACGCAGACCAGATGTAGCCAAAGACTGCTAATATTAGAAGTTGAAGGTGCACTACTACACCACAAATTACATATTATCGTTCCCTGTTTCAAATGTTGGTTTAATTTGTCTAGTGATGTAGAGATGGTTCAACTCTGGAGCTTTTGACACAATTTCCGCAATTGTGAAGCAAATGTTCTCTGCTTGAGTCAATAGAAAAATTATGAGAATAACTCCTGATTGATAGTACCGAGTTTGTTCTACTAATATGATATCGCTTGCTCTGCAGGAATCTAAGGTTACATTCTGGTGGATGAGATGTAGAAACGAGTTGTTGGGTGTAATTTCTCCCGTTCTAAAGGTCGACTGTGGAGATTGAGCCTTTATGTAGCATGCATTGGTCAGCTGTTAAGTGAACTTGTAGGAAGTAATCGCTTGATTTATCTATTATCTAACTTATGTAGACATTCTTGGCTGGCATGAAGACACATTGATTTGCTTCCACTAGTTAGTACTTGTACCTCTCGGTTCGCTTAATCTGCAAGCAAATGTGTTCCAGGTTTCTGTGTCTGTTTGTTGATTTTGTTATCTAATTATGTCTAGTGAATGTGAACTGCAGCTGGTTGTGTGGTGCTATTTGTTATAGCACAGCTAGACTCAACCAGGATGGCAGCAATGTCATTTTGCTACTGGCATGCTTCTTCTTCTTTTTCCCTTTGAGATGAGATGTAGGTTGTGATGAGTTGGCCAACATTTGAGATATTGTGAGTTAGTTTTGAAGAAATTAAAAGGTCTCAGTTATTATTCCTGTCAAAGGGGAAAAAAGATGAATAGTTTTAGTTCTTGCGATCAGGAACAAGGGATAGCTAAACCAATGAGAGGGCAATGTTAGCTTGGATCTGCCGTTGCGTGTTGAGATTAGCAAGCCTTTTGCATTAGTGGTGTGATTTTGCAAAACATATTCCGTGATGACCCATTTTCGTGTGTTTTTCTTGAATTTCCATCTGGTTCAGAACTCAGAACTTATAAGCTTCATCCTGACTTAGTGGATGTTGAATCCAATTGAGTGTGACATGGGAGTTGGAAGATGCTCCTGTATGAAACTGCTTACCTGGTGTCGGGAGTTCAATCACCTTTGCTTTCAGCTTCACAAACGTTTTGCATGAGTGGTTTGATGGAATATCCTAGTCCACAGCCCCCCCCCCCCCCAAGAAAAATCATACTTCATAAAGTTTAGATAAAGCTCACATCATGTCCATCTTTCTTCAAAATTGAGTAGTGGCCTAACAAACTGAAATATTTTTCATGCTAACTTCTCTCTGTTATCTTGGCATGACAAGATAGAGTGACTTGCTTTAGTCAAATAGTAGTACGTGCTTGCTTGCTTGCTTGATGGCCGTGCATTTTGTGAGTTGACGAGTTCCAACATTTGTGAAGAAGAAAAAAGGCATCACTTCTTCCTGTCAAAGAGAAAAAAAGAGAATAATCTGGTTATTGTGATTAGCAAACTTTTGCTCAAGTGATGTGTTTAAGAAAAACATGTTTTGTAACATTCAGAAGCAGATTAACACCAGTTACCTTATCAATGAGAGGGCAGGCGCAAACGACTGGGTTAGTGGCAGGGACAACAAAAAAGAAGGAACTATCTTTTTTTTACAATGAAGAAGGAACTATCAATTGATGACGCTGTGATCAAGTAAAACTGAGCAGAGCTTTGGTTTTATTATTCTTCGGATGTTCACGGGTGCGACTCTGGGTGAACACAAACAATTATCATCACTACCTCTTTTCTTTGGGAGGGGATTATCAATTGGTAAAATATCACTGCCATTTTTTAGCATGCCATCAGCCACACTCCACCGCCATCTTCGTGCTCTGAGTGTGGCTGATGTCGGTGGTGGTGGGGCTGGCTTGGGGTTGACGGTGGTTTTTGTGCTCTTCTTCAGTGGTGTTCGTGCTCGAGTGCTTCTTAGTGTGTCTCTGCTAGGCGATGCCCTGCGACTACGCCGGTGGCACACAGCTACCCTGGCATCGTCTCGGCCTCGTGTGTCCTTTTGAATGTACCTGTCGGGGATATCTAGCGACATATGCTAGGGGGTGGCTTATCATGGAGGGGGACAAGAGTATGTCGCCGGGCTCTAGAAGCGAGAGTGAGCGAGACCGCATGCGCCTGCGAATCTTACCCAGGTTCGGGGCTCTCGTGGAGATAACACCCCTAGTTCTGTTCTGCGGGGTCTCCGCCTGATGACCATCGTCAATAGAGTAGCTACATGATTGCTCCTTGAGCTATTTCGGCTAGAGGAGGAAGAAGAGCAAGGCTAGCTCTATCTTCTCCTTCAATGGGTGTGTGTGTGATCTCTAAGGTTCTAAACCCTTTGCGTGGGTGAGCCTGGGGGTTTATATAGACCTACCCTCAGGGATACAATGGTAATCCGGCTGGATGTAGGACCCGGCCGCCAGTGTCTCTGGACGCCGGCTTCTCCGTCGGTTGTTGGGGCCCGCCACTTGATGGGTCCCGCCGGCTGTCGTGTTCTTGACCGGTAGATAGGGCCCGCCGTCTGCGGGCCATGTCGACCGCTTTTATACTGTAGCCGTGCCGCTGATGACGGAGGCTTTCTCTCTTCTTTTTTTTTGAGGCAAACAGAGGCTTTCTCGAGAGGAGCATGGCTTCGAGTGCATATCAGGTGATACCGTGTGTGGTATGATCCCCTGATCCGATAGCTTGTGGGCCGTTCGATCTGGACTCGAGGCACAGGATGGAGCAGGCTCAGTTCGCATTGCCATTTATTCAAAAAACACCCTGGGTTTTTCCGTGATTCAGCCGAAGTGCACGCCGCTCTGCTCTGTTTTCCTCTTCTTCAGTACTATATTCCCCCCTCGGCCGCCGCCTAGGTCATAGGGGTTTTTGATTTTTTGCCACAAGTTACTTTGCACATTGACAATTTGCCACTCTTTACATAGTTATTGATCTGTAGCCACTCTTTATTTGGAACTTTGATCTTTTGCCCTCTGTCGAGTTGGTCCCATGTAAAATGACTAGAATATCCTGCCCTGCACATTGACCAGGAACGAGAGAGCGACTCGATTTCATCCCCTTCCTCTCGCCAAGTGGCATGTGCTTTGCCGCCGGCCGCCGCCGCTCGCTCGTGTCACGACGCTACTGCTCCCCGCGCACTCGCCCGACACCCATGCCTGCATCGCGCTCCTCATAGACCTCGCCCGCTTTCTCTACCTCCTCGCGCACAACCCGACCTCGGCGCTTGGTCTCTGCTGCTCGTCCGTGGACATCGGATCCGGCAAGGAGCAGAGTCCAGGGACGCCTTGAGCAGGGGCAGCTCACGTCCGCGAAAGCAAAGGGACGCCCTGCTCGGCCACCGGTCCTTGCTACTACTGGCTCCCGCCGCAGCTTCCAGCCGCTGCACGTTTCTGCTGAGCACGCACAGATCACACACACACACGCACATCGCACATCAGCATGAATCAAGCACGCATAGCACACATGAGCACATCAAGCACGTTGCTCCAGTTGGCGTTGATGGTCGTTGATCCTTGTCCGTGCTGTCAGAGAGGTAGAGGCGGTCAACCATGGGCCATGATAGCCTGGACGCCCGAAAGATGAGAGACAACCTGTGCGCCACCTCAACACACAGGAATTATCAGGACCTTTCCCACTGCCTGCGATGGAGACAAGACAACAGAGGAGAGCTTCCTGCCCGATTCCACCTGGGCGCCACAGGGTTCAGCCTTGACGTGGACCTGGGCACCGCCGCCTTTGCTGCTGCTCTCCACCGCTGCACATTGCTGCTTGCCGTCGGCTAGCTGGCGCTTGCCCTTGCCCGCTGCGCGTAGAGGAGCGTCGCCGACGACAGCCACTGAAGCGTCGTCGTCGACTGTTGTGCGACGAGAGATGGGCATCGAGTTCGTCCAGTGCATCCCAAACAGGCACACAAGGGTATACTTGTCCACTGTATTGTGCATATAATATGTGTATCATTTACAAGTATTGTTTTTGTGTGAAAAAAATGGCAAAAGATCAAATGGCAAACTAAAGAGTGGCAAAAGATCAATTACGATCTAACCAGTGGCAAATTATCAATGTCCAAAGTAAGTAGTGGCTGAAAATCAAATCCCCCTAGGTCATATCCCACCGCCGCCGGCCACCATGGAGCATGCCCCATCCGCTGTTGGACGCCCCAATCCACAGCAACGTAGAGGGCGTTCGCGCGTGCGCCGAATCGCTGCTCGGAGCCGCCACAAGCTGTTGACATCCCCATGGGAGCGGAGACGAACATCTCGTCGCCGCAGCTAGAGCCGGCCAAGTCGCGGGAGACGGATACTCTACTCAACGACGATCAGGTAAGAGGCAGCGCCTCCTTTCTTGTTAGTATCTGGCCGTTTTCTCGTGCTCGCATTCCCGATTTTGACTCTCTGCTTTTAGAACTGGATGACGGCGCTGCAGGAGTCTGTGTCATTCAGGCGGTTACTGTCCGAGCCACTCGAGTGGGATACCACGGGGCATGTCTCGCCGGCAACGATGGCGCATGTCCAATCATCGCCGACAGCTCAGCTCGATCTGCCGGTACATGCCGCGGTGTTCGGACCTCAATTTGTGTCCTCCAACTGCTGTGCTGCGCACATTGGAAGTTCTGAACCAGCCCAGAGTTGTAATCCATGCTTGCCCGTGGCTCGTTCATTAGTAAGTCCAACACATATTGGAGGAGCCGATCTCTATATGGTAAGTTCATCCTCTAATCTCATTAAATAATGGATTTATATATGGGTATCCATATAGAATTGAAACCAACATGTCATCCTACTAGGACAGTTAAACTAAATGAAGCAACAATAGTTGCCTGTAGTGAGGAAGATGTAATAGTAGGCAATAGCAGTCTGTAACTATGTAAAGAGGTGTGGCACAATGTTCGTCCGAACATCTTTTTTTGAGAATATAAGTTTTGCTTTTCAATTGTTCTCCACAATGTAGCCCTTAATGATAGGAAATGTTGCATGAAAGACTCTGATTAAGCGTTGATGTGCGGAAGCATTATCACTAGAAAATATTTTTGAGCGCATATAGGCACACAAGAAGGTGCCTCTTTGTTTGACCATTTCCTTTTGTGAGTCATGGATTACTTCTAGACAGGGGTAGAGTGTCACAACTCTTAGGCAACTGTTCAGTTGTATGTCAACAAATGAACGAAGAGGAAAAAGATGTTAAAGTTAATTTGTAGCAGAGATATGCATCAGTATTTTAATCTTGAAGATTTAGAAGAATGCTTACTGCAACATAGTGATGTTCTTGTTCAGTCATTGGTTCTGGCATCTAATCCTGAGATCTAGCAGTGTTATAATATTGACCACCACTTCTTGTCCTAATATGTCTACCTGAAATTGTATATACACGCAATCTTTCTTATGAAGTGTGATAGAATGTTTCTTACATACAGTAGTTGAAAACCTCATGTACAGCCTAGCGTAAGTGAGCATTTAGAGTAATCGACTAAAATTCATGCCAATTGAGGCTCAATAATGCTTGACTAGCAGAAAATCCCAGTAGAACTCAAGGTTAGGCTGGGACCTCACTTTGCAGCAGCTGGAATTTGAAAAGTTTGATGGATCAAAATTACTTTATCACAGTGTAATAAGTTGATTTGCTGGCCAAATAAACTGGCCTGCTAATCAAAGTAGTGTCTTGTTTGACTATCTACAAATATTATGGGTAAAATAAGACCTAAGCATTGTTTAGTTTTCTAACAAGAGAACAATAACATGGAGGGCGAGTAACATACCTTTCGCACTCGACACACTGAACTCAGTACATGTGTGATTGTCGATTGCTACTTTCTTGATTAACTACATAGCGAAAGTGTAACACTAGGTTGCAAGTTCTTGCCATTTCAAATGTGTATGCCGCTGCTGTATGTAGCATCAGATGCTTGTTATAGCCAATTGGTGGCATAGTTAAGCTTCACTTTTTTGCAATGTTCCAGTAGTGTTACCAGGAATAAAAACAAATGTTTACCTATTTCGTATGCACCAAGCAGTCATTAATGGAGCCGATGGAGAGGACTGGTCAGAGTGTAGGATCGTCTACTCCAATTGCACTTGATGATGATGCCAATAGCAGTTTCACGGTACATGGTAGAAACAGCTAGGGTTCTACCAGGCCTAAGGCGTAGGTTGTAGGGGCAAGGAGGGCGAGGGCGTGGGGAGGAGCGGTTGCGCCGGCGGCAGGGCGCCGTCGCAGCTAGGGTTGAAGGCGGCGGCGGCGGCTAGGGTTTCCGGCTCCTCTGGGAGCCGGGCAACAGAAGATAATAATAATCTTTATTGCTTGCCTCAAATCGATGTCTTACATGAGTATTTATAACTTTAGCCTAAGATAACTTTCCTAAGATAATTTCCTAAGATAACTTGTGGACCAAGTCCCTAATACTAATGCCTTATGGGCCTCTTCCTAGTATAGACCGTTCGGTCATAACATCTCTCCCGCTGCATGCAAACAGCTCGTCCTCGAGCTGAAAGTCTGATAGTGTTGAAGGAAATCTTCACGCTGTTCCCATGTAGCCTCCTCCTCCGGAAGGCCCGCCCATTGAATGAGAATGAACCGACACCACAGCGGAGCTGGGCCTGCAACACCTTCTCTCGCTCGGAAGAATGCGACCTTCGGCGGTGGGAGGAAGCGCCGGAGGAGCAGCTGGTGGATCGCCCCGGAAAGGCTTGAGCAGCCCCACATGGAACACGTCGTGGATGCGGGCGCGGGCTGGAAGCTGAAGACGATAGGCCACCTTCCCGATGCGCTCCACGACAGGGAAGGGCCCGCGTGGCGAGGCCAAGCTTGCGTTGCTGCTGGTCCAGTGACTGCGTAGAGCGGTGGAGAAGACGCAGCCACACCCAGTCGCCGACGGCGAACTCCGCCTCGCGATGATGATCGTCGTAGTAGTGCTTGGCCGTCTGCTGGGCTTGAAGTAGGCGCTGACGGACCTCCGCTAGTATCTCATCACGGGTGCGGATAAGGTCACCTGCAGCCACCGTCCGAGCCGTCTCCGGGTCGACCGGAAGTATAGGCGGAGGAGGTCGACCATAGACCACCTCAAATGGCGTTGCACGCAGGGCGGAGTGATAAGAAGTGTTGTAGCAGTACTCCGCCCAAGAGAGCCAGTCCACCCATGCGCGAGGCCGATCACCTGTCACACAACGTAAATACATAGTAATGACCTTGTTAACCACCTCGGACTGACCGTCCGTCTGAGGATGGAACGCCGTACTGAGGCGGAGCTGGACACCCGCCATCCTGAAGAGGTCGCGCCAGACATGGCCTGTTGAGACTGGGTCCCGGTCACTGACGATCGAAGTCAGGAACCCATGGAGACGGACAATGTCGTCGAAGAAGGCCCGGGCCACGGACGCCGCCGTGTACGGATGGCCGAGTGCAATGAAGTGGGCGTACTTAGAGAATCGATCGACCACCGTGAGGATGACCGACTTGCCCCCAACCTTGGGAAGGCCCTCGATGAAGTCCATGGAAATATCCGCCCAAACCTGAGATGGCACCTCCAAGGGCTGAAGGAGTCTGCCGCCTCGGGGTCTCCGTCTTATTATACCGACAAGTCGACAAGACCGAACCCAGTCACGGACCAGGGCACGATCGCCAGGGATGTAGAAGTCGGCGCGAAGACGATGGAGGGTTTTCTGCACACCCTCATGGCCGGCCGAGTGGGCGAGCTGTAACACCTGGTGACGGAGATCATCATGCGCCGGAACAAAGACCCGGCGCCCATGGAGGAACAGTTGAAAGTGCAACTAATCCCCGGGTGGTTTTGGTAATTAATAACAACATATATATCATTGAACTAATCATTTCTTGAGAATATTTCAGAAAGTTCAGTGATATGGGTATGGCAATGACTGATGATGTGGACCCCTCAAAATGCTAAGGAAAACATTGGCAAAAGCTCAAGACTCCATTTTTGGTTTAGTGATCCAAGATCACATTGAGTCCATAGGAAAGCCAATACTATTAAAAGGGGATGAGGTTATGATGATGACCTGGTTGCTCTAAGTGCTTAGTGATTTATCTCTCAAACTATCGACAATCTGTCACTCCAACATAAACTCATAAGTAATCTCGGTCCCACCGATTTCAAACTCACCACACCGAGATGAACCACCTCAGCCATATACCCAAACCCTAAGAATCTCGGATTTTCCGATTCCAAACTCGGTCATACCGAAATTGGTGTTGCCAACCTTCAGAACCTTCAGACTCAAATCGGTGTCACCGAGATGAGAAAGTCGGTCCCACCGAGATTGGCAAACCCTAGACTTTGGAAGAATCGGACTAACCGAGATTGTATTTTCGTCCCACCGAAAATCCCAACGCTCACAAGATTTGAACTTTCGGTCCGACCGAGTTGTCAACTTCGGTCTGACCGAGATTGGTCAAATGTGTGTAACGGTTGGATTTTGTGTGGAGGCTATAAATACCCCTCCACCTCCTCTTCATTCGTGGAGAGAGCCATCAGAAAGAACTACCACTCCTACCTTACATTTACGAGAAGAAAACTACCTACCCTTGTGTTGAGATCAAGTTACTCCACTCCCACCATATGAAACTTGATTTCTAGCCTTCCCAAGTTGCTTTCCACTCAATCCCTTCTTCCACCACAGCCAAATCAGTGAGGAGAGTTGAGTGTTGGGAAGATTATCATTTGAAGCACAAGAGCAAGGAGTTCATCATCACCAACCCCATCTATTACCTTTTGGAGGGTGGTGCCTCCTAGATTGGTTAGGTGTCGCTTGGGAGCCTCCGTCATGATGTGGAGTTGAACCAAGGAGTTTGTAAGGGCAAGGAGATCGCCTACTTCGTGAAGATCTACCCCGAGTAAGGCTAGTCCTCCGTGGGCGTAAGCCATGATGGCATAGACAAGGTTGCTTCTTCGTGGACCCTTCGTGGGTGGAGCCCTCCGTGGACTCAAGCAAGAGCCGTTACCCTCCGTGGGTTGAAGTCTCCATCAACGTGGATTGACGATAGCACCACCTATCGGAACCACGAGAAAAAATCTCCGTGTCTCCATTGCGTTTGCTCTTCTCCACCTCTCATTTTCTATACGTGCAATTTACTTTCCGCTGCCACAACTCTAGAATTGCATGTGTAGGGTGATACTTGACTTGGATATCATTGTGAACTTGCTAAGAATATACTCCAATCAAAAGGCGAAACTTTTAAGTTGTCAAGTAGTCTAATCACCCCCCCTCTAGACATACTTCCGATCCTACAACAGTCCGTCAGAGAAGCGCCAAGGCTCCTCCAAGGTGCCAGCCGCTAGCTGCTGCTGTAGTAGGGCGGCATCATCTGCCGCCTCCGTGGCGCGTCGAATGTCGGCGAAGAGACGGAATGAAGGCCCGGAGCGGATGCACAGGACCGTCCCGTCGGTCGAGTCGGCGGTCGGTGCGAGGTCGGAATCGCGACGGGACAGCGCGTCGGCCACAGTGTTAAGACGTCCTGGCCGATACTCGACGGAGAAGTCGAAGCCGAAGAGCTTGCTGATCCACTGGTGCTGCGGCACGGTTGACAAGCGTTGATCCAGCAAGAACTTCAGACTGTAGTGGTCCGTGCGAATGTGGAAGGTCCGTCCCCACAAGTATGGCCGCCAATGACGCACAGCCTGGACGAGGCCAATGAGCTCCCGCTCGTATGCAGCCAACTTAAGATGGCGCGGAGCGAAGGGTCGGCTGAAGAAAGCTAGGGGCCCATCGCCTTGATGAAGTACGGCGCCGAACCCGACGCCCGAGGCGTCACAGTCCACCACGAACGGGCGGTCGAAGTCGGGCATCTGGAGGACGGGTCCTGTCGTGAGGGCCCCCTTGAGGGCCTCGAACGCCGCTGTCGCCTCGTCGTCCCAAGCGAAGGCGTCGCGGTGAAGCAACCGCGTGAGAGGCGCCGCGATGAGTCCGAACTTGACTTGGATATCATTGTGAACTTGCTAAGAATCTACTCCAATCAAAAGGCGAAACTTTTAAGTTGTCAAGTAGTCTAATCACCCCCCTCTAGACATACTTCCGATCCTACAAGTGGTATCAGAGCTTTGGTCTCCATTGGATTGGTTTCCATTGCATTGGACTCCATAAGCTTGGTTTCACAACCTAGGAGAGTATGGCGTCTAGTGAGGGTAATTTCCGTAGAGGTCCTTACTTTGATGGTTCAAACTTTGCTAGTTGGAAGCATAAAATGAAAATGCATATTCTTGGACATAACCTGCCGCATGGGGCATTATTTGTGTTGGCTTGCAAGGTGAGTTCTTGAGGAAGGAAAAGTTCGGATCGCGAAGCTCTGCGGATGAGTTGCGGATGTTACGAAACAATGCTCAAGCTTGTGACATTCTCTTCAATGCTTTGTGTCCCGAGGAGTTCAACAAGATCAGCCGTCTTGAGAATGCAAAAGAGATTTGGGATACTTTGGTGAAATGCACGAAGGTACCGAGTCCGTGAAGGAATCAAAGCTAGATGTTCTTCAAGGTCGACTTGACAAGTTCAAGATGAAGGAAGGTGAAGGGTCGCTGAAATGTACTCTAGGCTTGCTCTCATCACCAATGAGATGGCAGGCTTAGGAAGTGAAGAAATGACCGACCGATTCATCATCAAGAAGATTCTCAGAGCTTTGGATGGAAAGTATGACACCGTGTGCACTTTGATTCAAATGATGCCAAATTACAAAGATCTCAAGCCTACCAAGTCATTGGAAGGATTGTTGCTCATGAGATGACACTTAAAGATAAGGAAGAGCTTCACAACAAGTCAAGTGGTGCTTACAAAGCTGCAGTTGAAGCTCCCACATCCTCAAGTGACAAGCTAGTTTCCAATGAAGAGATAAGCCTAATGGTGAAGAACTTCAACAAATTCTACAAGAGTAGAAGCAAGGAAAGAAGCTCAAAGTCTAGATCATATGATGAAAAGAGATCTTCTAGTCGTGATCGAAACTGCTACAATTGTGGAAGACCGGACACTACTCAAATGAGTGTTCGACTCCCCACAAGAGAAGAGAAGAATCTCCAAGAAGAAGAAGCTCAAGAGAAGAGTCGCCTCGAAAAGAGAGAAGGAGCAGAGATGATCGTTATGAGCGAAGATCCTCTCGGAGAAGCAAGGATTCGGAAAGGAAAGACAAGTCATCAAGGAGCTACACAAGAAGAAAACATCAAGCTCATGTTGGTGAATGGGTTTCCGCCCGACTCAGACAATCACTCGAAAGAAGCTATCACTCCAACTCCGAATACAGTCAAGATGAAGGTGTTGCGGTCTTGCTCTCGTGTCCTCCAACTCCAACTCCTATGACATATTTGATTCACCAAATGAGGGAATTGGAAGATGCTTCATGGCAAAAGGCCCCAAGGTATCACACCTGAGTTTATTGACTTTGATAGTGATGAGGATGACTTGCTTGGTGAAGATGAGCTTTACATGATAAATCTAGTGAGCTTAGTAATGATGAACATGCTAGTAGTCTTTATAGTCGAGAAGAGTCGAATGACAATGCTATGAAGGAGATTGAGCGTCTAACTAAAGAACTAAACACTCTTAAGTTAGCTCATGAAACAACTCAAGAAGATCATAGAGAGCTCCTAAGATCTCATGAGAAGCTACGCTCGAGAAGCTCAATCTAGAGCAAGAACATGAGTTTCTAAAAGCTATCAATGACGATCTTGAAAGAAGAGTTCTTCATATCTTGCCAAACGACTTCTCTTGTCTAATTTCTTGCCACCTATCAAAACTAAGCATGACAAGCATAAGAAAAATTCTTCATCTAGTAGTAACAATAATCATGCTAAATCAAATGTTGTTACTTCTAGTAATTTTCTTGATTCCACTAACAATGTTTCAAGCCAAGTTTCACTTGAGCAAGAAAATAGTCTATTGAAAGGAATTATAGAGAAAGGTGTCTACAAGAGTCTTGCCGGAAGCAAGAGCTTTGAGGAAATTGTTCGCAAACAAGGAAGACACCGGAAGAATCAAGGAATTGGTTTTGAGCGAAAGTTCAACGCCGAGGGTGTTGAATGGGAAGAAGGTCAATATCTCACTCCAAAGTTTGTTTCTCAAAAGGAGAAGTATGATCCTACTTCTTCCAATGTGGAACAAGCTCAAGATGACCTTCCACCACAAGACCACAAGCTAAAAGGCAAGGACAAGCTTCAAGAGGAGATTGATGCATTCATTGAAGCACCCAAGGCCATGGTCAAGTGGGTTCCCAAGGCAACTTCAAGTTCTACTTCAACAAGCTCAACTACTACACCAAGGATTCCCATCAAGATGATGTGGATCCCGAAGAAGAAGAACTAGAGAGTTCTTGAGGGTGACTCCGCCAATATACCTCACTCACATTCATTTATGGCAAGGACTTGTGCAATCAACTTCCACATCTTGCACTAGTTCATGGAGTCACAAATCCTCATGTTGGTAAGTCAAGGGACAAGGTAATCATTGCTTTCATGGACATCATCTATTGTGTACTTCAATCTATGTCCATGGATATCCTTGTTTGTTCCTTGTGGGACTAACCCATGTAGGTATTGAAAGTGCCGAATCCAAAGGATTGCTCCCAACTCTTGGTGATCTTCATCAACATTGAGCATCCACATCTTCAACATCTACATGAAGTCTTCAACGACAACCCAAGGTTAGTTTGACCCTTTAAAAGGGGTTCTCACATCAAGGGGGAGCTTTGCTCTAAAGATTTGAGCTAAAGCATCTTCTAATGATGTGAACACATTAATGCTTTATGGAAAAGTGGTAACCCCACTTGTGCTTAAGCGATGAGTATGACCTATGATCAAATGTTCTCATTTGACTCCTAAGTCAATATACTCATATATAGATGACCTAGTCATCGCCAAATTGTGTGCTAGCTGTTAGTATTTTGTTTGTGCATGTTTGACACATATTTCATTTGCTATCTTATTGTGTGAGCATGTTGGATGCATAATTTTATCCATTCGAGGACATCCATTTGTTGCTTTGGTCTTTTGGATTTTCTTTTGACCAAATGGATGGACAAGAATGCCTAAGTTCCTCCCCTAGCTATCTATGCTTTCTTGTCTCAAACTCTATTCATGCTTATATCACAAACTTTGAACAAGACTTTTTCGGACAGATCGAGTGAGGAGCACTCGGAGCCACCGATCCGTCAAAAGCCTAACTTCCAAAACCTTCTAAGTACTTTCGGTCAAACCGATATATTCAAATCGGACGGATCAAATCACTTGATTGATCTAGGTTTTCACCTCGGTGAAACCGAGTTACAAATTCGGCGTGATCGAAATGTGTAATCGCATTACGATTAACCATCTCGGTCCCACCGAGTTTTCCAACTTCGGTCCCACCGACACCGAAGGGTATATATACCCAGGGACGAGCGCGTTGATTACTTCTTCAAACGCTTCGCCCTCAAACCCTTATTGCCGTCGCCTTGGTCTCCGGATCGTCTCCGCCGTCGCTTTGTCGCCCTCGCCGGTCTCCATCGCCGTCAACGGTCTTTCTCATCGCGCCGTTGCCGCCGTGGTGAAGCTCCACCGCATTGGGTGAGTTTCATCCTCTCGTGCTCAATCGCTGATTCAATGCACGATAGGCGTTGTCAAGTTTCTTGCCAAGATTGAAATCTCCCTATCCAGCCGTTTAGATCATAGAACAAAATTCGAGTGAAAATTTTAGGGTTAGGTTTCCGCGAACACATCTCGGTGTGACCGATTCGACATTTTCGGACTGACCGATTTGGCCTCTGGTCATTGCACTGCACTTTTCGGTTAAACCGAGTTGTGCAAATCGGTAAGACCGAAGTGAAGATTTAGTGAAACCCTAGTGCTCTCGGCTAGACGAAACCCATTTCGGTCCAACCGAAAGTGGTGTATGTGGTCTGTTTAGACACTTGGATTCACCGAATTTATAGACTCGGTCGACTGAAATGTATTCTGTGAAAACCTAAAACTAAAGTTTGAACTCATTCTTTTGCAAAATCCTCTGCGGTTTGTGATAACTCTTCTATTCGCCTATACCTATTCTATTCACAGGTTGTCGGTCATGTCGATGGAAGTGACAATCGAACAGTCCGAATTGCCGTTGAGATTCTGAGGCAACAACAAGTCTGAAGAAAGCAGTTTTTCAGATGATGGAGAGAGAAGCACTCCAAGTGGACTGCTGCAGCTGCCACGGGGGCCGGAAGAAGAGGAATTACGATGAGGAAGATTCGATTTTGTTGCGAGATGAGGAGATAACATCTAAGCCAAAAGGCAAGTGGTTGCCAAGAGCTATCAAGGGCAACAACAAAGAAAGGCACAAGCAAGGTGACGAAATCCATTCTGCAAAGAGGCTCAAGCATGGGAGAAGAAACCTCCAAAGAAGATCAAGAAAACTTCCAAGAGGAAGAGGAAAGTTCATGAAGAAGTCGATGATGATGATTACGATGAGGAAGCACCCCAGCCTCCTCGAAGCGAAGTTGATGGGAGATGCCATCGAGGCGGGAGCACCCACAAAAGCTAAGCCATCAGCTCCAAAAAAGGCAGCCCAAGCCAAACCTCTGCCAAGCCAAAGAAGACTGTGAGGAACATACCGCTTCAGAGAAGAAGAAGGACAATGTGCCACCGCAGAATCGATGATGAGGCACATGTTTTGCTCAAGCTCGATGTAAACCGCCAGTTCATAATGATGCTCATCCTCGAGCTGAAAATATGAAGGAAAGGAAGGACAAAGGACTCGAGCTATGGAGGCAAGTTGATCCATATGCCACCGAAGAAGGACAGCATTGACCCAAGATTCCACACTAGAGAGCAACAAGACTTTTATGAGACAGTCTGATGGATAAGAAGCCAATTGTTGCTTGACACGGATATGTTGATTGGGAATACATCGACGGTGAAGAGCACGAGACTACTTCCCACATGTGCATGAAAGCTTCACCGCTTGTGGGATTGCAGAGTTCGTTGGTCGAAATTGACCGCTTGGAGCGATGAGATGATCATGCGTTCTATGCCACCGCACACTTCTATCCGGATGGCGAATTGTATGGATGATGAAGGGCGAGATTCCATTCAACTGTTGAAGAATGGAGAGCATTGCTGAATGCACCAAGATCAAAGGATGATGATGTTGATGTCTATGGCATTCAAGAAGAATCACGAGTCAATGAAGAACATGTACAATGAGGTACCGAGAAGGATGTTGAGATATGGAAGCTTGGTTCGATCTATTATCTTGAGCAGGTCTCCCAACCACCAACACCATTACGAGGCATACTTTGATGCCTAAGTCGAGACCACCGCATGATAAGAGGGTATTCTATCAACATGCTGCACATTCTAGACCGAAGGCACCTTTTAAGGTGATGGACACGATAGTAGAGACTATCAAGAGGACAGCAGCAGAGACTGTAAGAGGTCGTGTGGGTTTGCTCCGCATATTCAGATGCTCATTAATGCCAAGTTTGGCACGGACACCTACCGTTGGATAGACCCCACTTGCCACCGCAGCCCGAACACGAAGATAACGGTTGTGATGATGAAGATGCTCCCACATCTGTAGAAGGACATGCTAAGTCCGAAGCTGCCAAACAAGCTAAAGCTGAAAAGGAAGCAAAGAAAAGCCCAAGAGCGTTGCAGAACAACTTCTTGAAGCCACTCGAGAATTGAGCTACGCCGGCAAGATAGTGCGATCTCGGAGAGCCTTGAGAGGATAGTTGAAGATAAGTTTCATGCTCGGGCGTCAAGTCGATCAAGTGCAGTCACCGTCAACAAGCTTGAGGCGACATTGAGGAAGCGAAGAGGAGAAGGCGAGAACTCATGAAGGAGATGGAAGGTGATATGGTCCAGATGACTATGAGCAGCTGCGGTGCCCACAAAGCCCAGATCATTGCTATTCGGTGGGATGAACCCAAGGCTACTACATCAGCACCTCCTACAGCTCCGTCGGTTCAAAGACTAGCTCCAAGATCCACTCCTCCAGCTCCACAGACTTCAGCGAAGCTTTTGCAGATGCAGCTATCTCCACTCCATCGACGCAGAGCAGAGCCGCCAACAGAGTCCCGAGTGACGATTAGCTCTATACCTTCGAACTTTTGGTAACTTGTTGCCAAAGGGGAGAAATTGTATAGATCATAG
Source organism: Aegilops speltoides (assembly GCA_021437245.1). Classification (NCBI taxonomy): domain Eukaryota; kingdom Viridiplantae; phylum Streptophyta; class Magnoliopsida; order Poales; family Poaceae; genus Aegilops; species Aegilops speltoides. The sequence continues at coordinate 43,886,788 of CM038146.1, forward strand.
GGCTTCGAGAGAGAGTGCTCGTTTTTGCTCTTTCGTTTGCGGTTTTCCTTGAGATACTTTTGAGTTCCTTGAGACATTTCGTGTGTTTGATACTACGTTTGCTCGATCTTGATGAGTGCTTGATCATACTATGCTTAATGTGTGCTTATTGCTTATCATATTCCATTCATATCTTGTATGATCATTTACTCATGTCTTGGTGATTGGGTGCATGTTATTCATTCTTATCATTTTGTGCGCTCCACCAAGATGTATGTGACATGGAAGAGTAACCCATGATTCTAATCGATTGTGCATTTGCATTCAAACGCAAATCTTAAATAATGCACAAATTTAGGGGGAGCTCTTGCTTATCACATACTTCTCAAAGCGACGATGTTATTCATTGATTATATCATTTGTCGAAGCTTTGATCTATATGTTGTCATCAATTACCAAAAAGGGGGAGATTGAAAGTGCAACTAATCCCCGGGTGGTTTTGGTAATTAATAACAACATATATATCATTGAACTAATCATTTCTTGAGAATATTTCAGAAAGTTCATGATATGGGTATGGCAATGACTGATGATGTGGACCCTCAAAATGCTAAGGAAAACATTGGCAAAAGCTCAAGACTCCATTTTTGGTTTAGTGATCCAAGATCACATTGAGTCCATAGGAAAGCCAATACTATTAAAAGGGATGAGGTTATGATGATGACTGGTTGCTCTAAGTGCTTAGTGATTTATCTCTCAAACTATCGCAATCTGTCACTCCAACATAAACTCATAAGTAATCTCGGTCCCACCGATTTCAAACTCAGTCACACCGAGATGAACCACCTCACCATATACCCAAACCCTAAGAATCTCGGATTTTCCGATTCCAAACTCGGTCATACCGAAATTGGTGTTGCCAACCTTCAGAACCTACGTACTCAAATCGGTGTCACCGAGATGAGAAAGTCGGTCCCACCGAGATTGGCAAACCCTAGACTTTGGAAGAATCGGACTAACCGAGATTGTATTTTCGGTCCCACGAAAATCCCAACGTTCACAAGATTTGAACTTTCGGTCGACCGAGTTGTCAACTTGGTCCGACCGAGATTGGTCAAATGTGTGTAACAGTTGGATTTTGTGTGGAGGCTATAAATACCCTCCACCTCCTCTTCATTCGTGGAGAGAGCCATCGAAAGAACTACCACTCCTACCTTACATTTACGAGAAGAAAACTACCTACCCTTGTGTTGAGATCAAGTTACTCCACTCCCACCATATGAAACTTGATTTCTAGCCTTCCCAAGTTGCTTTCCACTCAATCCCTTCTTCCACCACAGCCAAATCGGTGAGGAGAGTTGAGTGTTGGGAAGATTATCATTTGAAGCACAAGAGCAAGGAGTTCATCATCACCAACCCCATCTATTACCTTTTGGAGGTGGTGCCTCCTAGATTGGTTAGGTGTCGCTTGGGAGCCTCCGTCATGATGTGGAGTTGAACCAAGGAGTTTGTAAGGGCAAGGAGATCGCCTACTGTGAAGATCTACCCCGAGTAAGGCTAGTCCTCCGTGGGCGTAAGCCATGATGGCATAGACAAGGTTGCTTCTTCGTGGACCCTTCGTGGGTGGAGCCCTCCGTGGACTCGCGCAGCCGTTACCCTCCGTGGGTTGAAGTCTCCATCAACGTGGATTGACGATAGCACCACCTATCGGAACCACGAGAAAAAATCTCCGTGTCTCCATTGCGTTTGCTCTTCTCCACCTCTCATTTTCTATACGTGCAATTTACTTTCCGCTGCCACAACTCTAGAATTGCATATGTAGGGTGATACTTGACTTGGATATCATTGTGAACTTGCTAAGAATATACTCCAATCAAAAGGCGAAACTTTTAAGTTGTCAAGTAGTCTAATCACCCCCCCTCTAGACATACTTCCGATCCTACAACAGTCCGTCGAGAAGCGCCAAGGCTCCTCCAAGGTGCCACCGCTAGCTGCTTCTTTGTAGTAGGGCGGCATCATCTGCCGCCTCCGTGGCGCGTCGAATGTCGGCGAAGAGACGGAATGAAGGCCCGGAGCGGATGCACAGGACCGTCCCGTCGGTCGAGTCGGCGGTCGGTGCGAGGTCGGAATCGCGACGGGACAGCGCGTCGGCCACAGTGTTAAGACGTCCTGGTCGATACTCGACGGAGAAGTCGAAGCCGAAGAGCTTGCTGATCCACTGGTGCTGCGGCACGGTTGACAAGCGTTGATCCAGCAAGAACTTCAGACTGTAGTGGTCCGTGCGAATGTGGAAGGTCCGTCCCCACAAGTATGGCCGCCAATGACGCACAGCCTGGACGAGGCCAATGAGCTCCCGCTCGTATGCAGCCAACTTAAGATGGCGCGGAGCGAAGGGTCGGCTGAAGAAAGCTAGGGGCCCATCGCCTTGATGAAGTACGGCGCCGAACCCGGCGCCCGAGGCGTCACAGTCCACCACGAACGGGCGGTCGAAGTCGGGCATCTGGAGGACGGGTCCTGTCGTGAGGGCCCCCTTGAGGGCCTCGAACGCCGCTGTCGCCTCGTCGTCCCAAGCGAAGCGTCGCGGCGGCAACCGCGCGAGAGGCGCGCGATGAGTCCGAACTCCGGATAAATTTCCGGTAGTAGCCGGCAAGTCCGAGGAACCCGCGGAGCGCTCGCGGCGAATGCGGCGTCGGCCAGGCGGAGACGGCCGCCACCTTATCGGCGTCCATAGCCACCCCGTCGGCTGAGATGACATGGCGAGGTAGGCGGCGGTAGGCGTCTCGAGCGAGCACGCCGGCGCTTAAGGTGGAGGTTGTGCGCTCGGCTTCGTTGAAGATGATGGCGACGTCTTGGAGATGTTCGCCCGTGGCGCTGTAGATAAGAATGTCATCAAAGAAAACAAGCACAAACCGCCGTAAGTAGGGCCGAAGGACGTCGTTCATTAGGGCCTGGAATGTTGCCGGGGCGTTGGCGAGACCGAAGGGCATCACCAAGAACTCGAAGTGGCCATGGTGGGTGCGAAACGCCGTCTTGGCGATGTCGTCCGGATGCATGCGCACCTGATGATAGCCCGACCGAAGATCGAGCTTGGTGAAGCGTGCCCCATGGAGCTCATCCAAGAGCTCGTCGACCACCGGTATAGGGAACTTGTCCTTGGCGTGGCGCGTTGAGGCGCGGATAGTCGATCTTGAAGCGCCATGTGCCGTCGGACTTACGGACGAGAAGCACCGGCGCCGAGAAGGGTGACGTGGAGATGCGGATGATGCCTGCGGCGAGCATCAGGGCACACTGGCGCTCCAACTCATCCTTCTGCAGCTGTGGGTAGCGATAGGGCCGTACCGCTACCGGAGTGGAGCCCGGTACGAGGTGAATACGATGGTCGTACACCCGGGCAGGCGGAAGACCCCGCGGCTCGTCGAAGATGTCGTTGTCTTTGCTGCGAAGAGGATCCATGAGGGGTGCTCGACCTCGGAGGACGCGACGGCCAATCGTAGGTGTGGCACGGCGGTGCGGCGCCCCAAGGCCTTCCACGAATCGGGCGGCCCCGCCGCCGAATGTCATTGTGGCGCGTCGAAATCCACAGATGGGCCGAGGGCGGAGAAAGTCCACCCGAGAATGAAGTCGAAGCAGCCGGATCGATCCCTGCACAGGTAATGGAAAATTTTTCGTCGCCGATGGAGATGGGATCGTCGCGGGCTAGCCCATGGCACCGGAGGTGATCGCCGTTTGCCACTGTGATCCTCAAGCGCTCCCCGCCCGTTGTTGGGAGTGCTAACCGACGCATGGTCGACTCGGGCAGGAAGTTGTGTGTGGAGCCCGTATCCAGCAGGGCCACCAGTCGTTCGCCATGGATCGTCACGGCAGCAGCATGGTCCGCTCGCCCCGGATGCCTGCCAGGGCGTGAAGGGAGACGACGCGCCCGTCGCCGCGACTCCACCGTTGTGTCTCGGTAGCCGCAGCGGTGGTAATCTTGGCGGCGAGCGTCCTCCTCGGTGTAGTCAACCGTCTCTAAGTAAAAAGCGAAGCGAGACATGGGTCGGCGTGTAGGGCTCATCGCGATTGAAGCAAAGACCACGACGGCGACGCTCCTGCTGCTCGGCCGTGACGAGACGGCGAAAAGGCGGGTGGCCGCCGGGGTGTGGTCGTCGTGGTGGGAGGGCCGACCGAGGCCGAGGAAGTCTGAGCGGGCCGACTGGCTGACGGCCGCTTCGTCCGAGTGGCTGCTTTGAGAGCTGGGCCCGCCGCTCAAAGGCCCGGCGTAGTACATCGCCGTCTGGAGGTCGTGGGGTCCCGAGCTCGGCGTCGACGCGAATATGATCCGCAACCCGCCCACAAAGAGCTCAGCGCTATTGGTCGCGGAGACGCTGGCGCATGGCATGCCAGACACAAGCGGTCGGCATAGTCTGCACCGTAGATGTGAGCGGCAAGCGGCCGAGGGCTGCCGATCTGCTCCCGCGGATAGGAGGCCCAAAGCGTGGAGACAGAGCTCAGCGCTCCCAAGGGGCATGCCGCCCTCGTCCCGCCGAGGCGTAATACCGGTCTGAGCTGCACCTCGAAGATGATAGGGCGCGAGCGGTGCGATCCGGCGGCGTCCGCTGCCCTCGAAGAACTGCTGCGCCTTGGTTGAGCGAGTTGAGGGTCGCCGTGCCCTCGTATGTTGCGAAGTCCGTTTGGCGAAGCGAGGGGGTCGGGCCGCCGTGCCTGGGCGGCGCATGTACCGGTGGTGCGTATCTTTGGCTCGGGAAGCGCTGGGCGTGTTCGCCGAGCTGGAGGGATGATCAAACGCGATGGAGGCCTCGATTATTCCGGCGGCGTGGAGTAGGCGGGCCGAAGACGAGCGATCGCCAAGCGGGATCGGTGACGGCGGCGGGGGAAGCTGCACTGGTGCGAGGCCGACCCGTAACCACAGGTGCCGCGGTTGTCTTTGTCGATGGCGGCGGCTCTGGGGGCGTCTGCTCGGCGCCGGCGTCGTGGTTGCGGTGGTGGCGCCGGAGGAGCTGCTGGGCGGGCTCCCAATGCCGGCGCAGTGGAGCCGCCAAGCCGCCACTGGTGGACCGCAGCTGGTAGGGCGGCAGCGATGGCGGCGGCCGAGACGCCCCCACCAGGGCGCGCTGGAAGGCCGTGGCTGGCCCTGCGCACTGGCGGCCCGTAGGAGGTGGTGACGGCGTTCGATGGCGGAAGCTGGGCCCGGCGAGAATAGGGTGATACCGGACCGCTTGAACCAACTCCCGAAGGTGCCGGATACTTCCTCGGCGAGCAATGCGTGAGGCGGTCCGGCCGTGGGAAGCGATAACGTGGCGTTGTGGTGGTGGTGGTGGCGGCGGCGGGTGCGGTGGCGGTGGTGTTGGTGCGGATCGGCCGCCACGTTAGCATCTGGCGCGGTGGGGTGGTGGTGCGGATGGCGCCAAGGGCGAGCGAGAGCTGGGCGGTGGCGGATGGTAGCGGCGGCGGTGATGGAGGCTGGGACATGATCGGCCTGGTGTCTCTAGATACCAAATTGGTAGAAACAGCTAGGGTTCTACCAGGCCTAGGGCGTAGGTTGTAGGGGCAAGGAGGGCGAGGGCGTGGGGAGGAGCGGTTGCGCCGGCGGCAGGGCGCCGTCGCAGCTAGGGTTGAAGGCGGCGGCGGCGGCTAGGGTTTCCGGCTCCTCTGGGAGCCGGGCAACAGAAGATAATAATAATCTTTATTGCTTGCCTCAAATCGATGTCTTACATGAGTATTTATAACTTTAGCCTAAGATAACTTTCCTAAGATAATTTCCTAAGATAACTTGTGGACCAAGTCCCTAATACTAATGCCTTATGGGCCTCTTCCTAGTATAGACCGTTCCGGTCATAACAGTACATAATTTGGTGAATCAAATAATTGTGTCCTTTTGTACCATATCATTTATTTATTTATCCTTCTTATTTATTTTTCCTTCTTTGGAAGGATGCAAAGCAGTTGGCTTCATGTGGTGGAGATAGTTACAGTACACCAAGGAAAACAAGTAGCATGCCGATCCGTGTAAGTATTGTTTGATTTTTGATAGAGAAGTGCCAAATTTAACTTACAAATGATAGTTCTAATGTAATTTTGCAGGGTTCAGTGTACGTGCCTGAGTGTGACGAAAGCTTGGAGCCGGCAGTTGGCATGGTCTTTGATAAATGGGAGGCTGGTGAGATGTTCTACACACGATATGCTCATGAGGTTGGGTTTTCAGTCCGCAGATTTACACTACATAAGGGGGATGGTGGTGTACCAGTGTGGAAACGTTTTGTTTGTGCAAGACAAGGATGGAGGGAGGAGAAATATATACTGAATGATCATGTGAATAAACCCAGGAGGAAAGTTAAGCTAACTAGGTGTGGCTGTGAGGCTATGATTAGCTTGAAGATGAGAGATGATGGCAATTATGAGGTCGCCCGATTCGTCCGTGAACATACGCATCAGCTTGTCTTACCAAGTAAGAAACAATTCCTTAGATCAAACAGGGAAGTCACTAGTGAATTGAGGAGCACATTTTTCACATGTCGCAAGGCATTGATGGGCCCTTGCCAAACATATCGCTTCATGACTGCACAAAAGGGTGGACCAGAAAATATTGGGTGCACTAAGCGTGATTTACAGAATTATTGTCGTGATATCAACGAGATAATTAAAGATGCAGATGCACAAACAATCATTGATGCTATGCGAAGTAAGCAAAGGATCAATCCAACTTTCTTCTTTGATTATGAACAAGATAATGAGAAGAAGTTAACACATATATTCTGGGCTGATGGTACCTGCAGAAAGAACTATGCACTATTTGGTGAGGTAATGTCTTTTGACTCCACTTACAGTACTAATCAGTACAACCTAGTTTTTGCCCCTTTCACTGGTGTGAACCATCACAAGGCATGTGTTACATTTGGTGCTGCATTTGTATGCCATGAGAAGGTTTGGTCGTACAAATGGTTGTTCAAGACCTTCCTGAAGGCCATGGGAGGTGTTGCACCTAAACTTATCATTCTTGATGAGGATCGAGCATGAAAGCTGCAATCAAAGAAGTGTTTCCTCAAACCGTACATAGACTTTGCATGTGGCACATTCTCTATAAACTCCATCAGAATGTTGGTCATGATTTGTTTAATGATGAAGATTTCCGTAGGCAATTTAGTGCATGTGTTTGGGGTTCGGAGACTCGGGAGAATTTGAGGAAAAGTGGTCCAGAGTAATTTCACATTATGAACTAGAAAGCAACACATGGTTGGCTGGCAAGTTTGGGATTAAATCACTTGTGGATACCTGCGTGCTTTAAAGGCGTATTTCTTGGTGGGTTATTACGAACTACATCGAGATCTGAGAGTGAGAATGCTTTCTTTGGTCACTTTCTCAACCGGCGACTCTCTCTGCTTGAGTTTTGGATAAGATTTGAAACTGCTATTGAAGAACAACGACAAAAGGAATTGGAGGATGACAATAGCACAATTCATACACTACCCTCTCTGAGACTACTTGGGTATGGAGAGTCATGCCGAGCATGTCTATACTCATACTATATTCTTGCTATTTCAGGATGAGGTGATTGCTGCAAGGGATAGGCGTGATGTACTATCAATAGAACAAGTTGGTGAGGTAAAAACCACTCGTATTTCGGACTTAAGTGGCAAAGTTAGAGAGGTGCTCTACGACACCACGACCAAGGTTGCACAATGCTCTTGTAAATTGTTTGAATCTATTGGTATACTATGTTCTCACATCATCATTGTCCTCAAAAGAGAGAAATTCGATGAGATCCCAAGTCATTATATTCTTGATAGGTGGACAAAACTAGCTACAAAGACGGTAGTACTTGACTCAAATGGCAATGCCCTTGAAGGGACAATTAAATCTCTTCCACCTGCCATTAACCAATTGTACTCTGATACATGCACCAAATTTAATATGGGCATGATGGCTGCCAAGAATTGTGAGGAGAAGATGCAATATTTGCATAAGGGTATTGCCGATGTTGTTGACCGTGTTTTGCATATGGGAACAAGCAGCGGACAGACAAAGATCCAGGAATTTGAGTCATTTATTGGTGTATCAATTCCAAGGGAGATCAATATCCACCCACCAGCTATAGCACACACTAAAGGAAGTGGCACAAAGATGAAGCAAGGTTCTCAGCCATCAACAAGTGGAAAGAAGAAAAAAGGTGAATATAACTGAATTGGCTGTGACTTGTGAGCATATCATGATCTCTTAGTGTAACAAATGATTCTTCTTACATTATGTTGTAGGTCAAGAAACTACAAAAATGATCAGGAGAATTAGATGGTGCAACAGACATGCAGGTTATTTGGCATCACAAAAGTGTTTACAGTTTAACATATTTAATGTTCTACGATCTTTTGAGAGATTTTTTTAGGTTGTAATTCTTGATGTTATCATGTAGGTGTGCATTTGTGCCCAGCATAGGATGGCGTACAAGAGGAATATGGACTCACCAAGTGATTTGTAGTGAAGCTGTTTGGTTTAATTATGTAAATTAGTGAACTAAATAGTACGCTTGTAAATATATGTATATTAAGGTCATGTTAATTCCTAGACCAAGATGGCAGCATATGATGCACCTTTATTTGTTGAAATGCTTCTGTTCCAGCGATCTTTTGATGCTATGAATGACTTTTGGCAATTTGCCATCTCACACCATTTGCTAGCTTGTACTATTGTTTTTGGAGATCGATCTTTTGTCAAGATTTCTGCTAAATTTTTTGATCATCGAATATTTCAGATGTGAACACAGGAATGAAAAATGGGTTCATGCTCATCACATGCCAATATATTCATTATGAAATAAAATTGATGAGAGCTTACTTTGAATGTACTGAATTTTAGCATGCACCACGCTTTATTTGTTTCAGCTGGGCAACATGTCATTTTTGTGTTGATTGATCACATGTAAAGTAACAGAATAAGGCCTAAATGATGTGGTTTAAGTTTGAATAGTTCATGCTTCTTGTTTTGATTCAGATAAGATCAGCTGGGATAGTGTTCGTACTTGTTGGTAAGAAACTGACAATGTGGATGTTGAGGATAGATGCATAGATCTGCTGTGGTTTTGCAAAGATGGGCTGTTTTCGAGGGGGGCAGATGCAAATGTACCAAGGGGGCATGTGTAAATAAGAAGTGAGCTGATCCTGTCCCTTGCATGTAGATCCAAGGCACCACACAGTCCCGTAGCATGGTATCATGTGATGGCCCGTATCACCTGATATTTTCCCCATGGCTTCAGTATCCAGCCTCCAGCCATCTTTGGGCTCTCCACTTGACTACGTTGCGATTCAAGTCCACAGCCGCACCATTTCCCTTGTCTCAAAAAAAAAAGCCGCACCATTTCCCCGAAAAGAAAAAAAAAGTTCCGCACCAGCGACTAGGGCGAGCGAGATGACCAGTCGCCACCGCCCGCTGCCGTCGCCGGCGGCGGGTCCACTGGAGAACGACGACCTGCTCTCCGAGATCCTCCTCCGCCTCCCCCCGCAGCCGTCCTCCCTCCCCCGCGCCTCCGCCGTCTGCACGCGCTGGCGCAGCCTCGCCTCCGACCCCGGCTTCTGCCGCCGTTTCCGCATCCACCACCGCCGCAATCTTCCCCTCCTCGGTTTCTTTGAAAATTCTCTCGGCCGCTCCTTCATACCTGCTCTGGAGGCGCCCAATCGTGTCCCGTCCGGGCGCTTCTCGTTGCAGCCCCGCGACGGCGACTCGATCCCCTTCCGGTGCATCGGATGCCGCCATGGCCTCGTGCTAGTCTACGACCTGAGGCGCCTTTACCTTGTGTGGGATCCCGTCACCGGCCACCAGCACCGCCTAGCCTGCCCCCCGGGGTTCGATCCGGAGGATTCGACCGTCAACGGGGCGGTGCTTCGTGCTGGGCCAGACGCCCAGCACTTCCAGGTGGTCTTGGTAGCGGCAGCCGAAGCCGGCAATCAACAAAGCCGGGTGTTCGCCTGCGTTTACTCGTCGGAGACCGGCGTATGGGGTAATATCATCTTCTCAACATGGATTCAGTCCGAGCTTGCGCACAACCTTCCCATCGATGTTGATACAGTGCCTGCTGTGCTGGTTGGGCGTTCCCTCTACTGGTTACTTAATGGGAGGAGTTCATCAAGGCACTCTCCATTTAATGCGGAGAAGCAAATCATTGAGTTTGATTTAGAGAAGCAGAAGCTTGCTGTGATACAGATGCCAGGGCCGGTGGATGTTTTTCGAGGCCATGTCACAGTCGTGCAGGAAGACGGTGGTGGGCTGGGTTTCCTCATCGTGAAAGACGTCGCTGCCGAAGCTCAGTTATGGAAGAGGAAGATGGATTCTGACGGTGTTGGTTCATGGGAACTGAAAAAAACCATTGATCTGAATAAACTTCTTTCCCTGAATTTAGAGAACCATATAGGGATAATACGATTTGCCGAGGACAATAATTTGCTGGTTCTGCCCACCGCTTTCGGCCTCTTCACAGTTCAGCTTCAGTCATTGCAGTACAAGAAACTTTCTGGATACCACAAATTTTGTCACCTTCATCCATTCGAAAGTGTCTACATTGCAGGTAATAGCATCACTAGCATGCCTACACACTTCTTTATTTACAAAACCAAGTTAATTTTTGATAATTGAGATGGGATCTTATTCACATCCTTTCATGTTAAGCTAACAATTTTAAGTAGTGTCGTATCACTTATTTCTTTTGCTGCTTGATGACCTCTTCAACATATAGCAATTTTCTTTCTGTAATGTCTCTGTCCCGGTGCTTATGTGGTGGTGTTTTATGTGATGGTTATGAGCTGGGTTCACATGTGCTACTGGTAGTTAGTGTCACCTGGGCGATGGGCTATTTGTTGTTATCTGATTTGTCAAAAAATTATGTAGCAATGCCTTGTATAATCCATCACTAGACCCCACCCGGTGTGGGAGCTTCTAGCACTGGGTCTGTCCTTTTTTATCATATAATTATTATCACTGAACTATATGGTTCAAGTCAGAGCCAGCAAACTGTCCTTCTCAGTTCATTATACGAGTATCCATACAAGAAAACAATGAACACCAATATTGGCAGATTCTTTGTGTGATAATGAAACTAAATTTGCTATTGCCTGCCTATTGACATATGCAATAATTTTATGAGGGTATTTTTAGTGCATAGCTTCAGTGTAGTTTATCCCAAGCCAAGACACTTAACAGATGGAAGTTGAAAACAACACGAAAAACTAGTTTGAACCAACTGTAACGTCAATACCTAATGGAAGAAATAGAACTACCTTTAAGCTTACAAATGTACCTTGAGCTGCCTATTTGACATTTCAGTTGGTTAAAACTTATATCTGCTAATCATGCTAATAATCTTAACTCAATACTGACGAGTTCGTTTCAAATTCATAAAAAATTGTCACTTTATCACTATTAGGAGAGTCTGTTGTGGTGCAAGTCCATTTCTTTTGTTCATGGAAACTACTAATGCGTTCTTTTGTACATTTTTCAGGCAAAGTTTATTTAAAGATACTCTAAAATATCATGATAACTTTTTTGCTAGATTTTTTAGTATCATTATTGTTTTTTCCGATTATGGCACGGAATGAGCTTAATAATTCTGGTTAACTTGTCTCTTCTGACCAGCTAATAGCATAATAGTCTAAGCGTGCATGTTCTTCAATTTTACAATATTGATCAGTATATACTGTTTTTGGATATTCTTTAAATTCAATAATAGATGTGGTTTTGTTTATCTGTTTCTAATGTTGTATCAAACTGACTTTTTGTTCCAACTAAAGCTGTGAGTTCATCTGAATATCTCCTTGATGCCTCCTTGTACCTATTTGGCCTTTCGTTGGAATGTCATAGGTTGTTTGACTTATGCTTGCAGAAACAGGCATCGGTGGTGGACATGGTGCACCTGATCTTTTGCAAAACACATAAAGATGGTTGCCTCTTTGAGCAGGTAAGCTTAGCTTCTGCATGTATGCTAAGATATCTGAAATAGTTTGTACTGCAAGAGAGGACTCTTGTCATGCTTTATGCTGCACCTGTATTCTTTTTCCAGGCTTTACTTCTTATCCCTTCCTGAGCAGCTTCCCATTTACTTCCACATGCCGTCCTTCTCTTTTGTTTGCTGATGTTGTACCCCCTCTGCCTCCCCTTATACTGGATGTGTTATTTCAATTGCCTTCCTCTCCCAGCCGTCTGCCTTGCTTTCAGTTTACCTACTCCTTAGTACTCACCACGAATGCACGGATACTTCAGCCGACCAGCGAATCCGTATCGGATACCGTATCCGATACCGATACTCCTCTGATACGCCCCCGATACGTATCGCTGGAGTATCCGAGAATAAATGATTTAAAACAATGATGATACTCTAAGGATACTTCGCCAGTATGTTTTGGATACTTTTCCAGCCCAGGTAAGAGCCCGCTCAGCCCAGTTAAGAAGCAACCAGCAACCCTAGTGCCCCGATGCCCCCATCCTTTCCCTCGCAGCGTCTTTCCTCCCACCCATGCTCACACCAGGTGGCAGCTGTGTCGCCAGCAGCTGCTCACCCAGGTCCCAGGGCCAGCAGCAGTGGTGGCTAGCCGGCGACGAGCTCCTCCTCCTACTCACCAACGTTCCCTCTCACGCAACAGCCATGTATGGACACTTCTCTTCTCCATTTCTCCTGCCCAGCCAAGCTCATCTCCTCTTTTTTCTTCTCTAATCTCTGAAGATCTATCATTCTCATCTCCTCCAGCTGGCTTTGAGTACCTACAACGTATCCGTATTGGCACTTTTTGAAAATGACGAATTTACGTATCCGTATTGGCCCGATACTGATACCCGTATCTGTATCGGTGCATTCGAGGTACTCACCCAGTTCCTTCTGGTACTGTGGGTTCTTCTCCCTCTATCTTCTCCGGTGGCTGGTGAATTAGGAGTTAGGATCCTTCCCAATTCCCTATTTGTGCGATATGCTCGTGTCTGCATTTAGAAGCGGAGGGAGTATGATTTATTTTGTTGCTTGCATTTATCGACGATTATTCTTGTTTTAGACTGTTTGTTTAAACATTTTCTCCGCATTTCATGTGTTGTCTTACAAATTCTTATATATAGGTAATTGGCCATTAGCCACTAATATTAATTTGGTTGTTCCAAACTATCAGTAGCTATGTTTTTTGTGGACTGTAATCTCTTCATCAGTTGCCACCATTGATGTTTAAAACTTCATATGAAACAAGTGATCAAACTGACATGATTAGATTCACCATAAAAGCTGCTCTTATCACCAATACCCTTTTTTTACTTTTACTGGCATGTTAGTGGTGGAAGTACTACTTGATGCCGTAGAGACTGGAGAGTAAAAAATTAACAGTCATTTTGGACCGAAGTCTTAGTTAGTAAGATGATGCATGGTCCCTTGTTTGAGGCTTGTACTGCAAGAATTTGATGAATTTCGATTTGTTATTGACTAGCTAGCTCGTACATTTCTAAAAGCATGCTTATGAACTAGAAACCGAACTAGAAACCAGACATTTCTGCTATCCTACTTAATGAGCCCCTCATAAGCCCACTTATCTTTTAGTCTTTACGCAGACCAGATGTAGCCAAAGACTGCTAATATTAGAAGTTGAAGGTGCATTACTACACTACAAATTACCTATTATCGTTCTCTCTTTCAAATGTTGGTTTTATCTGTCTAATAATGCAGAGATGGTATAACTTTGGAGCTTTTGACACAATTTCCACAATGTTTTCTGCTTGAGTCATAGAAAAATTATGAGAATAACTCCTGATTGAATAGTACCATGTTTGTTCGACTGATGATATTGCGTGCTCTGCAGGAATCTACAGTTACATTCTGGTGGCTGAGATGTAGAAACGAGTTGTTGGGTGTAGTTTCTCCCATTCTAAAGGTCGACTGCGGAGATTGAGCCTGTATGTAGCATGCATTGGTCAGCTGTTAAATGAACTTGTAGGAACTAATCGCTTGGATTTATCTATTATCTAACTTATGTAGACATTCTCGGCTGGCATGAAGGAACATTAATTTGCTTCCATTAATTAGTACTTGTCCCTCTCGGTTTGCTTAATTTGCAAGCAAGTATGTTCCAGTTTTCTGTGTCTTTTTGTTGATTTTGTTATCTAATTCTTTCTAGTGAATGTGAACTACAGCTGGCTGTGTGGTGCTATTTGTTATCTCACAGCTGGCGACTCAACCAGGATGGCGACAATGCCATTTTGCTACTGGCATGCTTCTTCTTCTTGTTTCCTTTGAGATGAGATGTAGGATTTGATGAGTTGGCTAACATTTGAAATATTGTGAGTTAGTTTTGAAGAAATGAAAAGGTCTCACTTGTTATTCCTGGCAAAGGAAAAAGATAAATAGTTTCGGTTCTTGTGATCAGGAACAAGGATAGGTAAACCAGTGAAAGGGCAATGTTAGCTTGGATCTGCCGTTGCGTGTTGAGATAAGCAAACCTTTTGCATTAGTGGTGTGATTTTGCAAAACATGTTCCGTGATGACCCATTTCCGCGTGTTTTTCTTGAATTTCCATCTGGTTCAGAACTCAGAATTTATAGGCTTCGTTCCTGACATTGGATGTTGAATCCAATTGAGTGTGACCTGGGAGTTGGAAAGATGCTCCTGTATAAAACTGCCTACAGAAGGTTTTGCATGAGTGGTTTGATGGAGCAAGTTTTACAACTGATAGAGGCAGACTATGATATCCTAGTTTTACAATTTCTCTCTGTTGTCTTGTGTATGGGCATGATAAGATAGTGACTTGCTTGAGTTAAATAGTACGTAGTAGGTGCTTGCTTCCTTGATGGCCGTGCATTTTGTGAGTCGACGAGTCCCAACATTTGTGAAAAAGGAAAAAGGTCTCGCTTATTCCTGGCGAAGAGGAAAAAAGATGAATAATCTGGTTATTGTGATTAGCAAAACTTTTGCTCAAAGTGATGTGTTTAAGCAAAACATGTTTTGTAACATTCAGAAGCAGATTAACACCGGTTACCTTATCAATGAGAGGGCAGGCGTAAACGACTGGGTTAGTGGCAGGGACAACAAAAAAAGAAGGAACTATCAATTGATGATGCTGTGATCAAGTAAAACTGAGCAGAGCTCTGGATTTATTATTCTTCGAATGTTCACAGGTGGCGACTCTGGGTGAAGACAAACAATTATCATCAGTACCTTTTTTCTTTGGGAGGGGATTATCAGTTGGTAAAATATCACTGCCATTTTTTACCATGCCATTGTTGTTGTTGGTTCAGTCTTGGATGCGCGGCGCCTTTCGATTGCATCGACGGTGCAATGTCGTGGTTTGGTCTGCTTGGCGGTGCCCTTTGACTATGTAGGTGGGACATAGGTGCCGTGGTGTCGTCTCCTCGCGTGTCCTTTGAATGTGCCCCGTGACACCAACTCTCATATGCGTGAAGCCTTTCGATTGTGTTGACGCTGTAGTGCCGTCGTTTTGGTCTCGGCTGGCTGATGCCGTTTGATTACACTGGTGGTGCTCTTTGTTGTGTTTTTCCTCTTTGTTTTCCCTTGCTAGGTTTGTTGTCAGTATATGCGCTTTTTGCTTTACCTCTTCTCCCTCGTGCCCGGCGTACCTTTGGTTTACTTGAACCTATATTGCGATATGCTGCAAAGCCTTATAGGTAAATGAATACAATTCAGGTGGGTAAATCTCGCCCTGTTGAAAATAAAAAAAATAATAAATCAATGCGACAAAACAATTTGCAACGATTTCCCCCACAAAAAAACCACTCTGATCACCATCTACTACAATCAAATCATCAATTTTCTTGTAAAAACAGTGGGTCACAAAAAATAGGCTTGATGTAACACCCCGGATGTATCTTCCCATAATTGTAACTTCAACTCTTGCCATTTTCGGATATGTGCTATGATATTCCCTCCGTGGTTGGGTTTTGTTTCGTTTTGCATTTTGTCCATGTCATGCATCTCATATCATGTCATCATGTGCATCTCATATGCATACGTGTTTGTCTCATGTTTCCGAACATATTCCCCGTTGTCCGTTTTGCAATCCGACACTCCTATGTTCCCCGGCGTCCCCTCTTGTTCTTTTTCCGTGTGCGGGTGTTGAACATTCTCGGAATGGACCGAGCCTTGCCAAGTGGCCTGGTATAGCACCGGTAGACCACTGTCAAGTTTGGGTCATTTGGAGTTCGTTTGGTACTCAACGGTTAACCGCACCCTCATAAAGGCCTCTTTTAAGTTGCAGCCCAACAACCCTCCAAAACAGCCCAATAACCCATCTAACTCCCCTCCATGCCCTCGGTCGTTCGATCACGATTGTGTGGGCGAAAACTACACCTCATTTGGACACTCCTAGCTCCCTCTACCTCTATAAATAGACCCCTCCCCCGAATTCACGGGCAAACCCTAAAATTGCCTCTCGCGCCGCACGGACACGTCCGGACGGAGCGGACAGCGTCCGCCGCCAGGCCGCATAATCGGGGCTGCCACGTGGCCTCCCGCCGCCGAGCCGCCGCCGACCTGCAGGGCCCGCTGAGGTCGTCATGCCCGCCACCCCATGCCAGCCCGCCGTCGCCGCTTCTTGCCCGCCCGCCCGCCTTTCACCGCGCCCGCCCCCGCCATGCTGCCCGCCGCCGCCGCCGCCGCTGCCGCTTCGCCCGCGCTCATTGACGCCGCAGCGTGGTCGGCCATCATGAGCCATGGTCGCCCGCCATGCGCCCCGCCGATCCGGCCCGAGGCCGCCGCCTCCTCTCCCTCCACCGGAGCTTCCCCCGCCGGCTACCTCCTCCCCGGCCTCGTCCTCTCCTCCGGCCGGCCATCCTTGAACGGCGCGCCCCAGATCCGATCGAACCGCACGGTTGACTTTTCCCCGAACCCTCGTTTTTTTTCACCAAGTCCTAAATCTGTCATAGATTTCGTGCATTTTTCATAGCATCACATCTCTGCAACCGTGGCTCCGTTTTGGGTGTATAATATGTCAAATTGTTCGTATCGAAGAGTACATCATTTCATTCCATTGCATCATTTGCATTTGAGCTCATCTTGATGCCCGAAATGCTGTTGGAAGAAGGCTTCAGATCGTTAGTTTCAGAATCTTATCAGTTCGAGCTCTTTTGTCATTTTTGCCATGAATTATGTGTGCACCCTATGAACTTGAGTCCTACATGTGAGTTAAACATTGCCATGCCATATTTCCAGGGGTGTTTGCCATGTATTTTTGTGAGCTATGTGTTGACTAGAACAAGCATGCAAAGTAGGGATGTTGACGTTGCTGATTTCAGGAACTTAGTGATTTCACTAAGTCTTGTCCTGCTGATAATTTTATGTCATATGTTCATGTTGTTACAGAGAGATCTATGCCCTTTTTGAGCATGATCAGTAAGGGTGTTTTGGACATATGGATGTGCTCTATCCATCCATGCCTTTTTTCGCATTTATGGAGTAGTCTAGCATGTCATTTTCGTGCCCTACTTTTGCTTGAAAATGTTTCCTGGCAGACGGTTTGCATGAGATTCAATTTTCACGAGGTCGTTGTAGTTGATCTGTGCATGCTATGATGTTGTTATTGCCATGTATAGCTCCTATGCCATGTCTTCTTGATGGGTGTATGCTTAGTTTATCATGAGGTGCTCTGTAGTGAGTGCATCGAGCTCACGAACATGCCATGTTGAATCTGTTTTTGCCATGTCCTGATATTTCACTAAGTCTGAAATCTGTAATAAAACTTGCAATGTTTACATGGGTGCCATCATTTCTTAAGGTCCTTTTTGGCTTATGGTCAGTAAGGGACTATTGATATATGCTTTGAGTAGAATCATGTCATGCCTTGTTTTGCTATTATAAGTTTCTGTAGCATGTTGTTTGCTTGCTCTAAACATGCCTTCCTGATGTTAATTCCTGGCATGTTAGTATTTTCACTAAGTCTGTGAACCTGATATTTTGAGCACTTTCACCATGCTTGTTTGAACATGTTATGATGTGATTTAGCCATAGCTCAGTGTTCCTCTTTTGTTAAGCATCTCCTGTAGTTCGCTTCCATATGCTTTGTTTTTATGTTGGGGTGCTGTAGCATAGTTTCGTGTTGCGTGCTAAGTAGTATCGGGCTGTTAAACGCAGATTTGCGTCATTCTTGTTTTGCTTGTCATTTGCAAACCGTGCATCCGATTCGGTGATCTTTATATCGATTTCAACGAAATCATCTCATCTTTCAGCGGCATACTTGGTTTGCCAAGTTGATGCCAGTTCATCATTTTCCTTCCGAGCATACATATGCATAGCATATCACATCTCGCATAGCATGTCATGTATTGCATCATATTGCTTGTGCATTGTTCCTTGTTTGATTGTGGTTCCGTTGCTTGTGTTCTTGCTTTGGGTAGAGCCGGAGGCGAGTGCGTGAGCGAGGAACCTGTTGAGAACGCCTCGAAGATCAAGCCTTCGACAACTCTGAGAACCTTACAGGCAAGATGACCATACCTTCGATATCACTTCTATCTTTGCTTGCTAGATGCTCGCTCTTTTGCTATGCCTATGCTGCAATACCTACCACTTGCTATATCATGCCACCCATATTGCCATGTCAACCTCTAACCATCCATGTCCTAGCAAACCGTTGATTGGCTATGTTACCGCTTTGCTCAGCCCCTCTTATAGCGTTGCTAGTTGCAGGTGAAGATGAAGTTTGTTCCTTGTTGGAACACGGATATTTTGGGATATCACAATATCTATTGTTTTAATTAATGCATCTATATACTTGGTAAAGGGTGGAAGGCTCGGCCTTATGCATGGTGTTTTGTTCCACTCTTGCCACCCTAGTTTCCGTTATACCGGTGTTATGTTCCTTGATTTTGCGTTCCTTACGCGGTCGGGTGATTTATGGGACCCCCTTGACAGTTCGCTTTGAATAAAACTCCTCCAGCAAGGCCCAACCTTGTTTTTACCATTTGCCACCTATACCCCTTTTTCCCTTGGGTTTTCGCGAGCCCGAGGGTCATCTTTATTTTAGCCCCCGGGCCAGTGCTCCTTCGGGTGTTGGTCCAACTCGAAGCGATGTCCGGCGCCCGGCAACCAGGGGTCTATGCCAACCCGTCGTCTTGCTCATCCGGTGTGCCCTGAGAACGAGATATGTGCAGCTCCTATCGGGATTTGTCGGCACATCGGGCGGCTTTGCTGGTTTAGTTTTACCATTGTCGAAATGTCTTGATGTACCGGGATACCGAGTCTGATCGGAGTGTCTTGGGTGAAGGTTTATTCCTTCGTTGATCGCGAGAGCTTGTTATGGGCTAAGTTGGAACACCCCTGCAGGGTATTATCTTTCGAAAGCCGTGCCCGCGGTTATGAGGCAGATGGGAATTTGTTAATGTCCGGTTGTAAAAAACCCGAAGTTGACCTTAATTAAAATACATCAACCGTGTATGTAACCGTGATGGTCTCTTCTCGTGGTCCGGAAGTGAACACGGTGTTGGAGTTATGCTTGACGTAAGTAGTCGGGATCACTTCTTGATCGCTAATAGCTTCACGACCGCGCCTTGCTTCTCTTCTCGCTCTCTTTTGCGATGTAGCCACCATATATGCTAGTAAACTTGCAGCAGCTCCTCCTTTTGACACCAGCCTTCCCTTAAGCTTAAATAGTCTTGATCTCGCGGGTGTGAGATTGCTGAGTCCCTGTGGCTCACAGATTCTACCAAAACAGATGCAGGTACCGGTGATGCCAGCGCTGATGGCACAACTGAGCTGAAGTGGGAATATGATGAGGCCCTTGGTCGATACTATGTTTCCTTTCCGGACGATTAGTAGTGGAGCCCAGTTGGGGCGATCGGGGATCTGTGTTGCATGTGGGGTGTTCTTCTTTTATTTTGGTTCCGTAGTCGGACCTTGATTGTATCTGGATGATGTAATGCTTTATTCATGTAATTGTGTGAAGTGGCGACTGTAAGCCAACTATGTACCTTTTCCCTTATGTATTAAATGGATCGCGAAGATTACCTCACTTGCGACATTGCTTTCAATGCGGTTATGCCTCTAAGTCGTGCTTCGACACGTGGGAGATATAGCCGCATCGAGGGCGTTACAAGTTGGTAATCAGAGCCATCCCCGACCTTAGGAGCCCCCACTGCTTGATCGTTTTTAGTGGCCGAGTTGTGTCTAGAAAAATGTTTTGAGTCATTTAGGATTATATATATCGGAGAGTTAGGAATTCTTTTTACTCCCCAGTCCCTTCGACCTTCTGGTGAGGTATCATGACGTAGAGTTTTGACTCTTCTCTTCTCAAATTTCACTAAATTTTTTTTAGGATCACGCGGGTATCTTAGAATCGTTCCGATGGTTTTATGATGACAACATTGTCTTGGTTGCCTCCTGACATTTAGGGGTTGTGGCGGTGTCCCGGGAGTTGAGCTCCGAGGTGTTGTCGTCATAATTTTATCGTTGCAGATTCGAATACCGAGTTTAGTACGCCGACATCGGAAATCTCTTTTATGCGGTCAGTTGGTGAGATAACCCCGCTAACCCAAAGATCTTGAGGTGAGTACGGAGTATTGCCATGACTCGATAACGGATGCTTTTGAAGGTTGAGGTACACGATTTCGAAGGTTTCTTGGTTATGTGTTGAAGGATGGATACAATGGATGTAGGGATTGTTAGCTTGGGTGAGATATATATTGCTCCCTGTATCCCCAACACTGATTACATAACCGGAAAGTTTCGGAGTTTATAGGTGGGATTCAAGTAGCTCTAGCATTTTCTTCCGCAGATATTTGGTTTGTGATTGGGTAATCCTTACCACTTATTTGTTCCATTCATACCTTGTTTTTATTTTTATTCATCAATATCTCTTATCAAGTGGCTTCTCACCTTAATGGACGTGATGTTTACTTTGGAATTCATTCGTTCATCCCTGTTCGAATGTTTATTGTGAAGACTATATGTTGCAATTTCTATCCGTTGATTCAACTTGTCTATCTGTCTATCAAGATGCTAACGGATGTCACCCTCTTCAGGATGGCTCCTCCAACGCGTCAGAATCCGGAACGCAGTGATGGGAGTCAGGCGAACCCTCCACCTCCACCTCCGCCTCCGGAGGCATGGCAAACTTTGATGGCAACCACTAACGCCAACGCCGCTTGTTGATCCAGTGATGCAAGAGCGTAACCAAGGCCAAGGCAACCAAGGGAATCCAGGTCAAGGGCAGTTCTATCATTAGCCACGCTTTCCTACACTCAACCAGTTCCTTGCAAACCAGCCAAAGTCTTTCACCATCTTGTGCGAGGCCACGACGCCGACGATTGGCTCGTGGATATCAACAAGCACTTGAATGCAGCAATGTCGGACACGAGGACTACATCAAGTTCGCGTCTTTTCAGCTCAAGGATCGAGCAGCTGATTGGTTCCAGAATACAAGGATTCTAGAGGTGGTCGGTGATTACTTGGACTGATTTACCGGGACTTTAAAGCTCACCACATTCCTTCCAAAGTGTTGTTGAGAGCAAGCGTGAGGAGTTCCGCAATCTCAAGCAAGGAAACATGTCGATGTCACGATTACAACATACAGCTTTGAAACTTGCTCGATTCGCTAAACAAGATGTTCTGATGAGAAAAGTATGATCTATCGATTCGGAGGTGGCCTTAGAGAGGATCTGCAGTTATCTCTTGTTCTTTTTGAGCCTACTCGGTTTGATCAATTCTATAATATGGCACTCAAGCTAGAAGGTGCTCAGCTCAAGTGTGAGGCTTCAAAGAAGAGAATCGGGGATGCAGTTCAGTCTTCTTCTTCCTCTCAAGTGGCAACAAAGCAGCAAAAGTTCTACCTTCCTCCTCCTCCGTTCCGTCGGCCTTATCGTGAGAAGAACTCGGTGGTCGTGGATCTTCCCACCCACCCAACCCAAGCTACTGAACAAGTCTCACCTCAAGCTCCAAGGTCAAATGCTCCTTATCACCGTCCGCTCTCAGAGGTGACTGCAACAAGTGCCAGCAGAAGGTCACTATGCGAACAAATGCCATAACCAAAGGCGCCTTCCTCCTCCTCCCCGTGAGGTCTTCAAGCAATGCGGTGGTCAAGCATAATCCCAAGTATGCAAAGGTGAATATGATGAATGCAGCTCAAGCGGAGGATTCTTGAGATGTGATCATGGGTAATCTTCACATTAATGATATTCCTGCAAAAGTTCTTTTTGACACTTTGGTGCATCGCTTAGTTTCATCTCAAACCATTTGCATCTAAGCATGAGTTGTCTTTCCAAGATTTGCCTAGACCATTAGCAGTTGTCTCTCGGGTAAATGCATGAGCATAAGCTACATGGTTCCGGATGTTTCTATCAAGATGGGTGACTATAGATTTCTGGCTAAACCAATTGTCCTTGGCGACTCTGATATTGATCTAATTCTCGGGATGGACTGGCTTTCTCAGCACAAGGCTCAACTTGATTGTGCTGCCAGGGAAATTCAATTGACACACCCTTCTGAGGATGTTATCATCTATGCCGCTCGTGATGAAACCATTCGGTTGTTTTCTCTCAATGAGAAGGGCGAGTTGAATGCTATCTCTCAAATTCCAGTCGTTTGTGAGTACCAAGATGTCTTTCCAGAAGAGCTTCCGGGTATGCCTCCTCATCGGCCAATCGAATTAGTTATCGATCTTGAGCCCGCATCAACCCGTTTGCAAGCGTCCTTACAAGCTTGGACCCAAGGAGCTGAAAGAATTGTAGAAGCAACTCGATGAACAAGAGCGTCTGGTCCGATCGGACCGAGTTCATCTCCATGGGGATGTGGAGTTCTTTTTGTCCAGAAGAAGGATGGCACGGACCGACTTTGTGTTGATTACCGTCCATTGAACAAGAAGACAATCAAGAACAAGTATCCACTTCCCAACATCAATGAGCTATTCGAGCAACTCAAAGGTGCTAAAGTATTCTCCAAGCTTGACCTCCGTATGGGTTATCATCAGATTCGCATTCGTGAACAAGATATTCCCAAGACAGCATTCAGAACAAGCTTTGGTTCTTATGAATATACTGTCATGTCTTTCGGCCTTGTCAATGCTCCTCCAACTTTCTCTCGCATGATGAACTTTATCTTCAACCCCTACACAAATGATTTCGTCTTGGTGTATCTCGATGATATTTTGGTCTTCTCCAAGAACAAGCGGGATCATGCCAAACATTTGTGATTGGTGCTCGACAAGCTCGAGAGAACATCAATTCTATCGAAGTTTTCCAAATGTGAGTTACGGCTTGATGAAGTTCTTTATCTTGGTCATATCATCTCCGCCAAGGGCATCGCTGTTAATCCCGAGAAGGTGTCTTGATTCGAATTGGGAACCTCCTCGAGATGTCAAGCAGCTCCATGATTTTCTCGGTCTTGCAAGTTATTGCGAAGATTCGTTGAGAATTTCTCCAAGATTGCAAAGCCTCTTTCCAACCTCCTCCGAAGCATGTCAAGTATGTCGGGCCTTTGAGTGTGATGTCGCTTTCAATACCCTCAAAGAGAAGCTAGTCACAGCTCTGTCTTGACTCCTCTGATGAATCCAAGCCATTTGAAGTTTTACGTGATGCTTCCTTGCAAGGTCTCGGTCTGTGTTAATGCAAGAGAAGAAAGTTGTGGCCTATACCTCTCGTCGGTTGAAGCCCAACGAAAAGAACTACCCCACTCACGATCTCGAGTTGGCGGCGATTGTCCATGCATTGATAACATGGAGACATCTCTTGTTGGGAAGGAAAGTGGACATTTTCACCGATCACAAGAGTCTCAAGTATATCTTCACTCAACCAAACCTCAACCTCGAGCAAACTCGATGGGTCGAAATGATTCAAGAGTACAATCCAAGTATTGAATTCTGGCAAGGCGAATGTGATTGCAGATGCTTTGAGCAGAAGGCTTATTGCAACAGCTTAATTCTCAAGCCCTTCCAACGGATCTTTGTGAAGCTTTCCATAAGCTGAATCTTCAAGTTGTTCCTCAAGGCTTTCTTGCCAACCTCATAGTCTCTCCTACTTTGGAAGATCAAATTCGTGAGGCACAACTCCTGGATGCCATGGTGAAGAAGGTGAAACGTGGTATTGACAAGGGCATTTCCAAATACAAGTGCTATCGCTTGGATGACAAAGACACTCTTTTCTTTGAGGATCGTATTGTGGTTCCTAAAGGCGATCTGAGAAAAGTCATCATGAATGAGGCACACAATTCCCTCCTATCCATTCATCCTGGAAGTACGAAGATGTACCATGACCTCAAGCAGTCATATTGGTGGACTCGAATGAAGCGAGAAATTGCTCAATTCGTGAATGAATGTGATGTCTGCAGAAGGGTGAAAGCAGAACACCAAAGACCAGCTGGTCTCCTCCAACCTCTTGCTATTCCAGAATGGAAGTTTGATCATATCGAGATGGACTTCGTGACTGGTTTTCCTAAGTCCAAGCGTGGAAATGATGCTATCTTTGTTGTCATTGACAAGCTTACTAAAGTGGCTCATTTTCTTCTGTCAAAGAATCTATCACAGCAGCTCACCGTGGCGAGCTATACACCTCCGAATTGTCTCCTTGCACGGTATTCCACAATTGATCTCTTGGACCGTGGAAGCATCTTCACTTCAAGTTAAGGATTCTTTTGAAGGCCATGGGCACCAACATTCGTTTCAAAGACAGCTTTTCATCCTCAAACAAGTGGCCAAGTCGAGCGAGTCAATCAAATCCTTGAAGATATGCTCAGGGCTTGTGTCATTTCCTTTGGCATGAAGTGGGAAGAGTGTCTTCCATATGCCGAGTTCTCTTACAACAACATCTTCCAAGTGAGTTCGGGCAAGGCCCCATTCGAAATTCTATATGGCAGAAAGTGCCGTACTCCTCTCAATTGGTCCGAGACAGGTGAACGCCAACTTCTTGGCAACGACTTGATCACAGAAGCCGAAGAGATGTGCAAAGTCATTCGTGAGAATCTCAAAGCCGTGCAATCGCGCGAGAAGGGCTATTATGATGACAAACACCGTGATGTGGCTTTTGAAATCGGAGACCATGTCTACCTCGCGTCTCTCAATGAAAGGCACTCGTCGCCCGGTATCAAAGGGAAGCTTGCCCCTAGATCGTGGGTCCTTTCAAGATCATTGGCAAAAGAGGCGATCTCGCCTATCAACTTGAGCTTCCATCCAACTTTGCAAACGTGCACGATGTGTTTCACGTGTCACAGCTCATAAGTGCTTCAAGATTCTGAGCGCACTATCAACTTTGAAGAAATTGACCTCCAAGAAGATCTCTCTTATCATGAGCACCCCGTTGCTATTCTTGAAGAAACCGAGCGCAAGACTCGCAACAAGTCAATCAAATTCCTGAAAGTAAAGTGGTCACACCATTCCGACCGAGAAGCCACCTGGGAGCGCGAGGATCACCTCCGTTCCGAATATCCGGAGTTCTTTCAGTCCTAGATCTCGGGACGAGATCCTCTTGTAGTGGTGGAGTGTTGTAACACCCCGGATGTATCTTCCCATATTTGTAACTTCAACTCTTGCCATTTTCGGATATGTGCTATGATATTCCCTCCGTGGTTGGGTTTTGTTTTCGTTTTGCATTTTGTCCATGTCATGCATCTCATATCATGTCATCATGTGCATCTCATATGTATACGTGTTCGTCTCATGTTTCCGAACATATTCCCCGTTGTCCGTTTTGCAATCCGACACTCCTATGTTCCCCGGCGTCCCCTCTTGTTCTTTTTCCGTGTGCGGGTGTTGAACATTCTCGGAATGGACCGAGCCTTGCCAAGTGGCCCTGGTATAGCACCGGCAGACCACCTGTCAAGTTTTGGGTCATTTGGAGTTCGTTTGGTACTCCAACGGTTAACCGCACCCTCGCAAAGGCCTCTTTTAAGTTGCAGCCCAACAACCCTCCAAAACAGCCCAATAACCCATCGAACTCCCCTCCATGCCCTCGGTCGTTCGATCACGATCGTGTGGGCGAAAACTACACCTCATTTGGACACTCCTAGCTCCCTCTACCTCTATAAATAGACCCCTCCCCCGAATTCACGGGCAAACCCTAAAAATTGCCCTCTCCGCGCCGCCGGACACGTCCGGACGGAGCAGACGCGTCACACGCGCCGCGCCATGCTTAATCGGGGCTGCCACGTGGCCTCCCGCCGCCCGAGCCGCCGCCGACCAGCAGGCCGCTGAGGTCGTCGTCATTGCCCATGACCCATGGCCATGCCGTCCATCGTCTGCCGCCACATTCGCCCGCCGCACACACACACACACCGCCACACACCATTGCCCGCCATTGCCGCCGCCCATTGCCATTGCCGCTTCATGCTGCCCGCTTGCCGCCATGTTCGCCCATGATGCCGCCGCGCGCCGCCATGCCGCCCCGCCCGATCCGGCCCCCGAGGCCGCCGCCCCGGCCTCTCCTCCCTCCGTCGGAGCTTCCCCCGCCGGCGACCTCCTCCCCGGCCTCGTCCTCTCCTCCGGCCGGCCATCCTCGAACGGCGCGCCCCAGATCCGATCGAACCGCACGGTTGACTTTTCCCCGAACCCTCGTTTTTTTCACAAAGTCCTAAATCTGTCATAAATTTCGTGCATTTTCCATAGCATCACATCTCTGCAACCGTGGCTCCGTTTTGGTCGTATAATATGTCAAATTGTTCGTCTCGAAGAGTACATCATTTCATCCCATTGCATCATTTGCATTTGAGCTCATCTTGTTGCCCGAAATGCTGTTGGAAGAAGGCTTCAGATCGTTAGTTTCAGAATCTTATCAGTTCGAGCTCTTTTGTCATTTTTGCCATGAATTATGTGTGCACCCTATGAACTTGAGTCCTACATGTGAGTTGAACATTGCCATGCCATCTTTCCAGGGGTGTTTGCCATGTATTTTTGTGAGCTATGTGTTGACTAGAACAAGCATGCAAAGTAGGGATGTTGACGTTGCTGATTTCAGGAACTTAGTGATTTCACTAAGTCTTGTCCTGCTGATAATTTTATGTCATATGTTCATGTTGTTACAGAGAGATCTATGCCCTTTTTGAGCATGATCAGTAAGGGTGTTTTGGACATATGGATGTGCTCTATCCATCCATACCTTTTTTGGCATTTATGGAGTAGTCTAGCATGTCATTTTCGTGCCCTACTTTTGCTTGAAAATGTTTCCTGGCAGACGGTTTGCATGAGATTCAATTTTCACGAGGTCGTTGTAGTTGATCCATGCATGCTATGATGTTGTTATTGCCATGTATAGCTCCTATGCCATGTCTTCTTGATGGGTGTATGCTTAGTTTATCATGAGGTGCTCTGTAGTGAGTGCATCGAGCTCACGAACATGCCATGTTGAATCTGTTTTTGCCATGTCCTGATATTTCACTAAGTCTGAAATCTGTAATAAAACTTGCAATGTTTACATGGGTGCCATCATTTCTTAAGGTCCTTTTTGGCTTATGGTCAGTAAGGGACTATTGATATATGCTTTGAGTAGAATCATTTCATGCCTTGTTTTGCTATTATAAGTTTCTGTAGCATGTTGTTTGCTTGCTCTAAACATGCCTTCCTGATGTTAATTCCTGGCATGTTAGTATTTTCACTAAGTCTGTGAACCTGATATTTTGAGCACTTTCACCATGCTTGTTTGAACATGTTATGATGTGATTTAGCCATAGCTCAGTGTTCCTCTTTTGTTAAGCATATCCTGTAGTTCGCTTCCATATGCTTTGTTTTTATGTTGGGGTGCTGTAGCATAGTTTCGTGTTGCGTGCTAAGTAGTATCGGGCTGTTAAACGCAGATTTGCGTCATTCTTGTTTTGCTTGTCATTTGCAAACCGTGCATCCGATTCCGGTGATCTTTATATCGATTTCAACCGAAATCATCTCATCTTTCCAGCGGCATACTTGGTTTGCCAAGTTGATGCCCGGTTCATCATTTTCCTTCCGGAGCATACATATGCATAGCATATCACATCTCGCATAGCATGTCATGTATTGCATCATATTGCTTGTGCATTGTTCCTTGTTTGATTGTGGTTCCGTTGCTTGTGTTCTTGCTTTGGGTAGAGCCGGAGACGAGTGCGTGAGCGAGGAACCTGTTGAGAACGCCTCTGAAGATCAAGCCTTCGACAACTCGAGAACCTTACAGCAAGATGACCATACCTTCGATATCACTTCTATCTTTGCTTGCTAGATGCTCGCTCTTTTGCTATGCCTATGCTGCAATACCTACCACTTGCTATATCATGCCACCCATATTGCCATGTCAACCTCTAACCATCCATGTCCTAGCAAACCGTTGATTGGCTATGTTACCGCTTTGCTCAAATTTCTCTTATAGCGTTGCTAGTTGCGGTGAAGATGAAGTTTGTTCCTTGTTGGAACACGGATATTTTGGGATATCACAATATCTATTGTTTTAATTAATGCATCTATATACTTGGTAAAGGGTGGAAGGCTCGGCCTTATGCCCGTGTTTTGTTCCACTCTTGCCACCCTAGTTTCCGTTATACCGGTGTTATGTTCCTTGATTTTGCGTTCCTTACGCGGTCGGGTGATTTATGGGACCCCTTGACAGTTCGCTTTGAATAAAACTCCTCCAAAGAAGGCCCAACCTTGTTTTTACCATTTGCCACCTATACCCCTTTTTCCCTTGGGTTTTCGCGAGCCCGAGGGTCATCTTTATTTTAGCCCCGGGCGGTGCTCCTTCGGTGTTGGTCCAACTCGAAGCGATGTCCGGCGCCCGGGCAACCAGGTCTATGCCAACCCGTCGTCTTGCTCATCCGGTGTGCCACGAGAACGAGATATGTGCAGCTCCTATCGGGTTTGTCGGCACATCGGGCGGCTTTGCTGGTTTAGTTTTACCATTGTCGAAATGTCTTGATGTACCGGATACCGAGTCTGATCGGAGTGTCTTGGGTGAAGGTTTATTCTTCGTTGATCGCGAGAGCTTGTTATGGGCTAAGTTGGAACACCCTGCAGGTATTATCTTTCAAAGCCGTGCCTGCGGTTATGAGGCGATGGGAATTTGTTAATGTCCGGTTGTAAAAACCGAAGTTGACCTTAATTAAAATACATCAACCGTGTATGTAACCGTGATGGTCTCTTCTCGTGGAGTCCGGAAGTGAACACGATGTTGGAGTTATGCTTGGCGTAAGTAGTCAGGATCACTTCTTGATCGCTAATAGCTTCACGACCGCGCCTTGCTTCTCTTCTCGCTCTCTTTTGCGATGTAGCCACCATATATGCTAGTCGCTTGCAGCAGCTCCTCCTTTTGACACCAGCCTTCCCTTAAGCTTAAATAGTCTTGATCTCGCGGTGTGAGATTCTTTGAGTCCACATGGCTCATGATTCTACCAAAAGCAGATGCAGTACCGGTGATGCCAATACCGATGGCACAACCGAGCTGAAGTGGGAATATGATGAGGCCCTTGGTCGATACTATGTTTCCTTTCCGGACGATTAGTAGTGGAGCCAGGTTGGGCGATCGGGGATCTGTGTTGCATGTGGGGTGTTCTTCTTTTATTTTGGTTCCGTAGTCGGACCTTGATTGTATCTGGATGATGTAATGCTTTATTCATGTAATTGTGTGAAGTGGCGACTGTAAGCCAACTATGTACCTTTTCCCTTATGTATTAAATGGATTGTGCGAAGATTACCTCACTTGCGACATTGCTTTCAATGCGGTTATGCCTCTAAGTCGTGCTTCGACACGTGGGAGATATAGCCGCATCGAGGGCGTTACACTTGAGTTCCTGAATATAGTCATTTTTTTAGAAACAGTCATTTTAATTAGTGAACCAAGAGTTTTTTTTTGTGTGATGTCTGCAAAAAAACTTTCTTCCTTGATCTCTAGCAGCTGATGTGGGCTTCAGTCTGCAGCCCAGTTTGGGTTTTGGTTCTCACCACGCTCTGATTCGAGTCCACCACAGTCCACACTACACCCGCACCATCTTCCACAAGGAGAGGATTTTTTTTCCTCCCGCACCAGTGAGTAGGGCGAGATGAGCAGCCCCCGCCGCCGCCGCTCGCCGGCGGCGTCCCCGCTGGAGGACGACGACCTGCTCTCCGAGATCCTGCTCCGCCTCCCCCCGCAGCCCTCCGCCCTCCCGCGCGCATCGGCCGTCTGCAAGCGCTGGCGCGGCCTCCTCTGTGACCCCCGATTCCGGCGCCGCTTCCGCCTCCGCCACCGCCGCAACCCTCCCCTCCTCGGCTTCTTCAACCGATTCGATCGCCTCTCCTTCCAACCCACTCTGGACGCCCCCGACCGTCTTCCTCTCGGGCCCTTCCCCTTCCAGCGCGATGACGGCGACTACTTCGTCTCCCTCGGATGCCGCCACGGCCTCCTGCTCGTCTTCCTCTCGGGGCGTCGCGAGGTCCTTGTGTGGGACCCCGTCGCCGGCGACCGGCACCGGGTGGCCATTCCCCCGGTGGTTGCGGACCGTGCGGCGAAGATTGGGGTCGGCGGGGCGGTGTGTCGCGCTCCTGGAGACGTCCAGCATTTCCAGGTGGTCTTGGCGGTGACAGACGGCCACGGCGCGCAACCTAGACGAGCGCTCGCCTGCGTTTACTCGTCAAAGACCGGCGTATGGGGAAGTCTCATCTCGACACCGCTCCCATACCAGGCTCATGGATCCCAGTTTTCGGCCATTGTTTGTGCCGAGGACGCTGCGCTGGCTGGAGATTCCCTTTACTGGCCGCTTACTGGGAAATTGAATGGAATTCTCGAGTTTGATCTGGAGAAGCAGAGGCTAGCTGTGATACGGGTGCCAGTGGATATGTGGGGCAAGCGGGAGCGGAATGGCTTCAAGCTTGTGCGGGCAGAGGGTGGTGTGCTAGGTTTCCTCTTCCTATCGCACTCAGACTGCTGCGCCGCCCAGTTATGGAAGAGGATAACTGATTCTGATGGTGTTGCTTCATGGGTGCTCGCAAGAACTATTCAACTGGACAAGCTACTTTCCCTGAAACCAGAGGAGAAAGGGGGCATAGAGATGGTAGGGTTTGCTCAAGACAATAATGTGTTGTTGTTGCGGACAGTTATCGGCCTCTTCATGATCCATCTTGAGTCATTGAAGTTCAAGAAGCTTTCCAAAACTACGACCGTGTCTCGCTATTTTCCATTCGAAAGTGTCTACACTGCAGGTAATACCATGCCCTACACTAAGGTTAGAAAAAAAACAAGTTATGTGTCGATAATTGGCTGATGAAATTATTCACATCATTTTGTGTTAAGCCAACAATTTTAAGTAGTGTTATATCATTTGTTCCTTTTGCTGCTTCATGGGCTCTTTAGTGTACAGAGATTTTGATTCTGTTATGATGCTCATGTGGGTGCTTTTTATGTGATGGTTATATATGTGGATTCACATCTGTTACTTATAGTTATTATATATAGCTAGTGTTTGCTATGTTTTGTATGTCACCAATTTGGCTTCCATACCCAGGTGATGGGCTGTCATAGATGATGCGATGATGCAGTCAAAAAAATATGTGGTGATATTTTCTATTATAATATAATGTGGTTCCAGTTACAAGTAGCAAACTGTTTTTTATTAGTTTGCTATATGAATATCTATACAGAAAAAAGAACACTAAGAATGGCAAATTCACTATTTCACCGTTACCTGCCTATTGACATATGCAAGAATTCTATAAGTGTACTTTTAGTGTACAACTACTGCGAAGTTTTTCTCAAGATAGAATACCTATCAGTTGGAAGTTGAAGACAACATGAAAAACTAGCTTGAACCATCTGAAATGTCAAATAGGCAGCTCAATAAGTACATTTGGAAGCTTCAAACTTAGCTCTATTTCTTTCATTCAATTATTATTATGTCTGGTAGCCTTGCAATAATCTTAAATCAATAATGAAAAATTCAAATAATTGTTTACTGTTAGGTCTTACCACTTAGACGAGTCTGTTGCGAGTGACAATTCCATTTGTACTGGGAAAACTGATAAATTTGTTTATTTAATTTTTGAGGCTTAATTTATCCGTGAATAACCTAAATCTGAATAGTCACGTCACTTCTCCTAATGCTGTATCAAAACTGTGCTTCTTTTTCAAGCTACAGCTATGAGTTTACCTAAATATCTCCTTGATGCCTCCTCATATCTGTTTGGCCTTTTGTTGGAATGACATTGGTTGTTTAACTTCTTATGCTTGCAGTAACAGACATTGGTGGTAGACATGATGCACCCGATGTTATGCACAATAAATAAGGCGATTGCCTAGTTAAATATGCTGTTGTGATGTACTGGCAGAGCAGGTAATCCTATCATCTGCATATATGTTGACTTGTTGAGGAATCGGAACTGTTCCTTCAAAAAAAAAGTATCGATTTCCTGTATACTGCCATTTCAAGTACCAAATTGCAATAGAGGACTCTACAACTGCTTGCTTAGCATAGCTGTTGCCACCTGGTCATCTCCTATGCTTTGCACTGCATCTTGAATCTTTTCTCCAAACCCTGTTTCCTCATCCTTCCTCAGCAGCTCTCTGTTCTCTTCCTCTCTTTGCACCCACCTGCCGCGGCTTCTCGCCGCCTCCACTCCGTCCTTGCTGCGTCGTCGGGTGGTGGGGCCTCGCCTCCGCTTCTTGGACGCCGGGCGATGCCCTTCTTCACTACTCGTTGACTCAGTTCTCCTCGCCGGTATGTTTCCCTCTCACGCCGGCGCCGCCTCGACATCTCCGGATTTGGTATGGGTCCAAGTGTTGCTGCCGCCGCCGCCGCCGCCGCCTCCTCCATTGCCGCCTGCTTAAGTCTTGGTTAGGCTCGCTTTGAAACCCCTGTTTGTCGCCGCTTTAGTGCTTGCTTATTCTCGGTTTCGTTGCTAGTAAGCGCATTGCCCAGCCTCATTGTCTCTTTAGAGGGTATCAATTACTGTGGTATCGTCGCTTCTTTCCACGCCGCCTCCTCCGACGTGCCTCACGCCTCCAAGCTTTTCGTGGCTGAGTTTGAATTGCTCGCTGCGCCCGCTTTAACGCCTAGCTCTTCCCTTCCTCGCCTCCTTTGACCCTCGCCGATGCAACGCGCCTCGTCCAACGCCTCCACGCTGGCTGCCGATGCCGACCGTCTCGCCAGCTTCCTCGGGCTTGCCGCCGATCCTCTCCCTCGGCCTCCTCTCAATCTGGAGCAAGTTGACATCCCGGCGGCTGCTGCTCCCCATGCTCGTATTAGTCCCCCGTGATGGTCTCCTCGTCCATAGTCAATTAGTTCTGTGCTGTCTCGCTCGCGTGCCCGACCCGCCCGAGGAAACCTGCCATGCGTGCTGTCGTTTTGGACGTCCTGGCGTGTGGAATCTTGCCCACTCCCCCGGGCCCGTTGCCATGGCCTACCTACGATCGCTCCCAGGACGTAGGCCGCTGCATGGAGATCGGCATGCAGCCAACCACATCTCGCCTCGCTCCCAACCCCATTCGCCGCGCAGGTGACTCCGATCGATCTGCTGGCGCTGGAATCTGCCAAGGCTCAAGGCCCACTTCCATGGCTGTCGATCCGCATGCATGCCACCCTGCCAGCCCAACCCGCAAACGCCAACGAGGGCCTGTTCACGGGATGTGACTACGCCCCTCCCGAAACCTTTTCTCGCCTCTGCCGCTGCCTCTCCCTCAAACCCGTGCGCTCCTCTCCCATTGGTAGCGGCAAAGAATCCTCACGCCCGGGTCCTCTCCTCCCCCTCTTATAGCATGCACACCCCCCCTCGGCTGAAATCATTCCATCTATCCATCCCGAAACCCTAATTTCAGCATGCGCCGCCATCGCTGCCTTGCGCGTGATCACTTGGTGAAGGAGTGCCGAGACCTGTTTACACGCCGTGATGTTTGGCAGGTGGGGCATGCCAGCGCCATCAAGCGGGCTATTTTACCACCCCCTAGCCTCGGCTCCCCATCCACCCCTTCTCTCATCTCTCACACACCCTCCGAGCCCAGCTCTCCTCCTGCACCGCCTCCCGGTAGCTCCTCTTCTCCCATCGCGGCCCCAATGGCTGACTTCATCCCAGTGCCCATCGAGATCTCCTCCTCCTCTGAGGATGGCGAGCTTCCTCCTTCACCCCGCATGGCCTCCACACCACCACGCGTTTTCGCCTTCCCTGAGCAAGTTGATGCCGCCGAAGTTGATGATGAGGAGGAAGAGGATCCGGAGGAGATTGAATTTGAATCAGGGGAGGAATCCACTGATTCGGATGCAATCCCACCCATGTTTCCTCCTTCTCCTCCGCGGCATCGCCGAGACTACTCCAATGTCTTCATGCCGCATGTTCCGCTTGAGCACTTCCAGAACCTTGCCTTTGCCTTTGTCAACCCACTGTGCCCATCTCCCCACGCCCATTCAGAGCTCTCCAATCCGGGCGGGGACCCCAAGTGGCCATTAGGGCTTCTTCTCATGGGGCGGGCCTGGTCATCTTTGGCTCGGCCTATGAACGAGAAATCTCATGCCTCTCTAGCCCTTTCAACTGCCCGATTAACTCTGTCCCACCTGGTCCGCCACGAGGACACCGACAACAGTTCCTTTTTCGCTGAGCACGGTTTCCGCTTTAAACATCGAAGACTTTCCCATCGAGTACTGGTTCGCCGACACTATCACCAATTCTGTGGTCCCCTTTGCTTGTCCTATCCAGATAGATCCTATCTGTCTCACCGGCGTTGACTACTCGGCCGTCCTTGTCTCTGTCAAGAGCAGGACCCTCACCGATGTCCCCCACTCCATCCCCATCCACGGCTTCTCGGGCCTCGGCGCGATCGCTTCGGTTCTGGTGGTACGCTCGGAGGAGCTACCGCCGGACCCCGCCTTCCCTGTTGACTCCGACGACGACAGCAGCCTTGGGGGAGGCGATGGAGGCGACGATGGGGGGGATGGTGGGGATGGAGACTTCCCTGCTGACATGGATGTGGCCCTGGCTCCGCCCCCTCCCCCGCCCGCGGAAGCGCTCTACCGCGACCGCGTGGTGGTTCTCCCCCTGGACGCTCGTCCGGCCGCTGTCAACGTCAAGTTGTTCGCCGGCTTCTACGACATCCGCATCACCGGCCGGAACGGCGAGAGGTGCTTCTACCGCATCCCCATGCGCCCGGCAGGCTCCCCGCGCCTCATCGTTGCCAACCTTGCCTCCTGCTCCATTGGATACCTGAACAAGGTTGGCACGGTGGGGGAGAGGCGCATGCCCATCACCGACGCCGACATCTTCTGCATGGACTGGCGCGGGCGCAGTCTCGGCAACATCGTCTCCGGGAAGGCCCAGGTCATGGAAGCCCTTGAGCGCTTTGACTCGGGCGTCCCCCTTGCCCCACCCCCCGCGCCTCTGCTGCTCGAGGCCCCGCCGGCCTCGCCTGCTTCGCCGCTGCCTTCGTCCTCTTCCCTCGTCCCAGTGCTGCCTCCCAAGGGCAAGACTTCCATCGTTTTCACTGCCAGCAGCTGCCTCAAGGAGAGGAAGAACCAAGCGCATGTCCATGCTCGAGAAAGCCACGCTGCTCAAGAAGTCCAAGCCGGAGGGCTCAGCAAAGATTCTTCCCCTGGGCTCCTTCCGGCGGCCGAGCTCATGGAGCTGGCGGCAAAGGAGCCGTCCCCCCTGCTTCGCTCAGACGTGCTGGAGCTGGCGGAAGCTTGCGGTGTCTCCGAGATCGACCTGAACAAGGTGGCACCCGAGTTCTCCGATGTGTGACAGCCTTATCTTCTTCGGTCGGCGACGGCGCTGCCTCCGGTCTCTCATTCCCTGCAGCTGCAACTCCCTGGGCAATTTTAGTTGTGGCATCCTTGTCTTTCACCGTTGTAGCATGCCGCCTTGTCTCTCCCCCCCCTATGTATTTGTATCTCGCAGCTGTGCTAGTGCTGCCATCGGAGTCTCTCTTTCTGTAGTTCTAGGGTTCTCCCTAGATAGCTTCGACCCCGGTTACTTTCTGTTATTCGCTGTAATCTGGCACCTCACGGGCATCATTATCTACCCTTATTGCTATTATATCGGTCCCTCGTCGCCTAATCTGGTTTCCAATGAATAAACGCCTTAGCATCGCCTCGTGGAATGTTCGGGGCCTTGGACGCCCGAACAAATGCATTGATGTTAAAAAAGCCTTACAATCTGCTCAAGGTTCGATCCTTTGCCTTCAAGAAACTAAGCTGCCAGATATCCCACCCTTTAAGGCTGTCTCTTTCCTGCCAATCGGCCTTAGAAACTTCCAATACCTCCCGTCGGTTGGGGCATCCGGGGGGCTGCTAATCGCTTGGGACGACGCTAGTCTCGAGTGCACTAACGTTCATCTAGACCGATTCTTCATCACGTGTTGGTTCTCTTTCCGGGCAACTGACGTTTCCTTCATTATTACCAATGTATATGGGCCGTGCGATCCTTCCCTTAAACAGGAATTCTTGGACTCCCTAATCCTTGCGTCGTCCACTACTACTTGCCCCTGGTTGGTCCTCGGGGATTTTAACCTAATTCTTCGCCCAAGAGACAAATCTTCCAATCACTTTAACTCTAACGAGGCTACGCTATTTGCTTCGGCCATTAACTCCATGCAGCTCCAAGAAATCCCGCTTCTAGACCGTCTCTACACATGGTCTAATCAACAAGACAACCCTACTCTAGTCCGGCTAGATAGGGCTTTCGTTAACATGGCTTGGTCTTCGGTGTTCCCGGACTCCACGCTTTCTTCTATGACAAGGACTACCTCGGATCACGTTCCGATTCTGTTACATGCATCCTCGGACATTCCAAAACCCTCAATCTTCGTGCTTAACAAGCTGTCTCTGTCTAACCACTCGCTCTGCAGCGAATCGCCACCGCTTTGGACTAGTGTGGGTCCTCGCCACTCCCATTTGGGCAGCGGGTGTGCTTTGCTGAAATTAAAACGGTCTAGAAATGTTGCGAAAAAGTGGGCAGTTAATGCGAAAACCCCAAAACGTCTGGCTACAAACTGCACTACAACCATTGATTTCCTCGACAAGCTGGAGGAGTTTAGACCCCTCTCAACTCTTGAGCTTAGTCTCCGAATGGCGGTTAAGGTAGCGCTTCATCGTTACAATAAAAGCTCAGGCGGACTCTCATGCAACGGGCCAAGTTGCGAGACTGCATCAGAGGAGATGAGAATTCGCCTACATGCATGCCTCGTGCCTCCGTCTGCTGCAAAAATCAAATCAAGACTCTTCATGTTGATGACCAAGACATCTCCTCCCACCTAGGCAAGGAACGCGTTCTCCATAGCTACTTCACCGACTTGCTTGGCACTTCAGCCCAATCCACATTCAACTTCGATCTTCAGAATCTCTTCCGCGACTCCCAGCTCACTCAATCTCAGGCGCTCTCTCTGTCTCGCCCTTTCTCTATGGATGAGCTTCGTTCGGCGGTCCTGGCCATGAACTCGAATGCAAGCCCGGGTCCAGACGGTTTTGGCCCGGCTTTCTTTAAGGCCAATTGGGACCTCGTAAAATTTGATCTTCTGGCCCTTATGGAAGAGTTTCATAAAGGTACTGCCCAACTAAATCGTATTAACAAAGCCTTCATCGTGCTTCTTCCCAAAAAAGTAGGTGCTACCTCTCCGGACAACTTCCGTCCGGTCTCCCTTCAAAATTGCATCATTAAGCTTAGCTCCAAATGCCTTACCTCTAGAGTCCAACCATTTATCTTCTCTATCATCCACCAGGATCAATCTGGATTTATCAAAGGTAGAAGCATTGCGGATAACTTTACGTATGCCGCTGATATTGTTCAAACGTGCTTCAAGCGCAAGAAATCTGCTATTGTGCTTAAACTTGATTTCAAAAAAGCATTTGACTCGGTCTCCTGGACCGCTCTGGCAGCTATCATGCTTGCCAAGGGCTTCCCCAAGATTTGGTGCAATTGGGTTGACAGCCTGAACTGCTCCAAATATCCGGTTGTTATTCGAATGGCAAGCCCGCCCTTGGATCAACTGCAAACAGGGGCTTCGACAGTATGCGACTCGCTTTCTCCGTATCTTTTATTATTGTTGCTTGATGTCCTTCAGCGTCGATCTACCAGTGCCTCCAATGATGGTAGGTTAGCTCACCCAATTGATCGAGAGCTTCCTTGCCCGCTTCTTCAAGATACCGACGATCGCTGATCATCTTGCCGCAGAGGCTGCTCAACTTCAGACCTTAAAAGCTATCCCGCTTCAATTCTCTCAAGCCACGGGTTGCATATCAACTTCCATAAGAGCACGCTTTGCCCCCATCCACGTGCCTCATGAGTTAGCCAACGATTTAGCCGGCATTTTTGGTCGCCGGTTGCTTCTTTCCTCAGTCCTACCTCGGCCTTCCTCTGTCTACCCACAAACTTCGTGATCGCCGATTTCTTTTTCATTATCGACAAGATTGACCGCCGCCTTGCTGGATGGCGTGGGATCCTTCTTTCTATTGCGGGGCGAGCTATCCTGGTTCGAGCTGTTCTTAGAGCCCTTCCTATATACGCCATGACTTCGCTGCTGCTGCCGATGGGTGTTGTCGCTGAAATAGATAAACGCTGCAGAGCCTTTTTTTGGGCGGGTCAAGACAAGGTTTCGGGAGGCCAATGCAAAGTTGCTTGGGATTTTGTGTGTGCACCTTTCACGCGTGGGGGACTAGGTTTCTCTTCTCTTCAACACCTAAACTCCTGCCTCCTTCTCTCTCATTTAACCAAGATTCATTCTCGATCCACGGCCCGCGGGGTTTCTCCGTTGGCTGCTAGATATGGGTGGTCCGAAGACCAGGACCTAGGTACTACTCATGCTCATGATTCCCATGTGTGGCGAGATATCGCCAAGGGATCCCCTCTTCGAGCTTAACGAAGTGGACGCCGGCGACGGCACTTCCACCGCCTTTGGCTTGATCTCCGGTTCCGCACTCTTCAACTATTCTTGCTTCACGGTACCCTGCTCTGTTCTCTCATGTTCTCCGACCCTCGGCTTCCGCTGCTGGGTTCTAAGCTTACCGGATCTGTGCCTCGATCTCGCTCCACGCCTAACTAATGCTGCCGAACTTGAACTGGGCTATCTCGCGAACTTGTCGGCTTCGCTTCCTTGAATTTGCAGAACCGCATCACCCGAACAGGTCGATCGGATGGCAAGCCTTTGACTTGCAATGTGGCATACAAGGCTACGTGGGAGGGAGAGCCTGTCGATCCTTGGCAATGGCCATCCGGAAGAATTTCGCCCAAACAAATGTAGACTTTTCCTCCGGCTGGCAAACAAGAATCGCTCTTCACCAACGAACGACGTTTCCGTCGAGGCATCTCTACGTCTCCGACTTGCCCTCTCTGTCCAGGGACGGAGACCGTAAACCACCTGCTTCTACACTGCCCGGAGCTCTCTACTCTGTGGGGAGAACTCTCTTCCATCACTACAGATATACCAGCCGATCTTTCTGATCTTTGGGCCAACGACATGCAGAATAAAGTTCGCTCTACAGTTATCGTCGCCATCCTTTGGAACATTTGGAAAAGAAGGAATGCAAAAGTATTCAGGGACGACACTCGACCGATTCACCTCATCGCCCGTTCTGCCGCTGATGATGTTCTGCTTTGGTCTAGCAGATGTAATAATGAGCAATCGCAAAGTTTGCTGCGCGACTGGGGCACCATGTTGTTTCACCTATCTATGAGATTGTAAACTAAAGCCAGATACTTTTGCTCCTCCTCCGCCCCCCCTATGTTCTTCTGCTGTAATTATTATCTGGTTATCAATGAAAGGGTTCAGGCCGGCGTAAGCCCGCCGTAGTACCGTCAAAAATAAACTAGGACCCTTCCCCATTTATGCATATGCTTCACTGTGCTTTGGGGATTTTTTTACTTTTACTAATTGCTACATCAATGTCATGGTTAAGGGCCTATCAAGTCAAAGTGTAACTTGCATGTTGTCCTGTCTATGCAAATATGCCTGCGAGCTAAAAACCAGAGGTTTCTGCTTTCTTACTCCATTCAGCCCCTCATATGCCCACTCTTTTAGCCTCCACTCGGACCAGGTCTCAGATCAATATAGCCAAATACTTCTAATATTAGAAGTTGAAGGTGTGCCACTACACTGCAAAGTTCCTACTGTTATTCTCTGTTTCAAGTGTTGGTTTTGTCTAATAATGCTGAATCATTCGCCTTTGAAGCTTTTTGACACAATTTCCACAATGGCGGAGATAATGTTTACTGTTTTGAGTCATACAAAATTATGAGAGTAACTGCAATGGTTTTTCCTGGAAGAATGGTGCAAAATTGCTTGACTGATGATATTGCTTGCTCCGCAGGTTACATTCTGGTGACTGAAACGAAGGAATGGGTTGTTGGCTGTAGGCTCTACTATTTTGTATGTTCGACGCACAGATTGGCTCTCTATGTAGCATGCACCGGTCAGCTGTGAGGTCCATTTGTAGGAATTAATTGCTTAATTTGACAATTTCTGTGCTCGGCCAGTCGAAGATTGAAGGGAACATTGACCTGCTCAATTCATTAGTACTCAACCTGTCGTTCCTTTAGTTTACTGCTTTCAAAGCAAGCATGTTTGGCAAGCTCGTCTGTGAACTGATCCTGCTTGCATTTGCTGTGTGCGCGAGTGTGCGTGCGTTCGGTTATCTTGCGTCTTGTATTTTACTCGTGTTCCTCCATGATGCCCCATTGTGCGTGCGTGTGTGGAGTTTCCATTTGGTTCCAGTATCGGTATTTTGGAACATGGTTCTGAGTAATGAATGTTGAATCTCATCAGTATTTCTACCTGGGAATTGGGAAGAAGTCCCTGTTTGTTGAACTACACCTTACATAAATACTCCTGTTTCAGTGCTAGTTTGGATGCTGGGAAGGCTTCTTAATCTGAGTGTTCTGATCGGGACATGCATGGGTAAATCAAATCCAAAGCAATATTAGCACGGATTTGCTTCTACACATCGCTGATTGCATGCCTTTGCCTTACGATAAGCAATCTTTCACATCAGTGATGTGATGATGCAAGCTAGTACATTTTATAACTGACGCTACCTGCTTACCATGGTAATCCAGGTCTAATCTGTTGAAGGAACGACTTCTTCATATATGTAGACCAGTTGCCCAAACTTTTTTTTTTTGAAACAAGGCAAAAGATTTGCCATTTCATTGATTAAGAAAGGAGTTATTGAACAAGGGCCGCAAGGCGGCAAAATAAAAGGTCTACTCTGGCGGCATTACAACACTCATGTGCTTTGCACCCGCCACTGCCCAAAGAGACACCTCCTCACCTCCTCTTTGA